>NW_027019301.1:5540388-5696676 GCF_013076305.1 Rhopilema esculentum | reverse complement strand
TCTTTCCCCATCAAACCTCTGTAATTTGGTCCTGGTTCGTAACATTACGAACAGAGCCAAAATATCAGCGATTCGTTAGCAAACTTCGAATCTTTCGTTGGCCAAAGCTCACCCAATTTTAGACTCATTGACCTGGTCTTGCATATCTGGAAGCATTTCATGGTGTTCTTTTATGTGGTTGAAATTTATATTCTAAAAATAGCTTTTTTGACGTCGTTCTTTAGAACTCTATTCCCTATGGCAGTCAACTTTGAAATTCTGTTACTCCGTTGCTGGTGGCAATGATAGTTAGTCTTCGATGTCGGTTATCATTGAACGAATTTGCTGACGATTGAGAGCGTTTAGTGACGCACATTTTTAAAAAGTTTTCTACAGTTGAACGTCATGCTTTGAATCCGGACGCAAACAACTTCTAAAACACTCTAATGGTATTGTTGTTAAGATTAATGTTTTCATTTCTATTGAAATTGTGGGAGTGCTGCCGCGGATGCAGTTTTGCAGGCTGTTTTCTATAGATGAACATGTTTAGCCATAACGTCAGGACAAAATAATTCTTCCAACAGTTTGTTTTGAATCAATCCGCTTCTCCGCGAAACTGAACAACATGCTTTTATTTATGGCGTGTTGACATAGTGAAATGGGTATCCACCGTCTTTAACAATCTGTTTACCGTGTTTTAGAGTTGCATGTTCGACGAAACCGCTACCAAAGCTAGAAATTTGAAAATGACGATCAACCCCAGTGGTTTTAAAATGCTTCAATCAATTTGGTTGAACCCTTGATTCCTCTCAGTGAAAGACCGTTGCATGGTCGTTCACGTGTGAACTAAAGCCAAGCATTTAGAGTATTCCGTGTGTTATTTTTTAATTGATCTAATCTATTGAAGAATTTTTTCGCAGAATAATTAAGATTTGTAAATATACATGTTAGTTAAAAGTCTCTACAACGAAAATCTGTAGTTTTCCTTGGTTTTCACAACTCGTCTTTTTCCGTGCCCCCTGGAATCTTATGACCACTTCAGTTCAAAACTTTATCCCCCCCCCCCTCCTTTTCTTCTTAACTTTCCCCTCCTCCTTTTTATGGTTTGGTTTGATTGAGGGCTTGCAGCAGCAAATAAGAAAATAAAATTCCCCTCATATGTTTCATAACCTCCCAAATGCTAGACATTAACTTTTAACTCGATTTAATTATTGTCAATTCAAGATACGTTATTATATAAAACCCTTTAAATAAACTGGTCATCATTGCTGTCGCTAGCCACTGAAACTAACTGAATACCTAGCATGAATTCAAGTGAAGCAATGGTTTTCAGATATATAAAAGTCCAAATGAAGGGTAATATTTTGCAGACATGGACGGAACAAAATCGATCTTTATTGATGATGTCACAAAAATCTATTTTTAGAATTTTTCAATTTTGCAAAAACTGCATTATGAAATTGCTCCAAATGTGCAAAGTCAGTCGAATGTGTTTCTGGCAGAGGTGTGCTCATATTAGCACAGGCTCTTTCTCCATCAAAGTACTGTAATCTGGTCTTGGTTCATAACCTCACGAACCAGGCCAGAACAATAGTAATCCGTTAGCCAATTTGAAATCTTTCATGTCACCCAACGTTGAACATATTTAACTGATTTTGTATATTGACAGTTTTTATGGTGTCCTTTCAGATTACATGGTCAAAATTGAGAATGTCTAAAAATAGATCTTTGATGACGTCACTGCTGATAGATCGCCTCTACATCTCTCACCACGCGTCTCGATCTTATCCTCCGGGGTCTTCCACTGGATCCCTTGACTTGCCTTGGTCCACACTGTTACACGCTTCGCCAACCTGCTTTTCTGCATTCTTGCCAGGTGTCCTGCCCATTTTCCTCCTGTGCCTTTTCTGTAATGTCATTACATTTCTGAAATCCCTTTGTTTTAGGGAAAATCTCGTACGCTATTTGCAAGCGTGAAGTGCCCCTCGGTCGCAACGAGCTTATTAGACAGGACATATAGCCTGACAATCTGACATTCAAGCTAATGTTTACTTTCTCAACGGATTCTGGTAGTAGGGAGTTCAGGCTTTCATTATCTGCAAGGTGACTTTTTTGAAAATGCCTGGATGTCACGTGACTGATGACGTAATTTAACGGCAAAAAGTCAGACAAAATCATCGTTAGCTCCTCACTGAAGGGTTATTTTTTAACGCAACTTACATATATTGACTTATCTCATTGCAAGCTTTCAAATGATATTTATTTAAGCAAGATTTGCCGACATAAGTATTTTCATTATGACGTCATAACAAATTTTGCATGACGTCATCAAATATTTTATTGTCATAAAATGATACGTTAGCATAATTTTGTTTTAATATGACGCTGGCTGTCAGCAAAAGCTTTTCTTCCTTAGTTTTTCAGTCAAAATAATTAGTATTCAGTTCATTTAAATTGAATTTGTGCCAACCGCAATAGCCAAAGTTTAAATAAAGAAGTCGTTACTATCTGACGAGTGAGTCACTTCTTCCTCCGAAGTTGCAAAGTCTTGCTCCCACTTTGAACCGGACAATGATAACTCTGCATCCGCATTTGAATGTTACACTAAATCGGAAGAATGTCTTGGCAATATAGGCTATCCAAGATGTCCTACCGATGTGCTGAAGGTGCATGACTTTTTTAAAAAAGGCTATCTTCTGCTGCGAAATAAGGCCATCTCCTAAATAAAATACTCCATCTAGCATTTTTCTGATGGTGGATTTATACATGGATTTGGCTCCTTGCACATGAAATTAAGAAGAACAGCTTTATCTCCTTGTCACAGTACACCTTCAATAGTTGCAAGACTAGAGTTATGGTTTTGATGGGATATGAAAATGCCTTTTCGATAGAGGCAGCCTTGCCAATCACGAAAGCTTGGTGGTCTTCGTTCATTATTGAGACTGCTTTTGCTGTTTTCCTGGATCTTTGTGCCCCAGAATGCAGCTTACGTTTCTGACTATACTTTCGTTGCCAGCAACAACCTACAATTCGAGCAAAATAGCTCATTTCTTCGAGATATTTCTTCCATGTTAGCGCTAGTGTCATCAGTCCGTGAGAACATTTTGTAAAAACGCCACCAGAAAACGCCAGATGGAGATTTGATGAGACGGCCTGAGTTCGTAGCATCAAACCCAAGTAAACATTCAGTGTTTGGTTCAAGAACATCCATGGATGTGCTAATCCTCCTTATGAGGCTAAAGCAATGGAAGTGGAAACAAAGTCAACGCTAAATATTTAGAAACCGCACACGAGCAAGCAAACGGCAAAATAGAGTCATCAAGGCAAGTGCATATAAAAAGTGGAGAGCAAAAGATACTCCAAAGTAAGAAGAGTATTTTTACATTGATGAAAAAAGAGAATCTCATGAAACTTGCTCCCGAATTCTTTCGAAGCGCTGAGGGTCACAGGCCCCTGACAATTCAATTTATCGTAGCTTAAGGAGGAGAAGCATCGGAGACTTCAAAAAGCAAGTAGAAGTCCTTTCAAGATGTAACCACAAAAACCAGAATATTTTGCATGGTAACTCGAAAGATGCAAAAGTAGTTGCTGTTGCAAAAGAAACTGATTTATGTGTGCTGCTTGTTCATGCAACATAAAAGTGCAAACCCACAAATTAGTGGTTTATGTGCATAAATAACAAACAAATCGTCAAGATTTGAGGCATCGCTGAAACTTTTGGTTCCAAAATTTGCTGTATTTTATCACAGATTAATGGAATTGTGGGCTGAGACAACTGCATATAAGCACAACATTGATAAGGTTACTGTGAAAAAAGCTAACGAGGAACCAGAAACAAGTCATCATTAAAAGTCTCTCCAAAGGAGTTATCGCAAAAGCAAAGACATTCGCGAAACAGCAGAATATAGTGGAACAACATATAAAAGCTGTTTAGGGACAAAGATATTTATCAAATCTGGAAAAAATCATCTGCAGCAGTTCCAGCAGATCCATAATCACTCAATCAGAAAATAATTAAATTGTATCAACTTAACAAGGTTATTTTGGCTACACTGTTTAGGTGCAACTACTACAAGACATGTCCCAAAAGTCTGATGTTGAAATTTGGACGACATACTCGACCGTTTAAAGTCTAAATGGTTCACAGGGAAGCAGCTTCCTCATCTCCGAGAGCTTCCTTTACATCACAAGAATATGAAGGTGACGCAGGAGATGAATTTACCCATGAAGAAAATCATACACTTTCATACCCAGCGCTAAAGACCTATAGTGCGAAGACATCTTGGACAGCCTATAATAGTGCGAAGATATTTTCCGACTTAGCAACAGTCAAATGCAGATGCAGAGAAAAGCAACTGTAACAAGGAGATAAAACTGTTCTTCTTAATTTCATGTGCAAGGAGCCAAATCCATATATAAATCCACCATCAGAAAAATGCTAGATGGAGTATATTATTTATGAGATGGCCTTATTTCGCAGCAGAAGATAGCCTTTTTGAAAAAAGTCATGCACCTTCAGCACATCGGTAGGACATCTTGGATAGCCTATATTGCCAAGACATTCTTCCGATTTAGTGTAACATTCAAATGCGGATGCAGAGTAATCATTGTCCGGTTCAGAGTGGGAGCAAGACTTTGCGACTTCGGAGTAAGAAGTGACTCACTCGTCAGATAGTGACTACTACCTGCTTCGAACTTTGGCTATTGTTATACAACTTGTTTTGTCTGTCGTGCATCGTGTTTGTGGTTCGTTATCGTTAATGAGGATGTCTTTCGATGTTTGCGTCGGTCCATTTTGTTTGTCATCGTGCCATCTCTATTTTAGTTGTTATTAGTCCATTTGCCGTTAATTTGTGTCACTAGGGTTTTGTGTGCGTCACTCATGTTGTTAAAAGCGTATGTTCTTTGAGTGCAAGTCCAGTCGAGTCGAAGTTGTCGTTGAAAGAAGTCGTTATGTTGTAATCGTTGGTTGCTACTAATTTATACATTCATTATTGAAGAATCTTGATTTAAAAAAAAAAAAAAACGTTATTTCACATTGGTGACCACGACGTGACGAATTCGCAAAAAAAAATGGAAATGATTTCAACAGAACAATTCAGAGAAATTCTGTTGGATATTATAAAGACCGTTGTATCTCACGTGGCCGAAAGGGTGAGGTTGGCAGAGGAGAATGGGAGAAATTTCTTCGTGAATCGAACTAATGTCTATCGTGCTGAAGATGGCCAGCCCATTTGCTATTGTTGTTTGCGCGTTGGTCACGTTGCCAAATATTGTAGGGACAGGAAATTTTCTTTAGCATCCCAGGAGAAGTGTGATCAAAATGAACCTGTGATTGTTGCCTCGGTAGCTGAAGAGCGACCTCGGGTTACCTTTATTGGCAACATCAAAAGAAATGAGCCACACTTTCAAGATCTTCAAACTCGAGTTAAGAAATTGGAGGAGATTGTCAATGAATTGGAGTCACATAAACTATCACGACCAATGGTGACGCGACTGCTTTCTTCAAAACCAACGGAAGTTGACGAGGGTTTATTAGCCACAACATATGAAAAAAATTTGATTGACACTAAAAGAAGAGAAGGACCTTTACGTGTACATAATGTTGTTATAGCCTCGGGTAGAGAACTACGGTGGCCCACAGGTGCCACGGCAAAACTTTCTTTCTCACGGCAAAACTTACTTTCTTACGGCAAAACTTACTTTCTCACGGCAAAACTTACTTTCTCACGGCAAAACTTACTTTCTCACGGCAAAACTTTCTTTTTTCACGGCAAAACTTTATTTCTCACGGCAAAACTTTACTTCTCACGGCAAAACTTTCTTTGAATTTAATTTATTACTTAAATTAAATTTATTTTGAAAATTTGATCTCGTGACATTGGATTCTCGTCGTCGTATTGCTTTGTTCCTTTTGCTTTTCTGACATAGGCGTAGTAGACAAGGGTCTGGGGAGATAAGGGGGCTGTAGCGGCAACTGTAGTTTCTCAACATAGAAAAGTTTCCAAAAAAGCGATAATCAGGCAGAAATCTACTATGATTCAGTCGGGCAAAATTTTTATAAACAATGGATGTTGTTTGTTGGGCAACCACTTTTTTCTCCCCTTATATTATGCCCATGCTTATTATTTCATTTCTTTATTCATTGTTATTACTATTATTCGAAAAATTAAGTACCTAGCCATCAACCCACCCTGTGAGTAATACGATATGATATGATATTAAACACAATACCCAATTTATAGGTTTTTTACAAGCCACAATCGAGCGTGCCAAGTGCACGTACGTGATTTTTTTGCACGAATTTTATGTGCACGCCAATTTTCAACGAATTGATCTTTTTCACTGCTCTCAAAACAAAGGAATCAAAGACCTTGCATGCGGTACTGTTTCGTTGAGATAGGCATATAGGCCTAGCCTAGCCCAACCTAGATAAATTTTAGAACATTTCTCGGCTGTCTTTCTGCAAGAATTATCAAGAGAAGATGTAGGTATTCGCAAATTCTGCGAAGTTTAAAACGTCTAAAGCATTGATTAGATCTAAGTATCACGTACACAACAACACGTAAAGAAAGTTTTGCCGTGAGAAAGTAAGTTTTGCCGTGAGAAAGTAAGTTTTGCCGTGAGAAAGTAAGTTTTGCCGTGAGAAAGTAAGTTTTGCCGTTAGAAAGTAAGTTTTGCCGTGAGAAAGAAAGTTTTGCCGTGAAAAAGAAAGTTTTGCCGTGAGAAAGTAAGTTTTGCCGTGGCACCTGTGGGCCACCGTAGAGAACCGTATGGACGGAATAAACTTGGACAGGGACATTATTTCTTAGATGGTACTTGATTTACTCATTTCAGTAAAATTATTTGATTTGATTCTTCGTGCTGCCTTATAATACTTTTATGTTTCTTCCCCTTCGAGAGATCAAGCCAGGAGGCTTGTCTTTCAAAGGGGGGAGTAATGTTATACAACTAGTTTTGTCTGTCGTGTATCATGTTTGTGGTTCGTTATTGTTAATGAGAATGTCTTTCGATGTTTGCGTCAGTAATTTTGTTTGTCATCGTGCCATCTCTTTTTAGTTGTTATTAGTTCATTTGCCGTTAATTTGTGTCATTAGGGTTTTATGTGCGTCACTCGTGTTGTTAAAAGCGTATGTTCTTTGAGTGCAAGTCCAGTCGAGTCGAAGTTGTCGTTGAAAGAAGTCGTTATGTTGTAATCGTTGGTTGCTACTAATTTATACTTTCATTATTGAAGAATCTTGATTTAAAAAGCATTATTGCGAACTGGAGACTGGTTTTCGATCTTTATCTGCCCTGTAAAACTTAGTAGTTTTACACTTTGCCACCCGGGCCAGACCGCCCCTGACCACACTCGTTGCTTGTAATTATTCTTCAGCATAATGCGTCTCTCCCCGTATCTTTAGGCCTATAAATGACCTTCGGGGTACACTTTCACGACAAAGATTCCTCATTTGGCCTTACCAAGAGGAAAGAAACTTGATTCATATAAAATTTCTTTTCTACAAATTCAATTTGAGAAACTAAATATAAAACATTCGCACTGTCCTACTCATATGCCATATTAGGTTCTAAACGACATATGGGCTCCGAAAAAGGTTGAAAAGTGGGGAGGCCAAGGGAAAATTTAACACCCATAACAAAAGATTTTGAAGAAGCTGTATTGTTTTGCAAAAAAGCCAAGGCCCCCCGGCCCCCCTTCGCCGGAGGCCCTGCGGCAGACAGAAAATTCAAGAATTATATATCTAAAATGGTCTATATTATTAGATAATAGACTTAAAAAGTTTTTTCTAATCTATATGAAGATAAAAATTGCAAACACATACTTTTTCAACTCATAAAAACACGACAAGCCACTGCCATATTCCCCCCGTAACTGCGTTAACTAAAAGAACCATCATTTTAAAATTCTCTTTAAAACCCCCAACAAATTGTTATGTGTTGTTGATTTATATCTATCTACCTGCATCAGAAAAGGCACTGAAATAGTTCTGAGCCACGAGAAAATCATTCATTAAAACAAGCAGTTTTCCATACTGAACCCTATTGCAGCTCGCGCTTTTTGCCACTATTTAAAATGGCGGAAGTTAACAAATTTGCCTCACTCGGCAGTACGCAGCATGACCCGACCCGAGTTAGACATCTAGCGCCTTCGGCGCTTCTATGACGTTCTCACGTGAAAGAGAGACGATTTGTAATGTGCCTCGTTTTAGTTCGCAACAAAAACAATTTCTGGAAGAAGAAGAGGAAGGGGTATGACATGGTGGACAGTACCGGCTTGTTTTAAAGGATGGGGCAATTTGAATCTAAACAGCACGGATTTGAAGGCATTGTCAGCCACATATACGGAACCATCTATGGACAATGCATTGGAGATGCAATCGGGCTGCTTACCGAGTTCATGATAAAAGCAGAAGCAAAGAAGGTGGGTTGTGTACACACTTCCGCGTCAGCTTTGTCTCGCTTTCTAAAGCATCTAGGAACCGGTATTTCAAAAACTAGAAAAGGTCCCCGTAATGTAATGTTACTGTCATGTAAAGCTAATAGTGAGACTTGCCAAAGCGGTTTACAGACAATTTGTAATGTGATTTGTAGAGGGATCTAAAAATAGTGTATTCCGAATCCAAAATAGCTGTTCTTGTTGACAAACTGGGTAATTCAGGGTTTTGTAATAATCCCTTCAGTGAGAGAATTGTTTGCATGAATTTGCCTGATTTACAAGGCAAGAAATTGGGATATTAAAAATATGTTAGAAAAACGTTTGCTGAACAGCTTCATTTTTTCTACAAGTTATATGCAAAACTAAACAGATGCACATCAAGACTATCTAACAAGTCTTTACCAAATATATCTTTATATGCAATGTAATTTATTCTTTCAGTATTACAAACAACATATCAAAAATGGGTTGGAGTATAAGCTAAAAGTACCTGATCTCCATAGAGAAAGATGGCAAACTGGAGATTGGACAGATGACTCTGATCAGATGCTGTGCATTTTGCAGTCTCTTCTTGATATGAATGGCAAAGTATAGTATTTAGTTATCATAAAACTTTAATGGTAACAAATTTTCAAATTGCTTAGTAAGAGGAAATTTATTTTTCTATACGATGAATTGGAATTTTTGAAACAAAAGCAATTTAGATTTCTTGATTAGTCAGTTCACAAAATCATTTTCATTGTTTGCTAGCATCAAGAAGATTTGTTTTGCAATATGCTTTATCAACATTTACAGTTAAATTTCCAATAAATATTATTCCCATTAAGTTGGCATTATCAGGTATTGGATGTTAATTATAGAAATTTACCTCATGTAGAAGCAAAGCTTCTTTTAATGTTATTTGTTTTATAGATTGATGTTCTTGATGTTGGGAAGAAGCTGCATGGATGGATACAACATGGGATACCTGAATTGGAAAAGAGATGTATGGGTTTGGGGAGATCAACTGGGACTGTCTTAAGACATCCAGAATATCTTTCTGACCCCCATAAGGTGATGATTACTTATCAATTAAATTTGTGCCAGACATTTTACATGATAAAGATTGGATGAAAACAAATGCAAAATTGCTTTTTTTAAACCATTCTTTTGAAAGTCTGTAAAAAACTTGAAATCTTGCATGCAATAATGCATCTGATGGTTAATTCATTTTATTCATGTTTTTCTACTTACTGTTGATCAATTATTGCTCAAATTGTTTTTTTAAAATGCCTCAGGTTTGAGAAACGTTTTTTCAACCTTGACTAATCAGATATATATTGCAGGTAACTCTGTAAAGAAAAATTGTGATTATAAAATACCTACTGATCCAGTTGTAATGTCAACCTTTTAAGTATCCCTGATCAACTTTCTTTAACTTCCAAACACTGTCTGTGTGTGAGGTCTTAAGAACCATCCTGTTAAGCCATATTGGTACAATGCTATGTCTGATAATATATATATTGTAATTCATGTTGAGATTCATAAAATGTTTCTGTAACAATCTATTCAAAGCATTTCATACCAACCAAAAACAAACATTATTATCAAACATTTTTCCTGTTATCTGTTTACAGGCTGCATATGTGGTCTGGGATTCTTCACAAAGGAATATTGCACCAAATGGTGCAGTTATGCGGACTTCAATACTGGGTATCCATGAATTCATGTCTCTTGAAAAAGTTAAAGAGAATACTGTTAACGTCTGTAAATGCTCCCATGCTGATCCAAGGTACTTTTATATTGCAAACATTGCAATTAGTGCGAATTCTTTCCGTGGGGGTAGTTAGGACTTGGACATTGTGGGAGGGGAGCCAAAAGTTTTTTACCAACATATAGAAATGACTGTATCTAAATAATATACAGAAGTATTGCGCAAACATGTACAAACCAACACAATCATGGGAGAGAGGATTAGGAGGTGGCATGCGAACAATTTCCAAACTCTGTACGATCTGCAAACGTTTTTATTTGAGGACCCTCTAGAATATTGGATTGGCCAAGGCCCCTTGTACCCCCCCCCCCTTCTTGATTCCCATGATTCTTTCAATCTCATTTAATTTAATTTCCAAGATTAATGGACCCCATAACCTATATTTTCAGTCAGGTTAAATCTCCTATAATCGGGCTATGTTTAAAGCATAGTCGGGAGGGTGGAAAGTGTTGTCTTTTTTTAGATTTACTCGCATGCACCAAGAACATTTGAAACGTGTAACAAGCCCGGTTAAAGCGGTCCCCAGTGAGAAATTTTCTGACATTGGAGATCCCTTGCCAAATTCGATATATGGGTATTTTTCCTTCTCCCCTGCAAGCTGAGAATTTTGGCACCACAAACCATTCCCTGCCAGTCCATGTGAGGAAGAAAGCCACTGTGAAGAAAAAAGTATGTACTGTAGAACAGGGAATTAAGCAGTCTTTCAATCGATAAAACAGTCGTATCTTTGTTGTGTTGGTGCGTTTTACATTTATTTTCAGAACCTTTTCCTGTTGGTGCTGTTCGACTCTGAATTCCCCAGCCGTTTTCTTATTCAACAGCTTACCCAAACAGCCTTCTATAATCCTATCTCTTTCTGACAGAAATTGATTGAAGAAATGCGATAGATTTTTATTCCCTAACACAAGATCATCTATTGAAAGATGATTCAAGAATCTTCACAAAAAGCGCAGGCATGGATTTCTGTCTGTGGCCTACCATTTTTAGACCTTCTTGTGGAGCATCACCTCCATTTTATTCGTCATTAGAATTGCTCTTTATTCCACCCTTTAAGTAAGAAAATGTTTATCCACCTTCATGAGAGAAACGTTGATTTGTCTTTTTTGATATCGATTACATCTCGATTTTAGATGTAGAAAAGCAATGTAACATCCATGCAACCGTCCTTCTTTTATCTATAGTCCAGAGATTTGTTTTTAAAGTTGTATATGTTTTCTAAGAATAAGACTTTATATGTGTTTGGCTGTTTTCAACATTAAAAAATACAGATGCATATTATATTCAACAGATGCATAGCGTCATGTGTTGCAGTGACAACTGCCATTTCTACAATGCTGCGAAGAGAAGACCAATTCATACTTGCTAACGGCGATTTTGATATTTCTGCGATAACACAATTTGCATATGAGAATGCAGTGACTTATATTGAGAATGAAGACCAGGTGTGTTCATCATCAAGTGTTTGTCCTTTCCCAATTCTTCTTTCCTCATGGGCTCCGACAAAGATTGAAAAGTGGGGGGGCCAAGGGAAAATTTAACACCCATAACAAAGGATTTTGAAAAACTCTATTGTTTTGCAAAAAAGTGAGGGGGCCAAGGCCCCCCCGCCCCCCCCCCCTATCATCGGAGGCCCTGTTCCTGATAATCCTGTGAGAAAAGAGACAGCACCAAACTATGCTATGTCCTTGACAAAGGGATCTTCGGAAGTCGGATTCATGAGGTCCTTTCATGCTGATCTTCATCACCATTATCATTATTATTACCATCATCATTGCTACATTGACGATAGAAATATCTGCGTGATAGATACATTACACTCTCTTTTAGAAGAATATTGTTATCAGAATCTTCAGGCTCATAATCATGCAATTTTTAAGAATGTTATAAAAATGTTGCTCAGCCTCAGCTCTCATTTTTGTATCTCATTTTTTAGCCGAGCCCATTTGGCGATGCTCATAGTGGCTTTCATTTGAAGGCGAGCGATGTTTCCTTGAAACCATATCAGATTTGAACAAACGAGAAAGCTCCCATATATTCTATATTCTTTTATATATTCGGCCTCAAAGCGAAAAGTTTTCAGGAATATTGAGGCTGGACACAATTTATAGTCTTCTTATAAAAAAATAAGTGTAACCCTGTCTCTTATGAAAAAATAATTGTAACCCTCTCCAATAGTTTCTCTAAGGTCTTTATATGTACCGCAATTACAAAGAAGTTAGAATATTATCCGGTAACAATTTAAACAACTGCATCATTTTTATTCCTTCACGTTGCAATCAACTATGTTTATCTTTTTTATAGAAAAGGGAGCTGGAGGCGGCCATGTTTGCAAAACGGATTTCAAGTCTTGAACTCTCTGAGTATGGAAAGATAGGCTATACCCTAAAAACCCTTGGAGCTGGTTTTTGGGCGTTGAGACAGAATGATTTTGAAAAGGCTTTGACAACTATTGTCATGGAAGTAAGTTCTGAAGTTCTGGCATGTAGGCACCGCGCAGCCATTAGGCTAGCAGGGGCTATAACCCACCCACTTTTTTTGCAATAATAGGCTAGAAAATCTTTTGGAAGGTTTTCTCTAACGCAACTTTGGATAGTTTACTCCTATGTAGTAGTAGCTCTCATTGACTGGAAACCTTTTTTGTTCATTTTCTAGGTGTTTTATCTTGTTTAATGATATGATGTATTTTTCTAAATAGGTTAGCTTGGTGTTTTTACCCTCAAGCTAATTTTATCTATTTTTAAAGTTATTGACATCTTCTCTGAACCAGACTGTTTATAAAAACTAAGTAGAAATATGCAAACATTTTGTAAAAGGGGCGTTTTCCGGTGTACTAGAGGGCGTGTCCTCAAAAATTTTCGGACACACCCATTTCAGCCCATGCAGTTTTAAACTGGTAAGCGGTCCCTGCTGGCATGATCATACATTTATCATAATTTTCAATTTACCTTAACAACTTCAGATGGATACTCAAGTCTCTTTTTCACAGGAAAGAAACAACAGCATATCATTATGCCCAAAGATGTTTAAAAGGCAGAAAAATGCCCCCCTAGCTATCATTGTAAGAACATCCTATCTCCTGCAAATAATTGTTCTACTATTCGGTCCTGATCGAGAATTTATTTTTATTTCTTTTTACTTTTTGGCGGTTCGGAGTATGCGATGAATGCTGTGTTTTGTACCTTATATCGTTTGCAATTGACCTATTTGACTGTCTTTCTAGCAAAACGTAGATGACTGAATGAGATAAGAAATTACTGGTTGGAGTTTTGCTTAAATTTTTGGTTAATTTTATATTATTTGCCCAGTGCGCTAAACATTTTGAAAATATGTTTGAATGTGTCATCCATCTTGGATGTGCCTGAAGCAGTGAATTTTACCATTAAAAGGAATTTTTCAGTTGCTAAACTTTTGTGCTTATTTCAAACATTGGCTACTGCTGACTAATTAAAATTGAAAACATTTTCCGATGAGCAAAACTTTTTAACATTCTATGGATTTGTCCTCTCTTATTTTCTGATGTAGTCTTTGGTGGTGTACCTCTGTTTGTTATTACATATAAACTTGGATATCAAATTCATCAAGTAGTGATATTTGTGTTATTTCTAGCTGTCATGAAACTATTTTTTACCAGCTAAAAGCCTGCCAAATACATTTAGCTTTGTTGGCCCCAATACATTGTTTCATTGTAATGCCAATTTCCAGGCAGGAGATGCAGATACAAACGGTGCTGTTGCAGGAGCTTTGCTTGGATGCAAACTAAGCATCAATGGCATACCATCTAGATGGATTAACGACCTGAAAAACAAAACCTATCTCAACCAGAAAATTCACAGGTAAGGGCTTTCAATTTCAAGCAAGAACCATAAAGGCTCTTGCGCAACCGCCATGCTTTGCGAGTTAATCTTCAAAACCGGCCTAATATCGTACTCCATGAAAATACAAACACAATTATTTTCTCAAGACAACATCGCTAAGCATGCCGACTGTGCAAGGGCCGTTAAGATTAGCTGCCGATTTTTTCAATGCTGATTTTTTCAATAATTTCCAAAAGTTTACCCTCTAAGGCGTTTGGGTGTCTTAAAAAAGAGCTTGCCAAAGGCCTAGCTGGTTCAATTGAGCTGGAGTTATAAACCACGAGCAATTAGCAAACTTCTCGCCTAGGGTGATTGTTTGCGTTTTTCTTCTCTTCAGCTCTTCGTGTCTACGAGAGGCATTCAAGCACGATTTTTTCTCAAATGCTGATGGCCCAAAATGTTAATCACAGAATATGTGTGTATTTTGACATCTACCGAAAATGAAAGGCAATTTTTATTATTTGCAATTTTCACTTGTTTGGGGGTTTGTTTAAGTTGATGAATATCTGAGTTGATTTCTCGCCTCCAATATACATACGATATCATCAATACAAAAATATTTTTATTTAGCTTATTGGAACTATTGGTAAAGATGGAAAATCTGCAAGAAGAGCAGGTACAGTCCTTCCAAGCACCGTGATGCCCAAAGCAAGCATGTATAAACTTTTTAATTGTTTTTAATTAGAAAGCACAACCGGTTCACTATTAGCTGAGAGTACTCAAGCACATTGGGAGAGCTAAACGCATAGTACTCAAGCACATGGGGATAGTTGGAGGGTCATGGTAGCCAACCTTCTGATAGAAGATGGTACCTGATGATGATGACTCGAGCACATATCATTTTACACCATTTCTTACACTTTCACATTCTTAGCCCATTTCCTTGGAAAGACTAGAATTTAAAACTTTTTTCCTATTAAATTTGTAAGTGCCAAAGTGGACCAAACCAGCCATCTAAGTGACCTAGATTTTTCCAGGGGAGCAGTCACCCTGTGATATTATTTGTGAGCAGCATAGATGGTTAATGATCATTCAATTTATAAATCTATGCTGGTAGAGACTATTGTGACCAATGGTAAATTTCATTTGGCCAGATGAGCTATCAACCTTCCTTTTCTGCCCTTCTTAGCTCCAATATACCATTTTTTATTTCTGCGTGTAATATTTTTATTATAAAGGCAGCCTCTATTTAATGCAGATGTTTATTTATCAAAAATCATGAAATGTTATTTACGGTCTAAAGTTATTGAAAGTTTAAAAGGTACTTTTTTGTCTCTAAAAGCTTAATTTTTATCAATCGTTACCAATACTTGAAGTATTATTTTTCATTACGCCACAACGTAAACCAAAGATTGGTTTCTGAGGATGAATATTAGATACTTTGTTGAATTTGTTTAGTTGGTAATCTTTCAATCATTATAACTGGACTTGATATTTACAATCGTCGTAAATGTTGGAAACTAAGGGCGCAGGACCCAGGCACCGCGCAGCCATTGGGCTAGCAGGGGCTACAGCCCCCCCCTTTTTGCAATAATAGGCTAGAAATGTTTTTAAAAGGTTTACTCTAACGCAACTTTGGATAGCTTACTCCTATGCAGTTCTTCTTGACTGGAAATTTTTTTTAGTGTATATGGTGTATGGACTGGATATGGTGTTTTTTCTATTTTGGTTAGCTTGATGTTTTATTACCCTCGAGATTATTTTGTCCATTTTTATAGTTATTGATATCTTCTCTGAACCAGGCTGTTTATAAAGATTCAGAAGAAATAAGCAAGTATTTTCTAAAAGAGGCCTTTTCCGACGTTCTAGAGGGCGTGGCCTAAAAAAATTTCGGTCACACCCATTTCAGCCCCTCCACTTTTAGATTGGTGCGCGGTCCCTGGCAGGACCTTCCGTGTATTCTTACATTACAAGGATGCTCAGCCAACTACCCAACACACTTTTTACTTGAAATCGATTTAGTCTGATAACATTTATATTTCATTTATCATTTCATTATTTATTGTAATCGGATTATTTGTCTAGTGTTTTGATAATATTGTCTCACAAATCTATATGGACGACTGCAAAGAATTCGTGTTATTTTATCAAATTGATATCGTTATGATGATGTTGCCTACACAGACCAACCAAATATGTACTCATTTGTTAAGGGGGGCTAAGCCCCCCAAATCTATCTGAGTTTTGACAAGGAGCTGAGCCCCCCTTAAGCCCCCTCGACGGCACCACTGTGTGAATGCTGTTATGTATTGGTGCACTCAGTATATTTCGAGAAATTTTCTAAAAAATTAGTCAACAAATAGATCAGGTATCTGGAAAATAAACCATGTTTTAGAGAAGTAATTGAAGGGAATTTTGCTAACGTTTTTACAATCCGATTATATAGTTTGATATTTACATTAAAACCGGTCTATATATACCTACATTAAACATATTTATTATATCATCGTTGATTTTCAACTTAGGCCATCTGGTCTTAGGCCATTAGTCCATTTTCAAATTTTGACCCCATAACATGAAAGAACACCATAAAATACTCCCATATATGCAAAATCAGTTAATTTTTTCAAAAATTTGTTGAGCTATGGCCAATAGAAGATTTGAAGTTTGCTAACGGATTACTGTTATTTTGGCTCAGTTCATAGAGTTATGAACTGAGACCAAATTACAGAGATTTGATGGGGCCATAGCTTTTGCTCATCAGGTCATATCTCAGCCAATTTGTAATACTTTTAACTTATTTTATAGGTTTAGGGGTATTTCATGATGCTTTTTCAAGTTATGGGAAAAAATTTCAAAAATTCTAAAAATAGATTTTTGTGAAGGTCTGCTGTGAAGTAAACGCCCTGCATCTGCGTAGGCGCTTTCTTTCCTGGGCCTCCGACGAAGCTGAAGGACACTTGGTAGCGAATATCGTGAAAGACCACCATGTGGGAATTGATTGGAAAACTTTGCGCTGGTTACATTGTTGCAAAGCTCCTTTTCCTTCTTTGGAGATTCATCAGATCGTATTTTCTGCCACGATTAGGTCTGAAAATAAACATCAAGTCCTACGGAGAATGGGCCGGTGAGTGTGACCTATTTTTTGGAGCAAAATTTGTTCCGCATAGTGTGACAAGACAGTTGCAATGTCCTTGAAGCTTCTAGTATTATATATAAGCAACAAAGGATTTCAATAAAGCAGTTTAGAGTTTTGCAACACTATTTCTAGGCCATGGCTCACAACATGCTATAAGCACCATTGTGGTACTACCATAGAATGGTATCGCATGACAGGTCCAAAAGTACAAAATACTTCATTCACCTTTTGTGATATGTCACATCTTGCTGCAGCAAAAGTAAAAGAGTAGAAAAATTAAGGCGTGAAAAGAGGTATCGTTTATTGTTCTTGGAATAATCTGAGCCCAAAACTACGAACTATGAATATAGAAAAATACCAGTAAATTCCAAAAATCGAACCCCTGAATAGAATATTCTGAACTCAAACTCAAACTTCTGATTATTAATCTTAATTGTTTGAATTAGTTATCCTTATGATTGATATTCAGTTGCCACCTGAATCCCAAAATATATTTCCATGCCTAAATTCTAGCACCAAACTACTGAGCCAGTCCACATATTATAGAGAGCTCAGGCTCACTAGGGCTTATTCCCAAAAACCAAGAATAGAATAGAAAAAATGCAACAATTCTAAACACTTAGGAAGTTGTTCAAAATCTGGATACATGTAATCAGTTTTAAAACCAAACAGTTAAAGCTACTGTCAGTCAAAAGTGTCTAGTCATATTTAAAGAAAAAAGTTTTTATTTTGGCAAAACTTTATAATCCCCTGAAAAAGAGCCCATATGTGCTCCATAAAAAGAGCCCCTTACATATAAAAGCAACCTTGTGGGAAAATGCTTCTTAAAATGGAAATTCTTCTACCAACCCACCCTGAGGAAAATTAGTATGTTTCTTATGTTTCAGTATTTGCTGCCTTTCCTGAAAAGGAATGCAGACCAGAGTGGCCCCTGCTACAACTTAATCTGACATTGATGGTGTGAGGCCTGGCGGGTGTGGTGATATCCGTAAGATAAGCAGATAAAGATCTACTTCTAAAAATATCTACTTCTAGAACTACCATCTGGTCAGGTCAGGTCCCTGAACAGACTCTATACAGGATCCTACACAGATCCTATACAGGATCCTAGATCCAGGAAATACAAGACCCTATTAAGATCTTTTAAGGATTGCTTTTATTCTTTTCAAGATTCTTTAAGATCTTATTAAGATCCTATAGGATCCTACAAGATTTTTCACGGGTGGGTGTTTGCTTCCTGGTTTTTTATGACTGGCTGTAGATTTCATTATCTTTTATAAATATTTTGCTTTGCAGTCGTAACAGGTGCCACAGATGGAATAGGCAAAGCATATGCAATGGAGGTATGTGTCTGTATGCTATAAGAAACTAATTCTAAATTTTTATGTTAAAATTACCACACATATAACAGATAATTTAAAAAAAATAGTGTCTTGTTTAAAGGATTAAATGAAATGTTTAATACAGTAAAGGATAATGTTAGAGCTAAAGGGGGTTATTGCCCTTGTGGTTGTTATGTTGCAAAAAAAACCTGAAATTTGCAGTGTGCTGTTTTGATAGAAATTGATAAAATAACTTTCTTTTTAGCTTGCAAGGCTAGGTGTAAAAACGGTGCTGATTAGTAGATCTCAAGACAAGTTGGATAAAGTTGCTTCAGAAATAAGTATGGTATTTGGTTACTTTGCTTTTTTACAGTTTTGGAGCTTTTTATCATGCAGTATGCTTGTTTGTAAAGAAGATTGCATTCTGAAAGGGAAGTTGATTCATCAGTCAATGATACTGTACATTGTTGCTCAGGTTTTTGTTAGCCCCAGGTTCCAGGAATTCATCTGGAACAAATGTGCTGTCTGGTTCTCTGTCAAAAATGGCAGGACAGGGGCGGGCAAGGCCAATAAAATACATTTTTCATTGTACAGCCAATTTACAGCCAACTTTGTTTCTGCTGATGTAGCAAATCTGAAACACCGCAATACGCCAAGAATAAACAACAATAAATACATGTAAATCAGTAAAATGCTAATATTTCGCCCTGGCATACGGGGCTTCATCAGAGCAAAAACATTTGTTTCCTGCTGTTTGTTGTTTTGTTTGGCTAGCTTGCTTGTACATACCTTATCAACAACTACTAGAAGCTATTCTCAACTCTTGACTATATACTGAGTTTGCAGGATTTTGTTAATGATAAATGTCCTCTTTGAGATGGTACTTGCCCTTGTATCCAATATACCTTGTTGGGACATATCTCACCACAGGTTTTAAAGGGCTCACTGAATATTATTTGAATAATCCATGAATAACAATGGAAGTATAGTATTTAATGCCATAATTGTGATATTCCACTTGATGATTTTATTTCTATAGAGGAAGCCTGTGGCACAGAGACAAAGACAGTTGCTTATGATTTTGGAAACCCAAAAGGGTATGAAGTAATTCAAGAGGCACTTTCTGGACTTCAAATAGGAGTTCTTGGTAAGTTTATTGATTGATATTTAATATCAAGTATGTTTATTGTTTTTATTTCAAGTACCATAGTATTATCATTTGATTTCCAAGTACAATAGTTTCACCTTTCTTTGTTGTAATGTTAAGCTGTTTCTTCATTTCAGTTAATAATGTTGGAATGTCATACGAGCATCCAGAATATTTCGCTGAGGTATCCGCTGATACTGTTGAGAAAATGGTCTATGTTAATATTCTGTCGGCAGTCAAGGTTTGTGAAGTTTTGTCTCGTTATGTTGTCTGCCCAGTGTGTTTGTGTGGTGTTACAAGTTAAAAATAGTTTATCGTAACTAACTTGTTATTGCTTTCAAATATTATTTATTAGGGCTTCACATTATAAATGTCTATTTGATAATGTCTTTTCCATTTAAAGACATGCTGCCAACATTTGGATGACTCCTGCAATTTATATCATCCTTATATTATATTATCAATTATGCAGATGCTTTTTTTTGTTAGTACATTCACCCATCCTGGCAATAAATTTTAGGTGGCTGTTTTTATGTTCCCTTTGTTGGTAAAGTTAATTTGCCTTGACCTTAAGTTGCCTCTTTTTCCTATTTTAGATGACACATTTTGTTCTCAAGGGCATGGTTGAAAGGTGATTTTATTTCTATTTCTTTCAAATCCACTTGTTACAATCTCTTTGGTGACGGTCAATGGCTCCCTATCAAAGCATCCCTGAGTAGCCTGGGCAGTGTAGTCAATTTCTATGAAAAATGTTCTTAAATAGATGCCTCCACCTTTATATGAAAGTCAATTTAAGGATTTCAATTATTGATTGTCTAACATGCAAAATTTCAAGGCCCGAAAGGTGGTGCAACCAAACCACCACTTTGTGCCATTTCGTCCCTTTTCTTTATGTTCCATAATAAAACAAGCCCGTACATATGTCATCACCTATCATTGTCAGTGAATCTTCACAGGCTATTGAAACAATTCATGTGAATAAGATGGATTTATTGATAACAATGATTCTTGAAATACTGTACACTGCACATAGAACAAATAAGAGTTTTTAAAGCCAAAGTATCACAAAAAACTGTAAAAATCTTGAGTAACTTCTTTCTGGAATTAAATGGAGGAGACTGAAATGGTTCGGTCATGTCATACTTAACAACAAAGAATTAAATTTACCCAACCCCATTTCATAAAAATGCACCAGAAGGAAATCTAGAATAAGAACTGGTTTGCCAACATAAAAATGGATTAGAATGGCAAAAGTTGACGCAACAAGTACTGCATTTCAGTTCTGTTATTCAATCTGTACTTTCTTTTCAAGCATTTTCAGCGCAAGTCAAGGATTACCAAATAATAACATCTTCATGTACTCGAGTGTCAAAATCCTTATTAAAGCAAAATATTTTAGCTTTAATTAGAGGTCAGTGTTGCTATAAGGCACTTTGATTTGTATGACATTTTACTAGGCCCTTTCCTTTTGCCTTTTACAGGAAGAAAGGAATTGTGATAATGGTTTCTTCTGCGTCAGCCAATGTTCCGATTCCATTGCTCTCTGAGTATTCATCCAGTAAGGTATGGCTATCTAAAGTTAAGCGATATCTGTTTGGGTTTAATACTTTGATATCCAATTAAAGAAATTTTGTTTGTTTTTTCTTCTTTTTTTTCATTTCCCATATTTTTCTTACTTATTTATATTTTGTTAAATTTTGTATTTTTCGAAATCAATTGAAAAACCTTTCGAGGGGTGGTTGATTAAAAAAGTCCCCATTACGAGAAATGCTGCTTGAGAAACTTAGAACTAAATAACAAATACTAAAGAAGGCGTTTCCAACATTTTTTTTCTACCCCAATTTTTTTCTGGCTGGTGACACCACTGATGTCCTCTAGAAATGCATGAGATAAATCCAAGTATAATTTTATAAGATTTGAGGCATCCCCCACCAGCAGCGGTTTTAGGGACTGCAGGACCCAGGGCCAAAACATATGCAGGGCCTGGGGCCAAAAACATATGCAGGGCCCTTGTTCTTTACAATTTTTTATATTTTTTCTTAGGTGTGGGGCCCCTTTTGGCTACCATAAGTGTGTGGCTTGGAGCCATGGCCCCCTGGACCCCCCCTTAAAACCACTATTGTCCCCCACTACTTTTCTCATGGTATTTCGTCATTTTCCTACACCACTGTTAAGGTTACGGTAAACGTTTTGAACACGAAAATTGGTTTTTCCTTCCTAAAGGCCAAACGGCTCAAGGAATCTGGATAAACTATATATCATTCGATGCACAAGATTATGGTGTAACTAGCCAGATAGAAATTTTTGGCAAATAATGTTAAATGTTATTTTCCATGCGAATTTACTGGTCAAAAAGTGTACCACCTTCAAAAGCTATTATGTACCCTTGCGTTTGAGGTAACAAAATCTGACTTAGACCAGCAGGAAGTGCAGGTCCTCAGCTACCAAAGTATGTCTCAGATCTTTTAAATTCCTACTCTTCTTGAAACTATACCCTGTCAAAAATTGGCAAATAATTTTTCCACCCTCCCGCAGCTGTATTTGGGTATAAAAGACGGACCAGAGAAAATAAAAAAATTTTGAGACACACTTTGTTTGCCCAACGTCTGCCCTGGCCGTGTGCAAATTTTCGAGCCATTCGATTGGTTCCTTGGGTACATAATAGCTTTTTCGTACCTGCATGTAGAGGAATTTCGAGTCCGGAGAAAACGGGATTTACTGATCGCACTTGCAAGATACACTCGTAAACCACAGTGTAATCCGGGTCAAGTCACTTGAAGATTTAAGATCAATAAGCCTGTTTAAATAAACACGGCCGTACATTGGATATATGGATGTGCCATGCGATATTGTAAATGAGACATGCGACCACGATCAATGAGACATGAGACTTCATGGGGCATCGGATGTGCCATGCGATATTGTAAATGAGACATGCGACCACAACCGCAAAGCAACGATAATCGGCTTAACAGGTCAAGAGATTTTCAGGCCTCAACTAAAAGTTTTGATAAAGAAATTATGGAAACCTTCGTTTACATGGGATTTTTTCCACTTTCAAAATTTCTGTTTGTTTCAAATTTGCTATCATTGTGTGCCTTGAAAGTTCGGCTACTTGAATGTGAAAAAATCGAAAAAATGATGTTTTCATCCAGAAAACGTTTACCGTAACCTTAAGTTTGAAACATGTTTGTCATATCACTCTTGAATCCTGCAGTGCCTGCTGTTGCGTATACGTTGTTTCTTACTTACAACGTCTTTGTATCTTTTTCAGGCATTTATGGACTTCTTTGGTCGTGCATTGCAGACTGAGTATCGCTGTAAAGGTATTATCTGCCAGGTGAGGCACTGTACTTTGAATAAAAACCTTTTTTCTTTTAAGGTTACGGTAAACGTTTTGAACACGAAAATTGGTTTTTCTTCCTAAAGGCCAAACGGCTCAAGGAATCTGGATAAACTATATATCATTCGATGCACAAGATTATGGCGTATCTAGCCAGATAAAAAGTATTGGCAAATAATGTTAAATGTTATTTTCCATGCGAATTTACTGGTCAAAAAGTGTACCACCTTCAAAAGCTATTATGTACCCTTGCGTTTGAGGTAACAAAATCTGACTTAGACTAGCAGGAAGTGCAGGTCCTAAGCTACCAAAGTGTGTCTCAGATTTTTTAAATTCCTCCTCTTCTTGAAACTATGCACTGTCAAAAATTGGCAAATAATTGTTCCACCCTCCCGCAGCTGTATTTGGGTATAAAAGACGGACCAGAGAAAATAAAAAAATTTTGAGACACACTTTGTTTGCCCAACGTCTGCCCTGGCCGTGTGCAAATTTTCGAGCCATTCGATTGGTTCCTTGGGTACATAATAGCTTTTTCGTACCTGCATGTAGAGGAATTTCGAGTCCGGAGAAAACGGGATTTTACTGATCGCACTTGCAAGATACACTCGTAAACCACAGTGTAATCCGGGTCAAGTCACTTGAAGATTTAAGATCAATAAGCCTGTTTAAATAAACACAGCCGTACATTGGGTATATGGATGTGCCATGCGATATTGTAAATGAGACATGCGACTACAACCGCAAAGCAACGATAATCGGCTTAAAAGGTCAAGAGATTTTCAGGCCTCAACTAAAAGTTTTGATAAAGAAATTAAGGAAACCTTCGTTTACATGGGATTTTTTCCACTTTCAAAATTTCTGTTTGTTTCAAATTTGGTGTCATTGTGTGCCTTGAAAGTTCGGCTACTTGAATGTGAAAAAATCGAAAAAATGATGTTTTCATCCAGCAAACGTTTACCGTAACCTTAATACGATCGATTTATGGCTGGTTTATGTTAACAGAGTATAGATTTTTAATTTTCCTCTTACTGCGTTCTTTCCTAACTGTCATTATTTTTAAATGTCAAGTTATCAATTTGACACCCTTAAAGGTTTCATAAATAAATCTTCAATATAGTAAACAGTATGCTCTCTAAACAGCTTCAGCTTTTTACAAGATGTGTTGTTTAGGAACCCTACAATGCCCATATTTAGGTCCGATTTTGCTTGGTTCATGCTTAACCGATTCAAAGGATAAATAGCAATGTTTATCAATATGTTATGCCCTGGAATAATGTTACATTTAAAATTATCAAGGGACTAATCGAAAGCATTTTGATAAGAACCTTCACATCAATGCTAGTTAGTAGACCTCACTATTCATGGGGCACCCATTCAGAGTAAAAAGTTTAAAGTTTTTGTTAATACCATTGTCATGGGCAAAATTTTCAGCTTTTGTTAATGGGCCAAAAGTTGGAGGAGTAACGAAAAGTAGCCCCAGATGTCATCGTAATCGGAAAATGCTTAAATTTCGGTCAACACCTAACACATCATGCTCTTCTCGAGACCGATATACTTTTTTTTGTTACGTAACATGTTTTAGCAGTGGTGGAAAATATGGGGGCATTGGGGGCTGAGGCCCCCCGAATCAGCGTTCTCGTTGGAATTTTTGGGCTTTCTTCTAGTTTTGTCAATTTTCCGACGAAAACCCGAATTTTTTATCCAAGACGTTATATTGACGGAAAATGGTGGGCCTCAGCCCCCCCCCCCCAAACGAAAGCCTGAATTTCCGCCCCTGTGTTTTAATACCAACGCTATGCTTCATTATATGTGGTCTATTTTCTTTCAGAGTCTTTGTCCTTTCTTTGTTGCAACGAAATTGGCAGCCATGAAGCCTAGTCTGTTTGTACCCGAGCCAACTGCTTATGTTAAAGCCGCACTTGGTACACTTGGGAATGCTGATCGGAGCCATGGTTACTTCTTCCATGAGATACAGGCTTCAGTTGCCGGTCTTTTGCCTTACTTCGTTACCCAGATAAATGCTTTAAGCATGATGATCAAAATTCGCGCCAGAGCCTTGAGAAAAAAGAGCAAAGAAAACTGAAAGCGCTATTGTTGCCTGGACATAACTTGTTTTTTCATTTTGTCTGTAGATCTTATCAGATGAAGATATTATGATTAAAATTTACAGTTGCCTTAATTTCTTTGCAACTGGTCGACCTTGATTTGATGTCAGTAGCAAAACATTGCAGATTGCATAGTTTTCTTCAGGTTGAGATCATCAATCTCCTTTTTAGTGTACCTCTGCTTGAAAAATGTGAACAATTTTTTGGCGGTGCATAATTTGAAAATGGCTTTGAAAAATTAAACATTTTACAACACACTTAAAGCTTTTTCTGTCTGACACTCCTCAAAGTATAAAATGTCAGAATAAGGTTCCGATCCACAACTGGGTATATATTTTTTATCTTCTTCTTTCGGAACCAATATCTTGATTGTCTCTCGAAGCAGAAATCTTCCATCATTGCCCATCTCTTTAGCGTCAAATTTATTCATCAGCATTATCTTTTTGAGTAATTGAATCTTAGCCAACAGCTCCCGGAACAAAATCTACTTGATATTTAGCATCTGTGGTGGAAGTTGCGTGAGGGTTGGGGAAAAAAGGGTAGTTGCGTGATGGTTGGGGAAAAAACTCATTTCTGACAGTGCATTGCCTCACTGCCTCGTCATTTGCTGTTATTCTCCAGGGCCGGCGAAACAGGGGGGCTGGAAGGACCATGGCCCCTCCGCTTTTTTGCAGAGCAAAATGATTTTTTTAGGCAAAAGTGGAAAGAAATCTAGTCTACCATTCTGTAAGTAACTGTGCTTAGTATTTTCTTAGATATGAATTTAGCTTAAGCTTGGTAACTATGTATTTACCAAAGAAGAAAATTGAAAATGGGAATTTGGTCAAAAAAATCTGTAATTGTCCAAGTTGTACAGCGAGTAACAGCTTGGCTAATGAAATAATTCGAGAAACTCGATTCAGAATAACTCGGTGCCTGCACCAAATGATGGGGTCTTGTTTTTCCTATGGCCTAAACTTGGCTCCAAAAATCTATTTGTTGACGGAAAGTTTCTCAAAATCGTTACAAAATAGAGAAATCAGCTTTCAAAGGAAAAAACTGCTGGAAAGAAAATTTTTGAGAATATGAGAAATGAAGAATCGGCAGATCATCGAGAAAGCTTCAAAATTTATTGTATCAATAATCCATTCCTACTAAGGAAAAAAATCTATATGTTATTATAAATTCTATCAAAACTCGTTTTGACCAGTCCAGTTTGAAAGTTTTCAAATTCAGACCCTTTTTGCTCAATCTATCATTTTTAGTTGACAGTGCTTCTGTTGATATTTCAATGTTAATGTTTTTGTTAAACCGTGATTCATTTATCTTTCACCTCCATTTCATGTTTGCTCCTTTTTAAATCTAAAAAAGCTGGATTACGAGCTAAAATTAAACGGCTATTCCAAAAATTTGCAGGACCTCTCCTATTACATGTAAACATTACAATAAAAGAAATTATGCGATACATGTGGGGAAAATGCTGGCCTAAGTCACTCTGACTTGCCAATTATTATGCTCAAGAAGTTCGTGTGATTAAACGGTATGAAGGGCCACAATCTCAAACATAATCTGGATGTTCTACTTATGTTGCAGAACCCGTTTCCAACTATATCGATTTAAAAACGATGGCCGAAGCTTAACTCGAATCCTTTTTCTAAAAAACGCGTGTGACTCTCTCAAACTCTTACTCCCTACCTCCCTTGATCACAGTAACAAAACGCTATTTTCTACAACACATTGATAAAAAAAAGCTTGAAAATATTTCCTCGGATTTTCCTTCAGTCAAAATTCATTTCAGATACAGTTTCTGGTCATTCCTTAGATACCATATCTCTAAAAGTTTTCTTGCCTCCAACCATGGTGGCCGCCTTTCCTAACACTTTCAAAACCTTAATTTTTGGCCCCTCCACTTTCAAATACGTTTCGCCGGCCCTATTTTCTCGTTTAAAGATGCTATATTTAAAAAGAAAAACATCCAGATAGAATTAGATTGTTGGAAGTTACATCATAATTTATTTGTAACTAAAAAAATGCTGACGTTTTGAGAGTTATATGAAAATAACTCTAAAAAGATTTTGATCCATATGCCTTTGTGACGTATTTGTATCAAATAAAGCAGAATATTTCAATAAAGTTACAAGTTAATAGCATAAATATATGGTAAAATGTCGATATGCTAAAATAATTTTTTATCTTGAGAAAGTTTCGTAATAATTATATCCAATGTATATTTAAAAAAGAACTGAAGGTAAGATAGAGTGCAAAATGTGATTAGAAACAGAAAATAAAAGGAAAGTATATGGTTAGGGGCAATGTATGTACTAAATTGCCAACCCGCTGGATAGTATTTAATACATATTCTTAAATTCTTTTAAAAAAAACTTTTTTTTGGAGATCATCGATCGTGACGATATCTGCATGTAGCTTGTTTTTTATTGGCAGGGGTGTCGGCACGGCATTGGAATCTCTCGGGGGAGGGGCTGGGGGGCTGTAGCCGCCTCATTTTTTTGCTGAGGTATGATAGAAATGTTGTTGCATTCATCAATTCTTTCTGTGGTAAAATAGAAGGCATTCATTTCGAAATTTGCTTTCACATTCCCCCCCCCTCCCTCCCCCCCTCCCCCCCCCCCTTCATCCACATTCCTTGAACGACGAGGCAATAATATGCACTACCAAAAGAAGGAGTTTGAGGACTGTGCATGTATCGTGTATTTCAGAAGTAAGTTATGACCCCAATATCAGTTTTTTGACCCTTTTGTCTTTTCAGAACCCACTTCCACTTACACGATTGTGAACGTGCAGCTTTTCGGGTTTCTTTCCGTGAAGGACTCATCACACATGCGTGAGAGATGTTGCAAACGAGGCCAAGGTTTTGTTGGGGAATCGGGTGTTGATGGAGTTGTACCAAGCGTAAACGTTCTGCGTGGCAAACAGACTCAAACAAAACGTGACGAGAATAGTGCTGTTGTCAAGATGTTTTTATTAAACTTGCTTAGTGCATCATTACTTTTTATCTGTCATGGAATCGTAGCTGCTCGTACCAACAGCCTTTTGGAATTAGGCCCACCAAGTCCGAATAGTGAGCTGTCCCGTTCACGAAAGAGCATTGTCCCAAGCTGTGGTGTTGATTTTGTTTATAAACATTTTGCTACGAATGGAAGCCTTACTAGAAGTGAACTTAAAACACTTATCGACGCGCTAAGTGGTAAAGATGTAATTGAAGTAGAAGATCGTAGTTGCAGAAAGGTACACGAGCACAAAATTCTATGTTTACGCTAGAGTGTAAACTTAAGTTTTTCAACTTTATAAATCCGGATCAATTAAGTTTGGCAACTCATTCCATCGAAATGACGCACGCCTTTGGTGGAAACTCTATTTTTTATGTATCACTCTCTAAAAATTGTTTTGCTTTGGTGAAAATCGTCATCCCTCAAGTTTGGGAGTTTGTCGTTGACTTGAATTTGGTACCAACTATCGTGCTGTTAATTGTGATTGCCGGTATTTTCCAAGTGTTTATCTTCCTTATTAGCAAGAATAGCTCTCGAATATTACTGAAGGTTTTATTTTTAATATTGGCATAAGCAAAACAAAGCATAGGCAACATAGACCCTTAGACACCTCAGATGTTAATTTCTACCTTGAATACTCAATCAAGTCAACTTATTCTCGGCGTATTGTGGTGTTTCTTATTTGCTACATTCAAGTCAACTTACCTCTGCTCAAATGTCATTTTCTAGTGCTTGACACCAGATGAAGTTTTTAACTCTAATGGTTACCAGAAAGAAAGGTATCTGAACAAAGCAAAATTTGAAAAAATATGCCCAAGTTTGCTGCAGCAGATCATTGAAAAACCATGTAATGCTATGGATGATGTTGAGCTTTCAGACAAGCCAAGACGCAAAGTTGAAAGTGGTAAAGGTTGGTAAGACTATTTTCAACTCTCTTGTTGTATTTCATGTTTGAAGTTAACTGTTGAACACAATACCAGCACCAAAGTGATTTGCTACAGTTTGTTTGCACATAAAAAGGTATCATGTTGATGCTCTTTTGCTTGATGAACATAGAGCAAATGTTTGCAGGTGCCATGTAAATGGGTGTTTGGGCCTACAAGCTACCTCGGTGAAGTGCAAGTTTTTGCTGCCCACTGCGTTTTTAAGAGTGCCTCCAAGTTCAAAAAGAAAAAGAGGATCATCAGCAAATTGTTTGTTGCAAATTTTGAAACAATTGAAGCTTAGGCAGACACTCTGCTAACTTTTATTATTATGTATGTTGCTTTGCATGCTCTTCTATCTGTCGTTCTATTCCATCTGTCGAATCCCACATTCCTTTAACACTTTTTAGTTCTATCATCGCTTTTCAATTTTACTTAATAACGGGCTAGGCTAAAAGTGTTGTTATTCATTAAATCAATTATTTATTCCTGGTACAATTTATTTATTTTCATAGTTATTATATCATTATATTGTATAACACAAAATCTAGTATATTTACTCTGTTAAGAGCCTGGTATGGCTTCGTGGTTTTGGATCTTTGTCCTTTTTAAACAATAATGGTCCTCTGGCAGGAGGCACTCAGGGTTAGATTGCTGAAAAATGATGCAATTATATTAAGTAGACTTAATCTATTATAAAGCCCATGAAAGGTAATCACTTCATGATTTTCAAATTAACCTCCATCTCACCTACAATAATCAAAATTTATTACAATATTTAGAAATTACAAGAGCATGCCAGGTTTTATAAGCATAGTCCTCTATTTAGAGTCAATTTTGCACATAGTGAAAAAAATAAAGTTGAGGTTGAGATTTTAGAGTCTCTAACCTTAATTTATGGAACTGAAAGTCCTGTGCAAGAGATTTCAACCCGAGCACTACATGCATTTTTTTTTAATTTATGAAATGTTCTAAAGTTAGTTTCCTTGTCATTATCTCTATCAGAACTTAATTCAGATTGGTAAAATTTGAAGAGCTTCATTCAGATGTAGGCTAAGGATTTTTCAGAAAAGGCAGAAAGCAGTGGATCTAGGATTTGCAACAATGATTTTTTCACAATTTGTATTTTATTACCAAGAAAGCAATCATTGATAAGCTTTTTTATTATGTAAACCTTTGTCCCTAATCTATTTTTTGCCATGGCTATTTATAAATGGAAAGTGTCTCTGTGTTGAGGGTTTCTGAAAAATCTACATTTTCATTTCAGCATGGGGCTTTGGAATCTTGTCAGTTACAATTATCAGCTTGGCTTCAATGTTGGGCGCATTCATTGTCCCTTTAATGAACAAAGCACTTTACAAGAAGCTTCTTCTATTCATGGTGTCACTGGCAGTTGGAGTTTTAGGAGGAAGTGGCGTTTTTCATCTTATACCTAATGTAAGTTTTGATTTAATGTTATTATGTGAATTTGCTGAGTGCCAATCAGGCACGGTCTGGCCCCGGGTGGTAAAGTGGCGATCACCACCTTGGCCCTCAGTAGATGCTCCATTAAACACGCTCTAGGTGCCCTAGGTGCGCTGTCTAAGGTGCTAACTCATAGCCTTGATAAGGCCAGGGATGAAATGCATTTCTTGGGAAAACAAGACATGTGCCAAGGTGTGTGCGTGCAATAGCACGCCTTTTCCAGGATAGCCTGATTTGCATGCTTGAATCTTTTCAACTACAAGCTTCTTGATTCAGAAAAGTACTTTTTTGCCCCTATTGTAAAATTGTTTGAATAAAAGAGATTTTTTGAATTGACTTCTTTTCATAATTTTTCATCATTTCATCATCATTTCATCATTTTCATTAAGTCTTTATCTTTCATTCACTTTTTTGATTTTGATGCCTGTGTATTATTTCAGGCATTTGGCATGGGTTCTGATGGAGGCAAGACATATTTTTGGAAATGTAGTACTATCGTTGGTGGAATTTACTTTTTCTTTGTCACAGAAAATATAATGAAAATTTACATCCGGTTTGCTGAATGGAGGGTAAGAGTTATTGTATTTATTTAAAGGTCTGGAAGAAGCCCGGCAACCATGAATGCAGCAATTTTTAACCTTTGGTCATTTCTTTTAATTTTTGTGGGGGTTTTTTAATTGATACTGATAGGTTGGTTATAGATGAGCAATTTGGTGGGAATGTTTATAAAACATTCAAACAGACTGATCAAATTATCTTCAGATTTAGTTGATTTCCCTCGACACTGAGCGTTGCCAAATATGGGGACTAAATCCAAATAAAACAAGAGACTTGCCTGGTGATCCATTTCTTGATTCTTTACATTTTTATAACAAGTAGGAGCCAGCCTCCTGCTCTGCAGTGCCTGTATGTACCTATTAGGTATTTAGTTTTGCCTATTAGGCATTTTTTATGAAAATTGCTGTTTGGCTGGTCTGTCATATAGTGCCTGATGACGTATCGTAGAGCTGTACAGGATTTTGTGTATAGAATAGCATATCTTTAGATCAATTAGTGGCCTCAAAACCCTGATGTGATAAATTGTGAAGCAATTTTCTGTTTCTATTTTTTGCATAAAGATTAATAGATGGAACATACAATGCGACAGATAAAATGATAAGTTTAAATTCTCCTTCTAAAATCTCCAGGATACTGGAATAAGAGAAAAACCTCAAACTTTCATTGCCTTTATTTCTTTTTAGTTTTGCATAGAGATCCATGCTTTTTTCCATGTTGAATACAGAAAAGAAAAACACAGTTGTAAATGTATCATGGAATTTAGGAAAGAAGTACAAAATACTGAAATGTTTCAGTCCAAATTTATTTTTGTTGGAATTATTTCTAATTTGATTCTTCTTGATATACTTTGATTATCTTTCTTAGTTATTCAAAAAGTTGAATATTTGTTCTTGCAGCGACGGAAAATTTCGAGAAATGGTATAAACCTGAGTATTAATGAAGAGGCACCAGGGAAAGAATTGTGTCATTTGGTTGCCACTGACAACGTTCACGAAGACCATGCACTTGACAGTGTCCATGTATCTGATAGAAATTGCCAGCATGAACATGGCGTTGATAGTTTGAACATGGCTGGAGATCACTGCATAAACAAAAAGAATGCTAGCGAGTATTTCAAAGATGGTGATTCAAACAAGGGTTTTAGCATTTTAGAAAGAGTTGCACCAGTTGCGTGGATGATTATTCTTGGAGATGGGCTGCACAACTTCATTGATGGCTTGGCAATTGGAGTGTCATTCACAAATGACATTGTTGAAGGAATCAGTACAAGCTTAGCAATATTTTGTGAAGAGCTTCCTCACGAGCTAGGTAAGTCATCGAGCCTGTTTTATTGTCTTGGATTTCTAGTTTTGCTTTTCTTACCCTTTCCCTTTTTAAGTCATTATCTATGATGCTATCATTTAAAAGCTCTTTTAAGGAAGGGGGATTATTTGATTCTGGAGGTTGTTAATAGGGCTTAGAGTAGAAGGGTTGATTGGAGAAGGGGCTTTTTGAAGGGGATACCTATTTCTAAAATGTATTAAAATGGATTAAAACATCAAGAACGTATATATTAAAATGATATTTGCCAAACAGGTAGTTATTTTCCTTTTTCCCACATGATGCAATATCCTCTGATTCACATCAACTGAGACAGGACAGGCGTGATGATGACTTTTGGTTTTTTTGGGGAACCCTTCCTGCTTGCGTTAGTCTCAAGTGCTGCTAATGGAATTTAGACCGAGCTGTGCACATAAGTTTTGCTAAACATAGCTCATGACTTTTAGGTATTGAAAATAGAAAAAAATGACTTGTTGTTGAATTATGCAGGGAAAGGGGCCTAATGGAGACGGAGGGCTCAATAGAACATTTATGGCATATGAAATAAGTGCGAGTTAGAAAGTGGCAGTAAATCAAATGCTGCTAGTTCAAACTGGTTTATCCTGAGTGTTACAATCTAGTTTGAGCCAACCACTGCACCGTTGGTTAGAAACTTGTCAAAAATACTTCACTTGATAATATAATATATGTGATTATACACAGCTCTGCCCATTGGGCATCCAGCGCTGTATAACATATCAGTTGACAGTAAAATATATTTGTCTGTTATGACTTCTGTTTATCATCTTGATGCTGCATATCATTAAAAGGGTGGATCATAATGTATACACTGAATCTTCACCAGCATAATATTTGTTCAGCCCAGAAGAGCAAAAGGTAAGTAGCGTTTTGGTGGAGGATGTAAAACACTGTTTATGACTTGTGCAGCTCTAATGTAGCTTATAGCATAAGATCCAAATCTTTGATTGGCTGAGCGACCAAAATGCTAGTCTATATACTCTTTTCACTTTTGCAGCCCAAACGTTGCTTTCAGTGACTTTTTCTTGAAAATTTTTTGTTCTGACAAATAATATCCATATTTGAACCCCTTTTTTACCATATAAGGCAGGCTGCCCATAAAAAAGCAGTACATATGCTTTTGCACCAAATATAGATGCTTCTTTCTTTTCTTTAGTTTCCTGGTGCTCTTGAACTATATGTTAAGTTGATGTTATGTAAACGAAGTGATTTTACGATTTATTTCAGGTGACTTTGCCATCTTGCTCAACTCTGGTTTGTCGTACAAGCAAGCCATCATCGCCAATTTCCTTTCGGCATGTACGTGCTACATCGGTATGGTCATAGGAACTGTTCTTGGCAGCACCACCCAAATTGTCAAGTGGATCTACGCCCTGGCAGCTGGAATGTTTTTGTATATTTCTCTTGTGGACATGGTATGGGATTTAGAACTTTTGAGACATATTCGTGATATAAGCCTATTATTTTAGTGTAGTCCGACGCCCAGTTTTAACTATAATTCCATTTTTAACTATAGAAGATAAAAAGATAAATTAAATTTAGACTTTACAGGCCTAAAGTCTACTTTATTTATTAAACAATTCTATAAAAGTCTACAAATTCATATTGTGAAGTAAATTGCTTACAGTAGAATGCTCCACAGCAGATCTAGGACAATAACCCGAGGAGTAAAGGGCTATGTCCACCCCGGTGCCATTTAACACGAGAAAGACAAAAAATTTCCTGAATTTAATACATACATGAAACTTCAAACAAAAACACTTTTATCATTAAGTTCTGAGATAAAATTATCAGATATCAGATTATACAGAGTCTGATGCCTTTATAATATTGAGACATACATTCCTTGAAGCAAATCTTTTTTGACTAAATTTTAAAACCGGCTGATTTTTTAAGTGGACACTTGAGAGTATTGGTATAAACAATGAAATTTCTGGACCTGAGACTTTTTGCTCTACCAATAATTTGTACATTTGGTTCTAGAAATATAAACATTATTGATATTATATTTTGTATGAGAAGGCACAGCATTTAAAACAAGGCATTTATTGGTCTTGTTTATAGCTCTTTATTTGTTGAATGGGGTAACGATTTTTATCCTAGCCTTGACACATAAATTGTACTTCATTTCATCTTAATATAAGAGGGCATGAGAAGATTACTTCCCAAAATATCATGAATGCTATTCGTGGTTTTTGTGTGCATGTTACGTGTACAGAATATATATAAGTCCTTGTTGATCTGGCCTGTTGATCTTGTCGTTACTTTTGACTTGTGGGCCTTACGACCTATGATCTCGACTTGACTTATGGTCTTTCGACTTGACCTATGATCCTTATGATCTCGACTTGACTTATGGGCCTTATGATCTCGAATTGACCTATTATGAGCCTTATGATATCGACTTGACTTATGGTCTTTCGACTTGACCTATGATCCTTATGATCTCGAATTGACTTATTGGCTTTTGACCTATGATCTGGACTTGACTTATGGGCCTTATGATATGGACTTGATCTATGATCCTTATGATCTCGACTTGACTTATGGGCCTTATGATCTCGAATTGACCTATTATGAGCCTTATGATATCGACTTGACTTATTGGCTTTTGACCTATGATCTTGACTTGACCTATGGGCCTAATGACTTATGATCTCGACTCAACAAGCCTGTAAAAGACCTCTGCCTCTTTTGTATTGTTGCATTAAGAATAGCATACGTGAACAAATCTCAAATTTCATTGGTGCGGTATTGCATTTTTTCAAAGTGTAAGCAATATTAGATTACTCTTTGTCAATCCTTAAAGTGTCTAGTGGCAGTACTGCAAATAACAATATGCGATCAAACTTCAATTTGACAATGCTGGACTCAAGTTTCTGGCTTTGAGTCATTGATAGAAGCAATGTCTTTAACGTTTCTTTACACAGTAGTTCCAACTGCTTTTCTTGACTAGTCACTCAAAATTGATATATTCCTCTTTCAGCTTCCTGAGGCAACAGGCATGCAAGTCACAATAAGTGCGACTTCAAAGAAAGAGACAATCAAGAATTTTATCATCGTTAATATTGCTATCATCCTTGGCTATTCTGCAATGTTTTTGTTGGCTATATATGCAGAAAATATTAAAATCTAATTTTTTCAGTTTTAATACCTTTTTCGCTTTTTGTATTTCCTCAATATGTGACCTTTAAAATGAAGTTTATAGATTGGTGTTATCGAGATATTCAAGCAGGAATTAATGTATCAATATTAGCGCAGTGTGTCGTTTTTACCATTTTTATGAATTATGTTTAGGACTCGATACAATTCTGAAACCTTGAAGAAATAATTAAAAACTAATTGAATGTAAATATGAAATGTAGAGATATTTAGCGATCAAGTTTTTAAATAGTACAAACAAATAATTGCACAATTTCTGTTAGGTCGCTTTAACTGTCATTCAACTCGTTCAACATTAATTCATATCCAAAAAAGGTATATGCTTCATATACTTTAAAGGATATCTACTTTTTTAATTTATGTACTTATTATTTAACTTCGAGTAGAACACTTCGAGTGCACAGTGCTCACCTTGTTCTGATGCCTACCTCCTCGCACTGTGTTTTTAGATTTATTTATTGTCATGCTGTAGGTAAAAGGAAATGTAAATTGAGCCACTTAACTTCGAGCCTTGATTGCGCTTTGTAGAAAATAGAGTGTAGTTAGGCGTTGTCGTTTTATATTAGTGTTTGATGAGAATAGCAGTGTAAAATGTGTCTCTTTGTCGTGCTATTTACTACACTAGAACAAATTCAACTCAATAGAAAATATGTAATCATGTTCCTTGGTAGAAAAGCTTTGAGAAGCTACCCTAGCAACCAACTTTTTCGTTGCTAATGAAAATATTTGTGATTGCTTTTTGAAAAACCACGATTTATGGCCCATTTTTGGTCCGTATGTGCATTTCACAAAGAAAGAAGAACACGTTAGGCATTATAAAATGAAAAAAGCAAAAAGTTGGGAAAAAATTTCAGGGTGAAATTTATGGTCGAGGATCACCTGAAGCAATATCGCGTGTTTTTGCAGTAACAGGAAGTTTGTTGAGATTGCGGAGTTGCTAGCCATTCAGACAGCCTAAAGGACTAACCAGGGCCTCCGACAAAGAGGGGCGGGGGCCAGGCTAACATTCACCACCATACAAGGATCAAAGACTGTTGAACTATTAACTTCAGCCTTGCTTTTGAATTTGTCTAAAAAGACAAAAAAGATCACACTAAGACATTTGAGTGTTGTAGGCCGAGGGTTTGATGTATATTTGATACTCTCACCAAGTCGTTTTTGCTCATAATATGGAATATCCTACCACCCCTTACCCATTTCCAAGTAAACTTTTGCTGAACTTATACACAAAACAGCAACGAAGCATTTTCAGGGTCAAGCAAAGGTAGTTGCTCCGTTGGTTAAATATGATATTACTTTATATGAACAAAGGTAAACAAGCTAATGATTTGAGGATTTGTTATTGGCATTAAATCTAAAAATCCAGGCCCTCTTTAGACAAAATTGTGCCTTGTGTCTTTTTCCCTAAAGTTTTTTCGGTAGAAGCGTAACTGCATGTCACTACGAGCTCCAGATTTTTTAATTTTCAATAGGATTAGGAGGATTGCTTTAGTGAACTTGAAGCTTCCAGGGAACTTGAAGCATCAAAATTCAAAAATGTTCTAGTCCTTCGGCGGGAACCATGGTGCCGCCTCGGGTAGTAACTATATCCTTTGCCCGTTCCGATATAGAGATTTGACAAAACTATTAGGAAAGTCCATTATTATCACATAAAAATAAAATTTGCGAATTATATAGAGAGTTAGATTGACAAAATATATTGCAAAGATTTGTGATAGCAATCAAAGAATTTCAGGCAATAATTTTGAAATTCTCCCTCCCAACCCCCACCCCTCCCTCCCAACAAGGTTTGCCTCGCGACGTTCCTGCTGATAGTGAAAAATACGACCTTAGGATTATGTTTGTTTATGTAATAAGTTGTTAATTGTAATCTTTAGAGTTAACGAAATCAATATATTTGTTATATTGTTCAAACAAAGAGGTGTGAAACGCAGATGCATTTGTGTTGAATTTAATAACAAACTTAAGCGTGGAAAATATCTTTGGGCTTTTCCTTTTACATTCCACTGCAAAATTTACTCTTGAGATACTCTTGAGACTGCATATGTACATTCTGACTCTCAAAGGAACCAAACTCCTTTGTTTTCTTGTTTATCAAAGATTGCGAAGCGTGCTTCATGAACTGCTGGGGTATAAATGCTTTGGCTCTCCAGATGCTCGTCCTTTGCCTCTTCGACTCGATTCAAGGAAGGGACTCCGTTGCAAAATTGACGATGGAATTTATCTAGTCGAGGTAGAAAACATCTCTTTATCCTTTATTGGCGCCGAATTTTTAAATATGAAGGACTTTATTCTTGTCCGTATATGGGCATCGATATTCCATAGAATTAGAGCCCATGTTTCATTCATTGAGCAGACTTTAACCATCTTTTGATCTATCAGTCAGGCAACAAAATTATCGAATTAGCCTTTCATTCTAAACAATTTCAAACCTGTCGTGATTACCATACCGTTGGCTAATATACAGTAACTGTATTGATAGATATAAAGGTTTATTTAAGCTTACTAATGAGCTATAAACAAGTTATTCTTTATTTTCTACGGTACGGCCTAAAATACTATTGTCAATTGCATTCTGTCAATCTTACGACGCAGTAATTGACTCCAGTTGTAGCCAGTCATTGCATATACTATAATTAGAGAACTTCAAGTCAATTTTCAAAGAAACGGGATTTTCAGTGTATCTAAAACATTTCAATTTCTACTTATTTTGACAGATAATGAAACAAGTTGATATAACTTCGCCAACAGTTTCTATGTTTAACCTTAATCAAAACTACCGATAAATATATATAACTAAGTAAATAAATAGAAAGAAATTTGCAAAAATGACTTTAATTTTACATTATATAATATCCATAAAATGATTGCTTGTTATTTGCCATTTTAGTTTATTTGAGAAAATAAACTGTAAGTTTATAAAATTTATGATATCATTTGAAATTCTATAATTAATTAAAACCGATTATTTTAGCATATCTCTAAAGGCAAATTAATAAATGTTTTGTCTCAATTACGTCATGTGAATTTAGAACTTGCCAATCATGATGTCAGTCTCCAGCCTCACTTTCCTTTTATTGAAATTCATAATTTTATTTTAACATCATTATAGCGTATTATTGACGGAATATTTCGTTTGCTTATTGATATATTCAATGCTATATAATTTACACATATAAATGCAATTTATGAATCGTTTCGTATCAGCTGAGAAATTATAAATATTTTGCCAAAAGCCAGGTCCTAAAACCGTTAGTTTTTGGCTCGTTCTTCCAGTGGTTACAATGACCGCCTGAACATGTCACATCTTTTATAATTTACTTTTTGTAAACAGGAAAAACAATGGAAAAAATACTGATGCAAAGAGCATTTATCATCAATATAGAAAAATGTAAGTACTAACATTTTCTTTCATCAAGAGTTGAAATATATTTGGCTTACATATAATTTGCAATTTCCGACGATTATACTCAGCTTGGTTGTTAATATGTGGTATACATCTATTTTTGCCAAGTTTAAGGTGTACTTTAAATATCATAGTCTTAAAATGCATTTGAATCTAAGGGTTGCCTATTGAGCCTGAAGGAAGCCGGATCAAGTGATCCGAAAAAAGATTTGGTTATCAATTTTAAACAAATATCTTGTTGATACCTCTTTCCTGCATTTTCTGTGAACTGTTATCTGCTTAATTTGCAAAGCTCATTGTAACAAGAAAACACTTAGAAACTATAATCATTAACCAATTTGGGTGAAACATTTTGCATTTAATTTCAAGCACTAATGAATCTTTGAAGACAAAACAACTGTGTAAAAGATTTAAAATGTTTTTTGTATAGATAAATTCTTAAGGACAGCCGAAAGTAAGTACTTGATTAAGTCAGCGTCAGTGGTTGAATTATAATGGTTTATTTACAACACTATAATGGCTTGAAACACAACATCACAAATTGCAAGGAATTCTTCTATTGACTTTATGTTTTCTTGATTTTTGATCATGTTTATTATAATGAACTAGCAAATGTACTAAAAAATATCGTAACTTTCTTTATGGTTGCCGATCGAAAAAAGTTTTAATTCCCTTTTTGGAAAGCAGAAATTTAACAAACAAATGAAACCCCATAGAAGATGAAAATATGATTATACCATGCTGTTTCTTCAAATGAAAAAATCTATACTCCTTCACATATTGAAAATAGAAGATTTCAAAATTTAAAAAACATTCCTTTCGTGTTCTTTCAGAACCTTATTCTGACGTTTTATGCTCTGAAGAGTGTCAGACGAAAAAGCTTTAGTATGTCGTAAAATGTTTGCTTTTTTCAAAGCCATTTTCAAAAAACATTTCACAAACGAAATATTTACATGTGCTTAAGTGAAAAATATAATATTTCAATGAATTTTCTAAGAAAAAGCTTCATCTCTCCTTGAAAAGCTGAGCATGTTTTTCGTAGTGGTTGTGGTTGTCGGGGCTGGTTGATCAGGGTTGTTTGGTTGGATTTGTTGTTGTGGAGGAGGATGTGGTGATAATGTGACATGGTTGAGGTCTGAAAACATCTCTAGCTATCCAAGGGGATTAAATGAAGCTAATCAAAATCCAAAACTAGTAGCAACTTTTCTGTCAAAATTAAGCATTAAATCTGGTTTCGACTTTTAAAAACCTCAGTATAAAATTGATATTCTTTTTTAAACTAATGCTTTGCAACTGAAAGCAAAACTTTTCATTAAAACGTGCTAGAGTCATCTAGCGAAATACAAAAAACATTTTCAAACCAAATGTTCAAAAGACGCTTAGAAATTTTCCTTTCAACGTCAACTTGACCATTGAAAATTTTCTTAGAAATATAAAATGTTTTGCAACTGAACGCAAAGTTTTTGATCGAAACTTTATAGAGCCATCTAGCAAAAAATAGAAATTTGTTTCAAACCAAAATTTCAAACAAAATTTTGCCAATTGAAAATGTTCTTAGAAATATATTATCTTTGAAACTAATATTTTGCAACTGAAGGCAAAGCCTTTGATAGAGACATTATAGAGCCAAGTAGTGAAATAGAAAAAGAAATTCAAACCAAATGTTTAAAAGACGCTTAAAAATTTTCCTTTCAACGTGAACTTGCCAGTTAAATTTTTTTTAGAAATATGTTATCTTTGAAACTAATATTTTGCAACTGAAAGCAAAGCTTTTAATAGAGACTTGATAGATCCATAAAGCAATAAAAAATTCAAACCAAATGTTGAAACAACGCTTAGAAGTTTTCCTTTTAACGTCAATTTGGCCATTAAAAATTTGCTTAGAATTATTTCGCAATATAAAGGAACTTCTAGAGGCTATATTATTTTAGCTTCTGACCATTTGAATTTTCGGTTTCTCTATTAAATCTTCAAGCAGCTTTAAATAATCAAAGTAACTTCGAGTAACAAACAGATGGAAAAATGGCTACCATAGAACACAGTCTACTTATTGAGTATTCAAGTTTTAGATAATTTTAAAAAGAAACGTTAGAAATCCAGAGATTGCTAGCTTGGTTCTCAATAATATAAGTGGCAATTATTTATGCAAATTACTTTTTATTAATCACAATAGTGAAAATATTTCTTGTTTTACTTTGTTCCTGAACTGCAAATCAAAATTAAATATTTTAAAAAACTTCATAATGAGCTAGAAGTAGCCTTCATAAGCCTTATTAAACTTGAGTTGTATTCATGTTCGGAAGTAATTTATGCTTTAGAATTAAGATATTGTTTTTCCTTTGGCAGTTTTTTTAGCAACATGTGAAAAAGTCAGAAAAATAGTTAGTCCTTGTCCTAATTGTGTATTAATTTGTCTAAAAATACATATTCAAACTTTTGTGAAAATCATATGTGTCTTTAACTTGTTTTTGAAAGTAGAAATGTTTTGCTTTGTTCATCGAATGTTTCCTAACATATTTCTTTCTTTTCTAGGTATGGTTTCAACCTTTTTTGCTTTTTATATCTTTTCACAGAACTCTAATTTTTGATTTTTGGAAGAACGTTTTACCTTTGTTTATCTTTTGTTTTTGACGATCTTTCCTTTTCATGGCGTTTTCTCTCAAAAGGTTGAAGAGAAAAAGAATTTAGCAATGGGTAAGTTTCTTTGTAATCATTATTTTAATAATTCTATATGTTGCTTGGTTTTGAAGCTAGCTAAATGTGATATTCCAAATTCTATGATATCATATTCACACACATATGGATGAACAAGTTGATTTTATAAACATTATATTCTTGCTCAGTAGCGTACCCAAGGGGGGGAATAGGGGGGTCCCGACCCCCCCCCACTTTTCTAAATTATGATCCTCGAGATTTGTCCAAAAACGATGTAAAACTCATTGGGGGGGGATGTAGTATACTGTATGCTTGTGTCAATAACAAATGTAAAATACTTTGCTATTTACTGTAGTTGAACATAAATCAAATAATGGCGGGAAATTTTGCAAAAAGGGCGTTTCCCTGCATTTGCGAGTGTTTGAAGGGCATGGTCCAAAAAATTTCTGGGGACTACGCCCCAGACCCCCCACTACTCCGGCCCTGGGTACGCCACTGTTCTTGCTTGAGAGTGAAATTAAGAGTTTAAAAGATTACGTTCAGTTTCTTGATGAATAGTATCTAGATATCAAGCTTCTAAAAAGAAAACCAGAGTTAGCCTGTCAAGGCCTTTTACTTGCCTTCTCGGCTTTTTTAATCTCGCATATCGCCTTTAAAGCTAAATGTGAATAAATAATTTAATCAGGGCATAATTTAGCCAAGAATAGTAGCTTATTTTGAAATAATATCTCTGATGGCAGTATGAGTCTGTTTAAAAATTATTTACTTTAATTTTCATCATTATCAGCAATTAAATAATTATTGCATTTTGGTTTTTCAATATGGTGAAATTTCACATGATAAGCAAAAAAAGTGAGTTATTTCTGCAATTACTAAGTCTTTGTTTCTAGCAACATCTTGAAATCATTTTTATGAATTTATTGGCCTTATTTTATTCTTTGATTGATTGTTTTGTTTGCCTTTTTTGACATGTTATTTTTTTATTCTTCAGTTTTCCTATCCTGAAAAGAAACTTCACAATGAAAGCCCAGTGAGTTCTTTATTTCGTAGTTTCACTCGCTACTCTAATATCTTTGGCTTTTTGTCTGTATATTCAAAATTATAGTTTTGCATATATTTTTACCAATTTATTTTTATTGTAGTAAATAGCCATGGGTGAAGTTATTGCCAAAATGCCATACCAATTACTGTTGCTTTTTAGCAAGTTAGTCGTATTTATATTCAAAATTTTCAATTTTTTCCATTCCTTTTTTAAATTAAAACTTTTTACTAGGTCCGTTTTTGGCATTTGTTTTTGGTCAATCTTTATCTTAGCTTTCTGCAAAATTGCAGAATCATTCTTATTCACTTTTCCTAGACTATTTGAAGCCATTATAGTTCTAGTCCACTGCCAATTTCATATTTTCATTTTTAACATCGTCCTTGTTAGTAGACATTGTTTTAATTTATACACTGAATTTTCTAACATATTCCTCTCTTTTGTAGATAGGGTTCCTGTTTTTTGAACTTTTTTCACCACATTGCAGTCTTTTTCAGTCGATTTTTGGAAGAACTTTTGATCTTCCTTTTTCTTTATTTGTTGCTGATATTATATTTTTATAGCGTCTTATCTCAAGATAGCTGCAATGAAAAAGAATTCATCAAAAAGTAAGTTTTTTGTAATCATCTTGTACTGCAATCTTATTTTGATTTCAAGCTATCAGTATTTCATATTATATTCACACACATTTGAGTCAAAAAGCTACTGAAAAACATTAAATTCTTGATTGAGAGTCAAATTTAGAGTTGAAAAGAAGATGTCATCTACAAATTATCTTTAACGAAAACCGTATGTTTACCTTTCAAGGCCCTCTTCTTGCGTAATAAACTTTTTAAATCTCAAGCAATTTCTTAAGACTCAGCGAAAAACTAGCCTAGCATAGCAAATCGTTTTGACATTGCATCATTGATCACATTTTGAATGTCTGCTTGAAATGCTTTTCCCTAATCCCGTTTTTAATCTTTTTCAGCATTTGCATAATTGTGGCATTTTGGCTTTTCACGATGGGGGAAGTTCACATGAAAATCACATGGATTGATAGTGAGTAAATTGTGCAATATGTAGACTTTTATTTTTAACAACAGATTAAAAGCATTGCTTGTGGATTTATTGGAATTAATTTTTTCTTTTTACTGGTTCAATTTAATAAACTTCCATGTTTACAAGTTTGGATATAAAAATGAAAAATTGGAGAATTTTTTACAAGAACAAAGGATACTTTTTATTGTCTGAGACCTTTACTGACATGTTCAGCTACCAATCCAATCATATTGCACCCTTTACTTGTTAATTTACTTGCTTAACTATTTCACACGATTTGTAATTTACAAATCTGTTGGGTTACTTAAAGTCCATGTATAGAGTTGAACTTCTGCTTGTTAACTTTTGTTCCAACTATTCAATTGGTTTTTTGTCCTTCTTCATAATTTCTCAATCTTTCAGCCCTTTTTGAAATATTTCTTTCAGCCCTTTTGCAATTTCTTTAATTCTTTTCGACACTTTTTGTTTCCATTTTTCAGTTTTCGCATCCTGAAAAGAAAATTTTACAACAAGTGAGTTTTACGTTTCTAGTTGCTTATTGTTATTCATTTCATTGGCTTTTTGTCAAAACATCGAAACATTAATTACTTCACTTGATGAAATTTTCAAAGCTGCTGAGTCACTTAAAGCTCATTTATAGAATCAAATTTCTGCACGCTAGTATTTGTTCTACTTATCCATTGGTTTTTTGGTCCTGTTTCATAATTTTGCATTCTTTTAGCCCCCTTTTGAAATATTCAATTTCTTCAACTCTTATTTATTCTTTTTGCATTCTTTTTGCAGTTTTCTTATCCTGAAAAAAAATTTGCAGCGAGTTCCAAGTTAGTTTTATATTTCTAGTTGTTTATTGGCCTTTCCTATACAATTAGCTTTTTGTCAAAGCATTGTAAAAACTTTCTGATTGTTGCACATTATTTTAGATGCTGAAAGCTTACCAGATAACTGTGAATTCAAGTTAGAAAATTTGCATATTTTTCATAAATTTAGTCATGAGATCTTTATAGAAAAGATTGCTTTCTTTTCATGCGATAATGCACAGAAAAATTTCTACAATAATGAGAAGTTATTGTTAATATCATAAGATTTATTGTTTTTTTGCAAGTAGTTAGCCGTTACCCTGTTCTTATTTTTTATTCTTCAAAACTATTCATTTTTTTCCTTGTTCCGTTTTGGCATTCTACAAGTTTCTTACTCATGGCATATTTTTTCAGATTAATCAATCTTAAAAATTTATCATTACATGTTTTTAAATTTACAGCCTTACACCTTTAAGATGGAATTCAATTGCAAATTCTACTTTGGGTGATCGGTGAGTCGTTTACTTTGTGTTATTATCTTTTAATCTACCAAAAAGCATCTCCAAAGTAACGAAATTCTATTTTTATGAAAGGTTTTGATAGTAAAGATAATAGTTTTGATATCATCCTTACATTGATTAGAATGACCAAAGATGGTTTTATATACATATGGATTAGAATGACCACAGACATGTCTTTAATATTATCTTAATTTTTTCGATTTCTACATCTTTTGCATTTGTCATATTGAACTGATTTGTTTTCTTTACTTCTCTGTGATTGGCCTATTATTTTCTGCTTTCTGAAAGTTTTTCAAAATCATTTGACTTGGATTGCTAATTAAGTTCTAGTCCACTATTTTGGAACTTTACGTTTTTCCCCCTTACTTAGTTCTGTAATTAGGATTTCCTTTCATTGTACATAGAATTTTCTAACTTTTTTTTCTTTTCTAGGTATGGTCTTTCGCAGTTTTGCTTTTTGGATGCTATTTAAAAAGATATCTTAATAGTTGTTTTTCTTTTACTTTTATAATCTTTTCTTTCATAGCGTTTTCTCTCGAAAAGGTTGTATAGAACAAAGGCCTTTCAGCAAAAGGTGAATTTTTCTCGTAATGTTGAAATGTTTTTGTTTCAAGCCAGCTAGATACGGTTTCGTCAATTATTGGAAAAATGCTTAGTGGACGATATATTGGAAACAATTGGGTGAAAAGCAAATTATTTTAAATTGAAATCTTAAATGTAATTTTGAATGTCTGCTTAAATTTTTTTCAGCCTAATATTTTCCAAAGTCTTTGACTATGAATATAGAATTAGTTAGGAGAAAAATGCAACATGGATATCAAGTTACTATGACATGGTGTCTTAAACTGCATTTTGAATTTCTGCTTAAATGTTTCTCCCCCTTATACTTTCTTGGCTTTTTTCAGCTTATTCAGCTTTTCAGTCTTGGCTTATAAAAATGGCGAAAGATCAAATCAAAATCGTAAATTGAAAGTGAGTAATTTCTGCAAAATTAAGACAGTTTTTTCTACCAACAAATAAATAGTTTTTGTGGTTTTATTGGATTTAATCCCTTACTTAAGTTGAGTGTATGAAATCTCCGTTAAAACTTTATAGATTTTTTATACTATTCCAAAGGCCTTGGCATTTCATTTCTTTTCAAAATTATCTTATATATTTTACGAACATTTTAGATCATTTTTTTAGAAAAAACACTTTTGAATAACCCATCAAATACAGATACACGCTTAACTTCGTTAAACAGATGAAAAATTGAAATACATTTGTTTTAGATTCTGGTTAACTGTAAACAGTTGCAAGAAAAGAAAATTTGTCTGGAAACGGTGGGTGTTTTAATTTTTAACTGTTAATTCCTATTGCTTAAAGGAATAATTTCTAAAATGTGCTAAGTAAATCTTTATATTATTTGTTCTTTTATATGTAAACATAGAAATTGTTTCTTGGAATGTGTGCCTGGAACAGCAAAGCTAGGCTTGTCGATATAAGATATATTTATTGATTTTATGTCACTGCTCATACCAGTAAGACAACGAGACGAAGATCTATCTATACATTCATGTCGACATTGCAAGCATAAGCACCAGCTAGAGCCAAGAAAACTTTCGTTTTTGCGCGCCACAAGGAATCTTTAGAAATCAGGACAGGGAAACAAATTTTTGATAATGGGCTTAGGTAAAATAAGCATTCAATCAATATTTGAAAATGGCGATACTTTCAATGAATCAAAAACGATAATAAAATGCCAAAATCTAAGCAAAAAGTTAAGGGAACTGTTTAAGAATTATTGAAAAACCTTCTATTAATTTCAAAATTAGGAATTTTGCACAATTATCTGCACCAAAACTCATCTGATCGATTTATTAAGTTTGACTGAAAAGTTTATCAAAAATTATATGAAATGCTTGCTGCTTATTTGATTTTTACATTCATTGTTTGTTGGTTGGTGATTTTGAGGGTCTGTTGATGATTTTGCTGTTAGGGTGGTTGATTGATTGGTTGATGTTTGATGTGGTATGAAAGTTTTTGGTGGTTCGGTCTGGACAACGAAATTGAATGTAAACTTCATTAAGCTGCAAGCGAGGAACAAATGTTCACATCCATCATTTTTATCGTTTTGATAACAATTAATTTGGAAAAACTTTTCCAAATTTAATTTGTCAATACTGGCCTTTAGAGCACAAGTCCAAAATCTTTTTATATGTCAGCTCTTTCTTCAAAAGATAAATTCTGAAAAAACCTCAAAATTAACTGGGTAATTTTTTTTCAAAAAAATTAGCTTCTAGATTATTTAGGGTTTTTTATTATAAGTTTATTCCAAGCCATCAAAACGTCCCCTCTAACGAATAAGGTGTCATACTTTGTTAAAATGAACTTCCGGTTGTCTTGATATTTAGTCTTTTGTCAAACTTTTCCTAAAATTGTTCATCTCAAGGGCTGGGGCAGTTTTCAACGTTCGCATAATTCCCAAGAGATATGTACACAAAAGCGTGATGCAAAAACCGTGCCTCTCTTAACATGCAAAAGAGCCATGCCCCTGGGATACTTGTTTACTTCAATCGCAAAGCTTGCCATTTAACATCGCTCGTTTTTTTGATTACCATGAAACATGTTTGTTAGAACTGGAAACTCAAAAAAACAAATTCACAATATTTATATCGTTTTCTAAAATAACTGTTTGATATATTTCTGGCATTACAAATTTAATTGTATAATTTCAGTGATGCTTGCTAAGCCATTCAATTACACATTTTATCACAATCTTGCAAACACCTAGTTGCAAATTGCAATGCTACAGATCATTATTTGTTTGTGCAAAACCACAGTTCAGCCAAAATCAACATGCTTTAGATGCGTTTACAATTTGTGTTCTCTTATGGGTAGAACATGGCTTGCTTGGAGATAGAGAGTCCCATGGGTGACAGGCAAGCAAGGCAATACCTGAATATCTTTGCATTTCTTTACCTTCATAGAAATTAAGTGTAAGGTTCGTTTACAACAGGCTTGGCTGGTTTCGTCGCTCTGTCGATTGAGAAAATCAAGAACGTTAAGCACTATGTAAACATAAACAAACTTTGAAGATCTTTTGCATAAATTATATCCTGGAAACTTGGAAACTAAATCTTTTTTTGAAAAGTTTTTGTATTCGAGTTTGCTGGTTGCTGTTTCGTCCTTTCAGATTTTGGAGAACAAGAAGGGAAGAAGGCATGAGAAGCAGGACAGAAGTCAGAAGATTCTGAAGATTTATGAACAATCGAACTTATTATTATGGTAGATTAGAGAAAATTCGTTAACTGGCAGCATCTTGCAGTACTGGATTTTTTTATGATCGATAAGGATTATTTAGGCGATAAGTAAGCCATCGTGCAATTGGAGATTAGAACATCAGGAGGATGTAGGGATCCCAAGGTAAACTTCTTTGAAATTATTCAACTTTTAGGGTTTCTCTTAATCTCTTAGGCACACCCGATAACCCTAGCACATGTGAATACCTCGGCCGAAGCCTTTCTAGCAGTCAGATTAGGCTTGTTAGGATTTCAGCATAATACTCCAATTACAGTCGCCTATCTTAGGTTTTGAGGTAGCTCCAAGACCCTCCAAGTAACCCTCTTTCCAAGAGCTTTCTTCCCGGCAATTAAAACTAATTATTTATTAGAATTTAAGTTACCTCAAAGATCTTTAATAGCACACCCAACCCCTTAGCTAAGTAGACACCAACACATTTTATGTTTTTAAGAATACAATTTAACCTGTCAAAGTCTAGGTTGCCCAGATACCCCTTTTTGCAGACCTCGATAATTAATTTCAATTTTTAGCATATTCCTCCTATTAGAATATCATTAGGTTCATACATTCGCATTTTTAAAGTCTAAATTTTGCGAGATATTGCCGAGTAACCGTACTTAGTTTAGCGATGTAAGATTGAAAAGGTTTACTCTTCGGATGGATGTGAGCAAGGCGCCTGTTTTCATCTGTCTTTAGAGTATGCCGTTTCTTTTTGTTTAACGTAGTATTAATCATTGTAATTAGTATACTTGTAGTATATCATTATGCTTGTAATTAGCTTGTAGTATGCTTAGGAGACTGTTTTCCGTGTTGCGTTAGGGGTTATGGCACGGCGTTTTAATCGGAGAGTTACCAAGAGGGCCTTGTCCTTCTTGTTAACCCTTTGCTTAAAACGCCATGTTTACATAACCCCTAACTCAACATTGAAAGGGTTTTCTTAGCACGGTGTTTTAATCAGAGGGTTAACAAGGGGAACTTCTTTTTCCTCTTGTTAACCCTTTGCTTAAAACACCATGCTAAGACAAACCCCAACTGAAAACAGTCTCCTCGGCACATAGAGTAGACATTAAATTGTACGTAGAGTAAGATCGCTTGAATGAAGTGGAGAAAATCAAACAGAATTGTTTTCAACCCCCCGTCTTTCTACTGCTGCAAACGAGGCTACTGAACCCCCGTCTTTTTGTAAAACGAAAACGAGGCCATGCGGGCAAAATAGAGGCACCTGATTGGCTACTAAACAAAAGAAAAACAATAGAGAAACAGCATGCTCTGATTGGTCAACTAACAATAGAATAATTGAAATAGCGAGTTCTGATTGGTCGAAAATACAATAGAGCGGGGCCAAAATAGCGTAATCTGATTGGTTAATAAACAATGGTGGCCCTCTGCGGCCAAGGGCTAGCTCAAAATTAGTATATTTGTAGGTGACGGCTCCTGCCCGCAGCCACCAAAAGGGCTGAAATGGAGCAATCTGATTGGTTAAAGACAATGAGCTGTCAATCATTTGCGGCTCCAAGCCGCCTTTTGGTCAACCACTGGTCGCGGCCAACTTTCTTGCCTGAAGACAATGAAAAGCCGGGGGACTTTGCTCAAGTAATCTCTGAAATTCTGATCCCAATTTGAAAAGAGATTTCAAAAGAAATCCGGGGGAATGTCTTTTGAATTTCTATTGTAATTATTGGAGACTTCAATAGAAATATCGACTAAGTTCCCAGTAGAGTACAAAGAAACAAGATGAGAATACAATACAACTCTGTCATTGATATAAAAGAAATTTTACAAAGTCGGGGGTAAATTCAATAGAATCTAAGACAAATTACAATGGAAAACGGGGGGAAATTCAAAAGAAATTTAGGCGAAATACAATGGAAAATCAGGGGGCAATTCAAAAGAAATTTGAGCGAAATACAATAGAAAACGGGGGGAATTTCAAAGGAAATTTGAGCGAAATACAATAGAAAACGGGGGGAAATTCAAAAGAAATTTAAGGCGAAAGACAAAAGAAAACGGGGGGAAATTCAAAAGAAATTTAGGCGAAATACAATAGAAAACGGGGGGAATTTCAAAAGAAATTTAGGCGAAATACAAAAGAAAACGGGGGGAAATTCAAAAGAAATTTAGGCGAAATACAATAGAAAACGGGGGGAATTTCAAAAGAAATTTAGGCGAAATACAAAAGAAAACGGGGGGAAATTCAAAAGAAATTTAGGCGAAATACAAAAGAAAACGGGGGGAAATTCAAAAGAAATTTAGGCGAAATACAATGGAAAATCAGGGGGTAAATCAAAAGAAATCAAGACGAAATACAATAGAAAACGGGGGGAATTTCAAAAGAAATTTACGTGAAATACAATAGAAAACGGGGGGAAATTCAATAGATATTCGTTTCAAATACAATAGGAAACGGGGGCAAATTCAAAAGAAATTTACGTGAAATACAGTTGAAAATAGGGGGCGATTCAAAATAACTGAGAAGAAATACAGTGGGAAAATCTAAATAGGTATATCTTGAAAAAATCTTAGATGCTACGCTTAGGTGAGGGGGGGAGTTTAAGCAACAATTAATGATTTATATACGAAGATTAAAACGATACCTAGGAATAACGAATGTCTTTTCTTTATACAATTTAAAATACTTGAAATGTTCTCAGTTCGTCGGGGCTTCTGAGGATTCTGAGACAGTCGTCAAGTAGAATCGCAAATATCGCATGGCACTCTCAGCGGTCTAAAATTATGACCTGCAACAAAATGCCAAACCTTTAATTACACTTTATGCTGCAAATCACAACATTGATTTAAATATTGGCAATTTATCTTAACATCATCAATTTGGTGGAAAGGAACCCTCGACTAGTAAATAAAGGTCTCAAAACAAGCAAAATGCGACAGAAGTCGAAATCTTGATAAAATGAAAGAATCTAGGGGGCAAATGTTTCAGAAAAGAGATTTGTGAGCTCAAAGCACACTTACAGACGTAAAGATTATGAGAAAGAAACTTAGCTCATGGGTTACGGTTGCCAGTCTCAAGAATATTGAGAGGGCACGGTGCCCCTTATGCACCCCCAATGCTACGTTTTCTTGTAACCCCGGCCTAGAATTATTACGATGGATTACAAGTTGATAAATTGAAAATATTTCAAAGTCTTTCTGATGGTTCAAACTGAGCAACCTATAAGCCAGGAACAAAAGCTGTGATAATTTTGGTTCATTTGGAGCATGGGTCGCTTCCCAAATACGAAAGTTAAACGGCGCTTCAGTTTCGTTGAATAATCATAGAAAAACTTAAAAACTTCGAAAATACAAAACACTTACAATGATGTGTGCTCTGAGAGAAAAATCAACCAATAGGGCTCGTTAAAACTCGAAAAATCTCCATAAAGGCCGCACATCGACTTCATTTACAGCCATTTTGATCGAATCAACCAGACCACGTTTTTAGGTGTGAAAATGTTTTGTGTTCATTTCAAAAGAACACTCTGGCTCTGAAAAGGAAATTCAGTGCGCTTTTCAAATGGAAAACACAAGTACATATAGCAGGAAACTTTCGCATAGCGTTGTTTTTTATTTGTTAACAAATAGAGTTCAGTGGCGCATATGCTAGCCAGAAGGTTACTCGTTCCAAAGGAAAAAATATGAAAGCTGCAAAGATATAGGGGCCTCTCATACGCTTTTGACCCCGGTCGCCTCAGCCTTTGAAACGACCGCTGCTGGAGTTAGATGTAACTTTAGAGAAGCCCAAAGTTTTGAGGAAATAGGCATTGATGCAGGAGGGGGAGGGACAATGATTTTCTTTAATATCCACAAACCAATTGAAAAAAACTACACGAGAGGCCATGCAATTTTTTAACCAACGGCCAGTGGAGCAAGTTATCATTCCAAAAAACCAAAGCCTATATCAACTTCCCATGTCAAAAGCTCAGCTCCCTGACTACAAATTAGATGACATAAGAATTTTGAAACTATCATTTCTTCATATTTCTTGGAAGTAAACTAGGGATACTAAGCTTACAAGACAAGCAGATTTTCTGCCAGTTAGAAAAAAGAAGACTATTGATCAGTTTAATCAGTTTGATTATATTTCAGGGTTGGCAGAGAATATTGCGGATTCGAGAAGCCCGAAAAGTGGGTGCAAAAAGATTTTGCTTTTGTTTAGAGCTAAGAACTATATATCAGTAGGGAACACGAGAGTGTATTAAAAAAGAATAGAAATAAGTGGAGAATGAAAAAACAGTTAGCCAATAACCCATTTCTAGCTGACAAATAGCAAACTAAACTTTAATGATAAGCCTATTAAATTTTCCATTGGCCATGTTAGATGGAAAAATATATTAAGAATTCGTTCATTCCGTGGGGAGGGGGGTGTCTTTTCGCGTTCACTCTCTTTCTGTTAATTAAGGCTGGGCAATTGCCTTGTTAATAAACGCTGTTACTCTTAGATTTTGAGAACACACCTGATAAGTTCTGTACATACGATACGGACGTGTGTTCTGAAGTAGAGGAGGGTCCAGGCTCTTCAAGGTGCATATCAATTCCCTGCTTTAGTTAGCAAATTCTACAAAAAAATCAAACAATTAGGAATTTTTGGTAAATAAAATATAGCAAAGAAATAAGCAAAATAAAAGATGATTGTATTGGAAATAAATAAGAACAAAGAGCTAATCATAAATGGCACCTTTTTGCAAGATGAAATAAATAGCAAGGATGACTTGAAACTGCTTCAGACCAAAGTCTCCATTTTGCATTTGGTAGATCCTACATCACACAAAGAAACAACAAGCTCTGATTGGCCAGAAAACAATAGAATTGTTAAAAGAGCGAGTTCTGATTGGTCGAAAATACAATAATAACAATAAATACAAGTGGTTCTTCTTTCGATTATGAATCCTCTCTATTCATCAACGTGTTATAAAGCTTTCTCTAATTAGCAACGCCTCTAAGATCATGAGAATCTCCTTGTGCTATTAACCTACCAAAATACATTTCTATTTATCATGATACCCAAACATCAAACTTGTCCAAACGTCAAAATTTGATATAATAATGAGCAACATACAATAACAGAAAAATATTTGGAATACGTATATTGTATCCAGTTTTGTATCATACATTTATTGAATATTATACAGTCGACTTGTTCTGCTGTTTTAAATTAATAGATATGTAGAAACAACTTTATTGATTATCATGTGTATGAACAATAATTATACCAAGGCTTATGGGATATGCTTGATTCGTCATTAATTAATATTATTTATTCGATTATATTGTACAGCACGCAAACTGGTGTGTAAAAGTCATCTGTTTGAGGTCACATGTAGCGTTTCGAGCTCCGAGAAAGGTAGAAAATAGCCGAATACTCACATTATCTTTCAGAAATGAGTTCAGCAATGTCTTTAAAAGGCTGCAAAACGAAGGATATTGAAAAAGAATCCAGGAGTGCAAAGCAGAAAAAACGAAAAAAATAGCACTTAACAAATATTGCATGATTTTGCTTGTAATTATACAGTGGCGTTGGAACGAAATCCATATTATTTCTTGTATTCCTTCTCATTGTATTTCTTCTCATTGAGTACACTGTTATAAAGGAAACATGCCACAGTTTGACAATCATTGGGGGGGGGGGGGTTGGGGCTCTAGCCCGAACGTAGCTACATTGCAATTTCATAAAACAAATATACACAATTCTTAGAAAAGGAAACGTTTACTTTCTCCAAGATTTAATGAAAAGAGAAAAATGTTGCTGACTTCAGCTCACCTTGTAACAGACCACAGAAGTCGAAACTCAATCCTGTTGAACTTCTTGGTTCCAGTTTATATACACCAAGGAGGCAAAACAATGTTCGCAAGATAAACTTTGAAGCTATCATAGTTTATATCATCGGCTGGTTCTGCAAAATGACTAACATAATCCATATATACTAAACATCTTGGCCCAGTTTCTAAAAAAATTGGGTCCGAGATTCCTTCGCTTCTACTTCATAGAATGATTTGTGTAAATCTAGGTCTTTTCTACGTAGCTTCAGGATCACGGATATGCAGTTAGGGTATCCATTGACAAAATATGGATGAATAAGAACTAAATGCAAAGATAAGTTACCTTTCAACACATAATTGTTAATTACCATATAAAGCAAGAGTGATAAGAAAGCAATGGGTGACCAACTTCAGCTAGGAGAAATCAAAAAGGCAATACAAGATAAGTTAAAATTTTAAACATAAGATTATTGATTCTTTTTGAAAGGGCATCTAGTTTAAACAAAATATATATGTTTCACTCGTATAGGACTGCAAGTCAAGCTACCATGTTCATGGACTCAAATAAGAAAATAACACAGGATTACTTAAACTTTAACCAATCAACACTCTCTAAACTGTATTTTTTATAAAGCCTGGTTGATTCTGTTGATTCTGTCCGAAAAAATTTCTTACAACAGATACACTATGCCCATTTTAGGTGAATTTTTTGAAGGAGAAATATCTGAAACCACTAAGCTGATAAATAAGTAGAGGATGGGGAGGGGGGGGGGCTAAAAGATTAAATCAACATCCAGTACTGAATTGGAAGTTTAGCGCCAGCGATCAGTGACCTCTTACCTTTCCTTATCGTAAAATATCCCCCATGATCCTTTGCAAAAAAATTCTTCAGTCATATAATAGCTAAACAAACCATTGCTTAAATCATGGGTATTCGATGCATATTATTTGGGAAGCTGCCAAAAAGATACATTTTTTTTAAAGTTGGGCTAAGATTGATATTCAGGAAAATGTGCTTAAGATATTATACAATTTCACGAAAACATACTTAAATGATTGAAAAGTACATTCATTACAATGAACTACAAAAAATTTAAAGCATTGACTAAAAGTGCAGTATGCCAGTCGATTCTAAGTTAAATATAATGAGTTTTATTATGTTCTTAGTATGCTGATTCTCTCTCTAGCTCAAAACTACTATTTAAACAACGCACAATACAAAAAATAAAATAAGAAATAAGAGGAGTGAAATAAAAATCGCACGAGATAAACGAAGTTAATAAGATGCTTGCGTCCAGAACTGTGGGGCATACCCCCCCTCTAGTTTCTGTTGATTGCCTTTAAGAAATTCTTCTCTGTCGTCTGTCGAAAAGCAGATGCTTCAAACCCCAGCTTTGCTCTATATGTCTTTAGGGTTTTAGTTGCTGTAGTAACTAATCATCTATCAAAGGCTAATGGTCAAGTCGAGTTCGCAACGCCAGGATGGAATTCTATTGTGCTATACTAGCGAAAAACTCATGGTGGATGGATACAGGCTTTTTTTCCATTTTTTGGCAGTAAAACTTCTTTAGAATATAGAAAAATACTTTTAGAATGGAAATCTGAGTTTCGTTGATTAACAATGAACCTTGCATGAGCTGCAGGGGAATTTACAAATCTCGATGATATAGGCCGCCATTGTGTCTATTAAGATTTTTGCCCTACTGGTGGGATTCAAGCGGATGGAAAAACATGATAGCGTGGATAAAGATTAAAATATCAAACCCTGAAGATCTGCTTCAGACCTATCTAATTTCTAATTATTTACAAGAATAAGCGAGAACATGAGATATAAACAGATATTAACAATAAACAAGCTTTGGCATGTTAAAAATCTTTCTGATATGTTGCCACCGCAAGGCACAATGATGCAGGAGGTAAAAACACTTATGAGAAGGTAAAACATGGATGTAGCATGAAGCAAAGTTTATTCGTTTACGAGCGCACAGGGGGCTGTTTTCAAATCAAAGTGGGAAGGATGGAAATTTTAAAAGTATTAACAAAGTATAATGATCAACAAAGTACATTGCATACAATATCAAAATACATTGTGAAAATTTCATGGAAATAGCGGCCGTACTTTTTTAATGAGAAAGATTTTAAAAAAGTCTTTCAAAATTTGTTGCGTAAAATGTCTAAGAAATTTCGATATTTGTCCCAATACTTTTTGAACGTAAGTGTACATCAATCCAAAACCTTTCATAGAGGGGGAAATTTCAAAATTGTTCCAAACACTTGAGCAAAACTGCCTACCGATGTTACCCGATCGTCGATGCAGATGTTAAAATGAATTTGGAAGCAGACAAGGCATGACTGTCCAAAAACAAACTCAAATTCTTTAAAAGGTTTCAATTATCTTTGCATTTCAGAAAGGAAAGATATTAAAATGCAATATTACAAGATGTGGCCAATGGACAGAGGTATGAATGGGCAAAGACAGCCCTCCAACGGGGAAACGGGGAAGCAGGAAAATTTACTTGCCACGCAGGACAATTGGTTCAAATAACACAAGGACATGGTTCGAAAAAGTCATCTGAACACATGGCACACTGGGTAGCGTAAAATCTCTGCTATTAAAGCGCTTAGTCGAAGATATCAAGAAGCTCTTGCAATAGTCTTAAAAGCTTAAGAAAACTTAATCTGTTATCTGTTATAATCGACATCGCAGTAAGCATCTACGACAAAGCCTACAAAAATTAATACCGTGGAGTTCTGAACAGACGAGTTTATGAATCACGGGTATCTACACAATAATGGCTCGTCTTCCAACAGTGTTTAAAAACAGTTAGTTCGCAAACTTATAAAATATCACATACTTTTTGCAACCAGAGAGGCAGCTTTACATAACTTCTTCGTAATGATGGTTGAGTGGCATAATCTGCCCCTGGAGATGAAATACCACACGGTAATACACAATGAAAAGATACTTATTAGATACTTATATGAAAAGATCAATATGATTGAGCATTCCAATCAATTACTTCAGTCTACCAATCATTATGATCTTTGTAATCATTCAGTCTGTCTTTTACTGTAATGAGGTAGCCTTTGAATCAACAATCAAAGAATCGATCAATCATCATTCTTCTCTCGAATCGAATCAAGATTGATTGACTGCAGGGCCTACGCCACAAATTTGAAAGTGGGGGGGGGGCAAGGCTAGCAAAAGGTAGGGGGCCAAGGCTTTTCCCCTTTTACTTCTGCTTTAAAGCTACTTGCTTCGCAAATAAGTTAGGGGTTCATGGCCCCTCCGCCCCCCGGTGGCGTGGGTCCTGGACTGAAGTGTAATGATTGATTAGTTGAAGTGAAGTGGTTGATCGGATTGGGTGAAACAAATTTCTATACCGAGGGCAAATAAGGTTACAAAGACGAATATATCATTATAAAGAGGAAAGTCATGAAATAACTAGGGTCAGACCAGCTAACTTGGATCTAAGGAGACGGTCATTGGTAATTGAGTGTACCAAATGTCTCAAAATGTCACATATATGTTCATTTGCTTTTTACAGGCAGCTTTTCACAATCCTATAGCATATAACTCCAAAACATTCTGAAAAATTTTTGTTACAAAACACTATCGATACACGAAGCATTCATAAACTAAAGTATCAAACATTACTTTAACCTTAGTTGTGGGGACCTTTTTACAGCTATTAGCATGGTATCGGAGCTTTAATACAAACTGATTAAAGTTTTTTCATAGACATATTCAAAGAGAACTCACTGGATCCTCTGTGACGGTTTGGCAAAAGGAATCTTCTGGTGGGGTCCTAAAATTGGATTTAATTCAATGATAAGTATGTTTGTAGGTTTTATAACAAATATCAAGGCTTATATTCCGAAAATAGAATCAACCTAGAAGTTGACCAAAGAAACTTCAAAAGAAATAATATATCATATTTGAACCTTTAAATATACCGATTATGAAGATATCGCTATCATGTTTAATCTATAAGGTAGGAGCTGCGTGCTTTATGTTATGTAAGACATTTCTTACAGGTACGACATTAATTACAAAGTAGGACTAATCAGTTTCGTTCACAATCGCAATTTTGTCAATAAGGTACAGTGCATTTTTCAATGAAGTTTGATTTATAACATCATCACTATAAAATCATAATAAAAGCACATTTTGTTTCCCGGGCATGTTTAGACGAAGTACTCCCAGGGTGGACCTCCTAAAACCCAAGTCATTTTTCAAAGAACCTGAACGGTGCTGATTCTGTTTTGGAACTAACCTGGTGGTCCTTCGGCGTCTATAAAAGAAATACCCAAGCACCATTGCTACCAGAAATAGCGCTGCTCCACCAACAGCCCAAGGAATGATAAGCGCATCTAAAAATATGAGTTTGATATTTTCATCAACTATTACAAAAATTTGTTCGTTTTTATAAGCTGAGTAATAGATTTTAGAGCTCAAGCTGAAAAATGCATAGCTAAATATTGGCACAAAGTATTTCAATTTTACCCATGAACACGAGGGTCACACAAAACTGTGAGTAAGGTTGGCTTCTCAATGTCCGATAGACCTTTGCAGGGCCCATCATTCTAGGTATTTTGCTGTGGCTTGGTTAATAAACAAAAGTCTCTTCTTTGCACGGAATTTAAACGTACAGACAAAATTGTGTTCCATTTATGATCCGTACAACTGGGAAGTGGCTGTAAGGAAGGACTCTTTTTCTGTACAAACATCATGGTGAGGTAGGTTAGCAAATTAAATTACTAGGCGCATCAAACCAACACCCCCCCCCCTCCCCGAGAGTGTTGCCACTGAGTTCAAGTTCAAGGTTTGGTGGACAGGAGACTAGCTTCCGAATCATTGGTCGAGCCGCAGCCTTAAACAGCTTTCATCCCTACAATCAAGATCCCTAGCTAGCTACCTTGCAACTTCGCCTTCATTGAATTGAAAAAAAGAACTTTAAAACAAAGATATAACTATGCTTACTAGGCTCTCTTGCCACTCGCGGAGAAGATTTCTGCTTCTTGGACAGCGGGAAAATGTTTGTAACTCCGTACGCACAGGCGCAGCTCGTGCACTTCTGAATAGTGAAAATTATCTGAGTTCCCAGTGGCCTTGGAACAGATAACATGGCAAGAGTAGTGTTACGCAATATTGTGTCAACCGTTTTAGACTCCTTGACAACATGCAATTTGCATCTGTAATAAAAAGGGCCTTTTGTGTCTTCAGTAGGGTCCTAAGACAAAACAAAGGTAGCTTCATGCTCGATGCAGGAAACTATGAGGTTTGAGAGAAGGCTTTTGAAAAGATAACGAAAGCTAACGACTAAATTCTGGAAAACTTCGTCAAGGAAAACCATAATTTCATAGTTTTTTAAAAGTTGTGAAAGATCTCTAAAATCTTGCAAATTTTAAAAAGTTTTACGTTGGATTTTGATAAACATTTTAAATGGCAGGAATGGTATCATGGGCCAGTCTGTAGACTATGGACGTTCTTGAGAGGATTTCGAACATGCATGACCCTTTGAGCAACATTTCAACATGCAAACCTCCTTCACATGGGTGCATACAGAATTTTCTTCATAATACTGCTATGTAGATTCGGTGTGGCAAATTTTAGCCTGCAGCATTTGTATTTGTATTTGCTACCTGACTTCCGAAGGCAGTTCTAGGCCACTGAGTAGCTAAGCTTATCGAGAACGGTCCTGGCCCTTCCTCTTGAATTTACTTCATCTCGTGATTCCTGTGCCAGAACAAAAGTTCCTCATGTCCGTGACTCGAGCCACAGAAGCTTGGATCTGCAGTCAGCGACCCAAAATACTAGACTGGGCTCATGCATGCACCTCCCATACTACGAATATTATATCATTGGCAATGAAAATGGACAGTCTTCAATCAGCTTTAGCGCTTAACAAGACTTGAACATTTGCTAGAGCAATAAAAGCTAGTTGTGAAACTGTGGCTGAACAGATTCGAATGCGAATGAAAGACAAAAACAAGCAAATATATTGGACGATACAAATAGTAAGATGATCTCAAACTAAATAGAGAAAAGTGCTGAAAAAAGGATTTGGCAAGAATTTTCATCTTTTATTTTACATCCTTTGAAAACACCACGTTATTATTTGAGAATGACTATCCACTTCAACCTGCCCCAAGGGGTAGTGCTAGGAAAAGAATGATAGAGGCTTACGCAAAAATTCTCAAAAACCAAAGGTAGAAAGGGGTTTTTTCTTAGCTTTAACAAGGGCAACTCAAACCCCTTGGCTCTAAACCCCTGCTGTCAAATATAACAATAAGAAGAGCAAGCAGGAGTGTCAGCCTCCATAATTTTCAAGTATCCCACGCAGAGATAAAGTCATCAGCATTTTGGATTGAAAGAACAATAGAAAAACTATTAGAAAAAAACAATAGGATCAGAGCAATAGAATAAACAATAGAAATGGACAATAGAAAAGAACAATAGAAATAGAACAATAGATTTCCAGAAAAATTGCAGTAGGAACAAACGAGTATGCAAGGTAACTTTCCAACTGTCTTTTCCAAGTGAACCAAACGTTGGAAAGCTAGATGCAACGAATGAGAAGTGTATAGCTTCATACCTTCCAACGAATCTCTATCGTCTTCATGACGATATTGTCAGCCATCTGAATATCCTTCATTATTGGGATATCATCTACAATAAATACTGTCTATAAAAACCGGGCCTTTTGGTGGGACAAAAATTAAGAAACCATAGTAGTGATAACCCGCAACATTGAAAAACTATTCGAAATTATTCTTCTAAAGATGGTCTTGAAATGATTCTCTCGCTAGACGATAAACGTTTTTGGTTTAATTTACAACGTCTTGCAATGCGTTCTGTGTTTGTGTGTCGAGCTTTCATTATCCTACATTTTCTGTGCTATATTTCTATCTAAAGGATAAACATTTACTAGTACTGCAGGTCACCAAATCACCAAAAATTAATTTCTCTTAGGCTTCCCTTAGAGTAACCTTTGACATCTTCGTAGATGTCAAAGGTTACTCTAAGATGTCAAAGTCCGAGGTCATTTCAGCACAAAGGAACTTTGCATTGCTTTGCATTGACTGGAAGTATTAATTCATGAATGCAAATAGCCATGAATATTGATTACTTCTGGGTGATACTTAGAGTGATAATACAAATAATCAAGTTTAGAAAATGCCTTACAGATAACGGGTAGGAAACATCTATCATCAAAAAATCTACCTGCCTCCCCTAATCACAGGTTGGTAGTTATGTGATCATTTATCACTGTACAAATGAAAATAGTTGCAAACATCATATATTTCATTCTTATAGTTTTATCATCCACTGCAAAAAAGGGAATAACAAACCAAAGGGTCTCAAGAGGTTGTCCACAAAAATAGGATATCACATAAGATATTCTACCCTTGTAGCGAAAACTTTTACGTGGATCTTTTATCCAGAGAAGATCTACAGATCTCGATACAAGAAGCTTTTTCGTGGAAGTTTCTCATGAAGGGTTCTTTTCAAATATTATGTAGGTTCATATAGTTCACGAGAGATTCCATTTGGAAAAGCAAAAAAGCAAGATCTGAAATGAAATACGACTCTAGACATCACAAGTTCGGAAGAAGGCTTCTTGTTGGCTTCTAGTAATGAAATTTGTCTTATGATTAAAATCATGTATGATGATGCAATGGCAAGAGTCTACATCAGTGAGTTTTAATGTAATTTGTTATTCATATACAGTGGTGGTTTTAGGGACTGTGGGGCCCGGGGCCAAAAACATCTGCGGGGACCTTGTTCTTTACAATTTCTATCTTTTTCTTAGGTGTAGGGCCCCTTTTGGCTATCAAAAGCGCGGGGCATGGGGCCATGGACCTGGACCCCCTTAAAAACACCACTGTTCATATAGTAAACAAAAGCAAAAAAGTATACTTGCATCTCATTTCTGTCTGTTTACTTTTGCATGTTTTGATTTGTGGTGTCTTAAGTAAGGTGATGCAAGTGGTGTATATTGTGCAAGGCTTAAGGTCGACTTCAATAATTCTGTATCCTTCATTGACAAAAGCATTAGCCTAAAAAATAGAAAACTGATACTTAAATACTTGTAGAACTAATTGGACAAGAAAGAATGGTTTCTACAAATACTTACAAAGCACTTTTAGGTCACTCTGTTTTCACAGTTTAAGAGACTTGCCCAAGAATTTCTATTTCAAAGCAATGGCCTAAATACTATTTCATCCACTCTTGATCTTGATTTCAATCACTTCAGTAGTCTAGCTAGCTGTCCTGCTCATATCATATCATATCATATCATATCATATCATATCATATCATATCATATCATATCATATCATATCATATCATATCATATCATATCATATCATATCATATCATATCATATTCATATCATATCATATCATATCATATCATATCATATCATATCATATCATATCATATCATATCATATCATATCATATCATATCATATCATATCATATCATATCATATCATATTATATCATATAAACATTTAGGCACGATGCCCTACCAGCTATTACAATAGTTTAATATAAAGAACAAAAGTTTAAAAACCTACAAGGCTGCTCTTCCAAGGGGTCGTGCTTTAATTGCTGCTGAGGCAGATGAGTGGATTCAGACCCCACGGCCCCACAACATCCAGAAAACAACATCCCACAAGCCCCAGTCTGGTCTAAAATAGACCAAATCATGACCTACCTGGCACCACCCCAAAAAATCTTTTACTAAGCTGCACTTACACAATAACCAGGGAGATTAATAGTTGGGAGGGGGGGAAGGAGGGAGTTGTTATTTCGCTGGGCAAATCTGTGCATAAAATTTAACATTCTCGCTTTCTAGTCGAAACCTAAATGAAATATCAAAGTTGTTCGCTTTTTCTTAATCCTACAATCAAACGTGTTCTTGGAACCATTTGAGTTTGATGCTTTCTGAAAATTGGTTGGGCAGTAAAGAACATTGACTGGAGACCCTAACAGCCCAGGTGAAAAAATCAGCGCTATGGGAGATGATTTTCACAGACGACATAGAATTGTTAAGGTAGAGAAAAACTGTCCTTTCACTAATTTGTCAAAACGGTTTAAACGGTTCAAACTACGGTTAAAACTCAGTTTTTGTGTCATCAATGACTGCAAGAAATGCAATAAATTCATAGTATTTAAAAATTTTCAATTTAAGAGACAGATTCTCACTAGGTCTTGCACTATACACTAAGTTTAAGGTGTATACCTAATACATTTCACAATTTTGATACTATTTTGGCATCAGATACATCAATTCATGCCGGACATTAGAGTCTCCTGGTTTGTGACTTGACTTGCAATAAGATGATACCAACGATACCAAAGTGTAAACTCTACAAGACTATATGGTCAGGCCTGTTGTATGAGACAGTATAAGGTGCGGATGCTGTGTTTGTGTGCAGCAGAGGAAACGCTGTAAGACAGAATAACAAATGAAAAACTACAAAAAATCAATACCAACCTCGGCAATTACAGCAGAACTTGGATTTTCGTTCACTTTTAAAACAGCCATAATGTATCCTGGTGGCAATTTCCATGAAATTTGGATCTTTTTATAGTTGATAAAATACATGTTTTTGATAACTGGCTTTTGATCTAAAATCAAAATGCTCAAAAATTATTAACAAGAATCAGCTATAGCTCTATAAAATAACAATGAAGCATATTGATAACTCCTTGGGAGTGTCGAACAAACAAAGAAATTAACAAACAAACAAACAAATAGAAAAAAGAAAAACAAGCAAGAAACAAACAAACAAACAAATGAAAAAAACCACAGAAAAACAAAAGAGAAAATAAGTAAAATAAACAAACAATAAAAGAAAACAAACAATAAAAAATAAAAAAATAACAGAAAAAAACTCAATAAAAGGAAATAAAATAAAGCAAATAGAAAAACAATTAAAATAGAAAAAACAGAATAAGAAATAACAAAAAGAAACAAAAGACAGAAAACAAACAAAAAAGAAAAAAACAGAAAAACAATGAAAAAGAAACAAAAAACAGAAAACAAACAAAAAAGAAAAACACAGAAAAACAAAAGAAAAAAGAAACAAAACAGAAAAAAAAACAAAAAGAAAAAACCAGAAAAACAAAAATGCAAAAGAAACAAAACAGAAAAAAACAAAAAAGAAAAAATAGAAAAACAAATGAAAAAGAAAACAAAAGACAGAAAAAAACAAAAAAAGAAAAAACAGAAAAACAAATTGAAAAGAAACAAAAACAGAAACAAACAAAAAAGAAAAAAAACAGAAAAACAAATGAAAAAGAAACAAAAACAGGAAAAAAAACAAAAAAAAAACACAGGAAAAACAAAGAAAAGAAACAAAAACAGAAAGAAAACAAACAAAAAGAAAAAAAGAAAAAACAAATGAAAAAGAAACAAAAGACAGAAAACAACAAAAAGAAAAACAGAAAAACAAATGAAAAGAAACAAAAACAGAAAACAAACAAAAAAAGAAAAAACAGAAAACAAATGAAAAAGAAACAAAAGACAGAAAACAAACAAAAAAGAAAAACAGAAAAACAAAATGAAAAAGAAACAAAAGACAAGAAAACAAACAAAAAAGAAAAAAATAGAAAAAACAAATGAAAAAGAAACAAAAACAGAAAACAAACAAAAAAGAAAAAAAAAAAACAAAATGAAAAGAAACAAAAACAGAAAACAAACAAAAAAGAAAAAACACAGAAAAACAAATGAAAAAGAAACAAAAACAGGAAACAAAACAAAAAAGAAAAAAACAGAAAAACAAAAAAAAGAAAACAAAAACAGAAAACAAACAAAAAAGAAAAAACAGAAAAAACAAATGAAAAAAAAAAACAAAGACAGAAAACAACAAAAAAGAAAAAAAGCAAAAAACAAATGAAAAAGAAACAAAAAACAGAAACAAAAAAAAAGAAAAAACACAGAAAAACAAATGAAAAAGAAACAAAACAGAAAACAAACAAAAAAGAAAAAAGAAAAAATGAAAAAGAAAACAAAGACAGAAAAACAACAAAAAGAAAAAACAGAAAAACAAATGAAAAAGAAACAAAAGACAGAAAACAAACAAAAAGAAAAAAAGGAAAAACAATGAAAAAGAAACAAAAACAGAAAAAAACAAAAAAAAAAACACAGAAAACAAATTAAAAAGAAACAAAGACAGAAACAAACAAAAAAGAAAAAACAGAAAACAAATTAAAAAGAAACAAAAAACAGAAAACAAAACAAAAAAAAAAAACAGAAAAACAAATGAAAAAGAAACAAAAACAGAAAACAAACAAAAAAGAAAAAACAGAAAAACAAATGAAAAGAAAACAAAAACAGAAACAAACAAAAAAGAAAAACAGAAAAACAAATGAAAAAGAAACAAACAGAAAACAAACAAAAAAGAAAAAAACAGAAAAACAAATGAAAAAAGAAAAAAAGACAGAAAACAAACAAAAAAGAGAAAACACAGAAAAACAAATGAAAAGAAACAAAAGACAGAAAACAACAAAAAAAGAAAAAACAGAAAAACAAATTAAAAAGAAACAAAACAGAAAACAAACAAAAAAACAAAAACAAGAAAAGAAACAAAACAGAAACAACCAAAAAAGAAAAAAACAGAAAAACAAATGAAAAAGAAACAAAAACAGAAAACAAACAAAAAAGAAAAAACAGAAAAAACAAAATGAAAAAGAAACAAAAGACAGAAAACAAACAAAAAAGAAAAACAGAAAACAAATGAAAAAGAAACAAAAACAGAAAACAAACAAAAAAGAAAAAAAACAGAAAAACAAATGAAAAAGAAACAAAAACAGAAAACAAACAAAAAAGAAAAAAACAGAAAAACAAATGAAAAAGAAACAAAAGACAGAAAACAACAAAAAAGAAAAAACAGAAAAACAAATGAAAAAGAAACAAAAACAGAAAACAAACAAAAAAGAAAAAAACAGAAAAACAAATGAAAAAGAAACAAAAACAGAAAACAAACAAAAAGAAAAAACAGAAAAACAAATTGAAAAAGAAACAAAAGACAGAAAACAAACAAAAAGAAAAAACAGAAAAACAAATTGAAAAAGAAACAAAAACAGAGAAAACAAACAAAAAGAGAAAACACAGAAAAACAAATGAAAAAGAAACAAAAGACAGAACAAAACAAAAAGAAAAAACAGAAAACAAATGAAAAAAGAACAAAAGACAGAAAAACAACAAAAAGAAAAAAATGAAAAACAAATGAAAAAGAAAACAAAAGACAGAAAACAAACAAAAAAGAAAAAAACAGAAAAACAAATTGAAAAAGAAACAAAAACAGAAAAACAACAAAAAAGAAAAACACAGAAAAAAACAAATAAAAGAAACAAAAAACAGAAAACAAACAAAAAAGAAAAAAAAACAGAAAAAAAAAATGAAAAAGAAACAAAAGACAGAAAACAAAAAAAAAGAAAAAACCGAGAAAAACAAATGAAAAAGAAACAAAAGACAGAAAACAAACAAAAAAGAAAAAACAGAAAAACAAATTAAAAAGAAACAAAAACAGAAAACAAACAAAAAAGAAAAAACAGAAAAACAAATGAAAAAGAAACAAAAGACAGAAAACAAACAAAAAAGAAAAAACAGAAAAACAAATGAAAAAGAAAAAAAAGACAGAAAACAAACAAAAAAGAAAAACACAGAAAAACAAATGAAAAAGAAACAAAAGACAGAAAACAAACAAAAAAGAAAAAAACAGAAAAACAAATTAAAAAGAAACAAAAACAGAAAACAACAAAAAAGAAAAGCACAGAAAAACAAATGAAAAAGAAACAAAAGACAGAAAACAAACAAAAAAGAAAAACACAGAAAAACAAATGAAAAGGAAACAAAAGACAGAAAACAAACAAAAAGAAAAAACAGAAAAACAAATGAAAAAGAAACAAAAACAGAAAACAAACAAAAAAGAAAAAACAGAAAAACAAATGAAAAAGAAACAAAAACAGAAAACAAACAAAAAAGAAAAACACAGAAAAACAAATGAAAAAGAAACAAAAACAGAAAACAAACAAAAAAGAAAAAACAGAAAAACAAATGAAAAAGAAACAAAAGACAGAAAACAAACAAAAAAGAAAAGCACAGAAAAACAAATGAAAAAGAAACAAAAGACAGAAAACAAACAAAAAAGAAAAAACAGAAAAACAAATAGAAAAGAAACAAAAACAGAAAACAAACAAAAAAGAAAAAACAGAAAAACAAATTAAAAAGAAACAAAAACAGAAAACAAACAAAAAAGAAAAAACAGAAAAACAAATTAAAAAGAAACAAAAGACAGAAAACAAACAAAAAAGAAAAAACAGAAAAACAAATGAAAAAGAAACAAAAGACAGAAAACAAAAAAAAGGATAAAACAGAAAAACAAATAAAGAAGAAAAAAGACAAAAAAACCAAGAACAAACAAACAAAGAAATATATAAAGAAACATACCAGTGCATTTTCCAAAGTAGTTGAATGGAATTGTAACAGCAGGTGTGCTACCAAATAGGTTTTTGAGGACTATCTGCAAGCTGTATCTTGAAAGGCTAGAAACTTTCATCAAGCAAGAAAGTGTTTTGTTGCTGCATGTGGCATTTTTCCATACACTCTCATTATTCCGACAAAAATTATTCTTAAACAGACTTTGGCAGTATTTCACATCTACCTCTGATACATCATTATGTTGTGGTAAAACTGGGGTAAATTCAACAATGTTGCTGTTCCTATCATATGAGCATTTGTATTCTTGAAATTTTTCCGGTGACCCTAGAAAAATAACACATCACATACATTTGAACTGACACTTTGTTGTGAAGAGCAGGGCTGTTCTCTCCTCCATACTGATGGGTAAGAATAAGAGATAGCAACAAACTGCTTTTAAGCTGGAATGGTTATCGAAATTCCAGACTGGCACAAGAATGATTTTTTTGAATGAAAACTTCTTTGTTAGTGTGTTTCAACTGTACATTCGTACCATGAATGTGTTTCAAATGGCACAATTTCAGGGACTTTAGCACAGGCCAGTTTACTAAGGCAAACTTTTACCATACATTAGTTAGATTGACAAGATTCATGAATTCAACAAAAAGTTTTCACTAACTTCCAATGTTTACACGCGTTGTTGAACTTAGCATTCTTCCATACTGGTTCTCAGCTACGCAAGCATAGTGTCCAGCTTCTGCCAAAGTTGCATTGAGAAATCTCAGTTGAATATGAGAACTACTTATCCTGATTTCCTTTATATTCGCTGAAAGAAGATCTGCAATGGATTTATTATTTGTCTCCCAAAACATCTTCACTGTTTCCTTTGAAATGTTTCCTGTAAGCTCACAGTTTATTGCATAGTGATTTCCAACTAGCATCCAGACAACCTCTGGGGTTTTTATCGTTAAGTCATCTGTATAAAGAAAAGCATTAAACGAAATCATAGTATGCAACACACTGTAGTGTATCGATAGGGCAAGATTATACTTATATACCACAAGATTTGGAAATCCCTTTTGGGAGTGGAATATTTTGAAAATGCAATACTATTTGGAAATGCCAAGAAGGTTTGTCAAATACAACTTGTGCCTGCTTGAGGAAAACCCAGTAAAAATTTGCCTTGAAGTAAAACAACTTATGATCAGAAACTATTATACAAATTTAAGTTCATCAAAAGCAGCTACCATATAATTATTATCATGAATATCTAAATGTCTAATATAAAATAAATATAGGAATAAAACAATAACCTTTAGAGTTGTTAACATCTGTCATCAAACAGAGCATATAAAAATGCCAATGCTTTGGTGAATAGTGATTCAAATATTTAAGATATATCATGTGCTGAAAATGATGATGAATCCATTTTTTTTACATTACTTCTACCTCATGTTTTGGAAGTAGATCTTACTGACTTTACGCATTAGCACAAATACTGATCTTACCTTTGTACTACAATCCTTGCCAAAAATAACTGGAACTCCTTCCCATTGCAGCATGCAAATAAACAAAGCAAGTCTAAAACTACCTTACCAAAATATCACTGCCGCTTCAAAAATTTATACCCGTACAATGTTGATTTACTTTCTCGATACTTTCATACAGCTTTCAGTGAAAAAAATTTTTACCTTCAGGATCAAAACAGCCCAATTGAACAACATTGTAATGGGGGGTAGGGTGGGGATTTTTCAGAAAAAAGCTTCAGCTTTGCGCAAGTGTTCGAGCAATTTTGGCAAGGATTGTAGCAACTATTTGATGTCATAGGCAGGAGCAGATAAAGGGTGTCCCAGAGGTTGCACAGAAGACCATCAGATTCTTAGAATTGAATTTTCGTCTTCAGTCATCAAAATTAGGCAATCATATTCAAAATAATCATGATTTATTTTCCTCTTTACAGTTAATACATTTAACTCTCTTTACCTGATAAGCACTGGACTGACCAGGGCACCCAATGCTACCTATTCAAGTGAATACAATAGTGAGCAGGATGATTTTTATACCGTGAGCAGGATGATTTTTAAGCATGGTCTTTGCCACACAAATAAGTAGAGCTATTTGTTATGCAAATATTCCACTAATTTGCAAAAATCAAGGTTCCAATTTTTGCATATTTGTGCAGCGCGAAAGGCTGTAAACACTTTGCTAGATTATTGTGCCACACAACTGCTGGTATGGGAAGAAATTGGATGAGGTTGCAAGTTGTGAAGGAGAAGAGTCCCAAATTCCTTTATCTATAAGAAAGAGGTGTACAGGAGGTGTACACTTTTGGATCTGAAGATATTTTGTTCAAAACTGCGTTTTGGATTTGCTGAATAATTTGGGAAACCTTATAAAGGCAGAAATGCTTGATGAACTGAAAAATTTGAATATTTCAGAGCTGGCTTAACTTTGAAAAATTTGCACAGTCCCGGTGCCACCCTGAGAATTACTGCAACTTCTGCCCTTAAAGAGAGGGACATCTGATTGAGGCGTTTCATTGATCAAAGTGTATCAGCTAGATAGTATGTGAATTTCCATCTATAGATACAGCACATCATCTGTTCTTGCTTAGCAAGATGAATCACAGTTTGAACCCAAACGCTTTGAAAACACTTCAAGACATGGAAATAATATTTCAGACCAACGATGACTTTCTTGAGGAAGGTTATATTAGTTGTTTTGGATTTTGGTGGTTAAAATAATCAAACAGTAAAATTCCAGGGTTTTTTGTCTGTGAAATTTGACTTTGCCTGTAAAAATCTCCGTGGACTGGGCCCCAACTGCTGGGTAGTTTTAATGTGCGACCATCAACTTACGGTTAGGGTATCCCCCAAGGTAATAGGTGTTATTATGTGATCCTAAAATAACTTAAAAGTGTCAAATGAGTGAAAAAGTAATATTAATATACATGGGCGAAACTTCATTATACTCATTAGGGGGGTATGAAGCTTAGATGCCCAACGAAAGGGCATGTCATGCTGGATGTAAGGGCCTGTCATGCCTGAACATCCTTGTAAGGGCACATCACCTCAGGGGTTGAAATCATTGGGGACCCGAGAGAGGGTCACTAAGTATGTTAGGACTTCAGACTCAGGCTGTTTTTCAAAGTCAAAAAAATATGCCTCTTGTTTTTCTGGTGTTGGCTAAAAAGCAAGCATTTGTAAGGCCTGTCTTTTCTATAAAAGAAAAATAGTCTTCACTTTCTAAATCACCTAGCTATTAAGAGAGCAATTTAAAAAAGAGATTGAAGTAGGGTCTCAATTTTATCACAGTGGAACAACAAAACACAGCTTGGAAATTTCAGAATTTAGAAGCAGCTACACAGACTACAATGTTTCAACAAAAGCTTCAGTTGCATTTGCCGAATTTAAACATTTTTAGACAACCAAGCACAAAGTAAGTATCTCTGAATTCACCATAACAAAATTCCTCAAGCAAAGAAAAGTTTTTTTATTGAAAGTATTTTACAGGTACACCTATCATCAAAGCTCAATTTTCGTGTTTTCGTAATCATGGATATTGTTCAGAAATAGAAGAAACTCAAAATTTTTTTGCAATTCATATCTTAACTACAATTTCTTGATAAATTTTCTATTATTTCCCGCTTGAACTGATTAAAACTTTCTGTTACTTGCTACGGTTATTTGAATTTTTTTAAGTTAAAAAACTTTGGCGGCTGTACAGCCATTTTCTAGCAAAGAATGCAATACTTTCGGACCGTAAGTGTAAAACCTTAATAGAATCTCGGGGCATAACTCCTTATGAATGTATGATGAAAGTTTCATATATTTGGAAAAGAAAGTATTGATTGATTTTTCTCAACAACATATTCCGAGATGGTATATCATGCTTTGATTTATCATGCTTCTAAAATTGTCTGTGTTCAATGGGCTCCGAGGCAGGATGGAAAGTTGGGGGGGGGCTTGTCAAGGGAAAATTTAGAAATCACAACAAAAGGTTTTGAAAAAAGCTCTCTTGTTTTGCAAAAAGTAGGAGGGGAGGTATGCCCTGTGTTCATTTCCTTCTTGTATCAAACACACTTTACTTTCCGTCTATACTTTTGATGTCGATCAATACTTCAGACTTCATCTCGAGGCGAAGATAGACATGTGCATGTCAAGCTCGACACAAAAGTGCTGATCAGTGGACAAAAGACAGAAATGTATATGACCATGAATTCAAAAATCAAGCTAGGGCAAACAGTAGCAATAAAAGTGTGACATAAAGAACATTTCCAGATTTGCCCGGCCGATATACTGGCAGCAATAAATTTGCCTGACTAAAACTGCCTTTTTTGAAGATTGGGGGGTGCAGCACCTCCCATACCCCCTAGCAGTTTTGCCCTGTTAATATATGTTGAAATGCGGTATCACCACATATCATCAGAATGTATATGTTACACACAATTTATAATGAAAATCCTTCAGAAACATCAATTTTTGGATTCTAATTTAACTCCTTAATAAAAAGCTGCAGCAAATCAGTTTCAACATATATAAAATAGGGACCAGAATTAAATGTTGCCTGGTGATAGGATTTAAGCTAAACAATTCAGAAAAAAAAGACAGGCAGAATTGAAGGAACTCTTTCAAATACACAATAATTCTTGATAGAAGGATCTGACAAACTCTTGAGTCGATTTAAGAAATCAACAAGAGCCATTCGCTATAATGATTGTGCCTTAGTCTATATACGTTTCATAAAATGGCAATATACTTGTAGTGCCATGACAGGTGAAGCATTATCAAAATCAATTCTTGATATTTTAGTAAATTTACAAGTTTATCAGATTGCTAAGATGCTATAGAAAATATTGAAAGCTATACATACCTAAAAACGAAGATGATGCGAGCAAAGATAACGGTAAACTGCAAGCAACGAAACAGTGAATGACAATAGTCAACATATCAGCCGCCATTTTTCAGCATCAGCTATTCGCTATTGAGACATACTTTCTTCATTCTGTCAGCAGATACATTAGAGTACTCTTCCACGACCTGGCTTTTGTTTTGCAGTTCAAGCTCAGCATGACTGCTGCCACACACCTTGAAGGGAGTTGATTTTTCAACCTGTTGATCGAATAACTTGATGCTAACGTAAAGTGGGTTCTTGGAAGCAGTCCTCGTTGCGGGGTTGTGCACTCTTTGGTGGAAGCGAGGCCAAGAGGGCAGGGTTTTCACCATAGAAATGGTTTTCACTTAACGCAATTTTCGAAAGTCGAGGGATACTGTCAATTAAAGTCTGGTTTTTCTGGATAAGGTAAAGCGCTTTGCATTAATAAAAATAAGTTTCTAATTATACAGAAAATGGAAACACCCCAGTTTTAATCATTCGAAGGGGGTCATGACCCAAATCTGAGATAGTGGCTTTAGCCCCCACAAATTTTTTATGCCAGCATGTGTTCACCGCTTGTACACAGCTGTTCTGTTAAATAAAATGCAAAAACGTAACATCAAATGACAAAGTTTTTCTCCTTTTATGACATGACCGTGTAACAGTTTTATTTGTATAAGGACCTTATACATACGTAACTGAAGGACATAATTTTGGGCTGCAGTATTTACTTTATTTAAGAAAACAGAAGCCCCCCTCCCACCTTTTGAAACCGATCCCGGCCCTTAGCCATGATGTAATGGGAATTTTAGAAACCTACAGATATGAGAATATTAGAAAATATTTTCTTGGTTTGGTAGGTGGGTCGATAATTTCAAATCATTCACTAATTATACTTTAGATGGATATCAAATCAAATTTCACAACTTTACCAGTGGTTGGAGAACGGCAGTGCTTTACAAAGGAGTCAAGATACAAATGAACGGCTAAACATCGTACATAATTATAATTCATTACCAATCTTTAATTCATATGCAATCAAAAATAAGAAACCTATCTAATTAAGTCTTCGTTACTAACGAGTTTGAGATTCATCGGTTACAAGTTAAACGCTCTGCATTTGGTTCAGGTTATCTGAAGATTGTTCCCGGCGTGTAATGGATACAAAATAATGTGATATGCGAGTCAATTAACAAAAAAATTGGCGCAACGATGTAGCGCCAAGCGTACTTATTTACAGCAGCAATTACATTTACCACTACAAATATTAATATATCCCACTTGGAAGCAGAGCAAACAGTTTTTCAGAGGCTGTACAAGAAGCTGATAAGACCAGATACTCATCGAGTATATGTAAGAAGGTACTAGGGTAGTCTGTCTGTCTCCCCGGGTTCTTTGAATCTTACAATGAGTGATGTGGTAAAGAGTGATAAAGTGTGGTAAAGAGTGATAGGCAGGACCAAATCAAAACCATGACGAGAATCAGATAAGTTGTCAAATATAACTTGAAGATAAATCAAGTTTCAAAATAAAATCTCATCCCAGCATACAGAGCTTCATCAGAGTAAATGTCAAATAATCGATAAGGAAGAGGGGTCTGAAGGCTTGGTGTTTGGGGGAGTACGACCCCACAGCCCTAAATCCTTGATCACCCCCCTCATCCCTAATAACTTATCCCCCACATTCCAACTTAATGTCCTCATTCTTCGCACATAAAAACGGACAAAGCCTATTGGCTGCTTCAACATCAAAAGTAAGCACTTCAGAAGTAAGACATAATTTTGGGCACCTGATTTAACCTTCCACAAATTATGGTAGCATATACGTAACTGCTTCTACTTTTTACGAGTCTGATCGTGTCGATGTAAACCTGGACAGAAAATTCAAATTATGCATATTATTCAACAAGCCGACAGTAACTGACATTTTCTATTTAAGCAAAACTGGTTATTCACAAATTCACCATTCAATGCGGTACATTTGATCGTATATCCAACCAAAAGGCATATAATATATTTCAAAACAAAAACGGTTGATACAACAATGCTCAAGGGTTTAAATTTATTTCTAAGATAAACGAAAATCATAAGTTAATGAAAACACTTTAAAAGACAAACTTTTGCAAGATAAGAATTCTAGATATACTATCCTGGCCGTGGTTCATCACATACAAAAGTTACAAATTTATCTGCAAAATAAAATCTAAACTAGGCAAAAAATGCTACTTTCTAAATAAGTCAACCATGTTAAATTAATTATATATACTTAGACCCCGTTTACACTGTCCCGGGACAATTTTGTACCGTTACGGTTCGCAAGTGTTTACACTGTCGCGGTTCCAAAATGGCTTCAGAATTTAATGGCAGAACATTGTTTAGAAGAAGCTGTATTTAATGAACCAAGGCTTTTATTTTGCCGCCGAAGTCAACAATCGAATTTTTATTGAGAGTTAAAATGCAGTGGAAGGCCGATAAAAACTTTACTTGGACGAACAACAAGGTGGCTTTAATTTTCAGTGTTATTTTAGACTACAAAACTGCAAAGTCCAATCAAGGCTTGGGCTGGGAAACAATACAAGCCTTTTCTGTGGTTGTCTTTTCTTCAGAATTTCCTTTTCTTCAGAATTCGACAACGTAGTTACGCCACAATCAAAGCCTCGATTACCTCAAACAGCCATACAAAAGACCTCTTTGTGAATCCGTGACAAAATCGTCTCGGATAGGTGTTTACACTGTCCCGTTCAAAAACGGAACCGTGACGGTACAAAATTCGTTCGCTTTCAAAGCAGGGTCCAAACTGTTCCGGATAGCAGAGCAAAATCGTCACGGTTCCACAGTGCTAGTGTAAACGGAAGGGCGAACCGCGACAGTTTTGTCACGGTTCCAAACTTGCACGGGACAGTGTAAACGGGGTCTTAAATTCTAGTAAAAGACAACGAATTACCACCGATGTATATTTTATCGTTATAGACCACGAATATCTATATATTTTTATCAATGTAGGAAAAACTAAAATTAACCCAAGATGGGGCTGTTCAGAACATAGTCAATAGAATTATGCTCTGAAGAAGCAGCTTAGAAATAAAGGAAACTTGAAATTACGATAATTGAGTCGCCTAGAATTACAGTTCAAAATTCTAAAACCACAAGTGATGATTCCTTATTGCTTATACCATCAAAAACCTTCTTAGGCCTGGTCACAGAACTTCCGCCTCGTCTCGATGGACCAGTAAATACCGGGTATTCATATGAAAACGAATCAAAAGCTCTGCGTGTACATCGAAATGATGCCTTTCCAAATCATTGCGTTTACAAACGATTTCCTTTCGGACGGTGTGTATAAACATTTGCGCCAGAGGTGCATCATTCTTATGTAAACATGAGGTAAACACTAAATAAAATGACTGCGTCCTCACTTGAAAATGTACCCGTGTATAAGGGGTCTCAATTTTCTAAAGCAACGTTAATCTAAACCTTTAACATTGATTGACCTTACAGAATTATCTTATCATTGACTGGCCTAACTGATAATCACTTCCGTTTACTCTTCATCAAGACTCTCCAGTCCCATCAAAACTCTTATTTATTAACAACATAGATATCCGTTGTGAATATTCAGCGTTTCTTTGATAGCGGGTATACAGAGACACTCATCTGGTACACTAATAGTGTGGTACACATTTAGTTTACACATTTACAACGTAGGACAAATAACAGGTATTATCAAGACTTTCTCTGTGTACAAGTGAAACAATATCAAATTAATCGGATAAAAAAAACCTTATTATTGCAGCACAGGGATAGAATATTTTCAAAACTCATATTTTCTAAAATCCTTAAAAAATATCAAAATATTTGTATAACATCAGATTATTGCTCTGGGACAGGAAGCAGCCACAGGGCAGGTTAGTCTCCTAGGGTATCTTAAATTTGCGCTAAAACGATTAAAAAAATCATAAAAATAATTCAGCTGCCTAAAAAAGCTATCGCAATTAATGTTACTTGCGTTTGAGTTTGGAGTACGTTTCTAACGCAGCCATAGTTGGATGCATCCGAAAGGACCTAGTGTGCAATCAAAACGAAATACAGCAACATATACGACAGGTCTAAGCATACCAACGTCCATTATCTCTTCATACCAAATTCTTAGCATGTTAGGTGCGTGGGTTACATAGCAATCTGAATGAATAGCAATGTGCCGAGCTCACAACCTTGTTGAGACTTCACTGTATTGAAGCTTTTTCTCAGTAACTGACAACTCCATTCCAGGCGGGAAACCTGAAAAACCGAAAACCCCATTTAGAACTTTGACACAGTAGAAAGCTCCTCTTGAAAGGGGACTACTCAAGTAACTTTTGACATGGAAGTACACACTACAATACCTGCAAAAAAAGTTGAACACTACACTATCAACGTTCAAAAGTTGAGAACCAAAGGATTTAACTGCCCTTCGAATCAGTGCTTTTGCTTTCTTCTTCCCCCTCCTCCGTTTGATGCTCATTCCCCTGGTAGAAGTGTTTATCTTTCAAATCTTAGTTAGATTGCCATTAAAAATCATGCAATATGGGCATTAATCAACATTGTAATGGGGAGAGGGGGTGGTAAGAGGCAAAAAAACTTTTAAAAACTCTGAAGATTTTGTGTAGATATTCTAACAACTTTGGCCAGTAGTGAATCTAACTATTAGTAAAATTTCACTTTCAGTAAAACAAAAATGACTAGATACAGTCACTCACCGACCACTTTAAGTGCATCAAAAGCAGCTTTTCTCACAACATCAGTGTCATTCTTCCAAAGAAAGGCAATGAAGTCTTGGGCCTTTGCAGCCTAAAGAAATACGAAAACAAAAGTACCTACGAGAATTCTTTACAGTATTCTGTTAGCGGCAGTATTCCTTGGCAGATACACGCCTTCTATTACAACATTGCTACATGTCAGATTTCAAGGTAGCTAATGAATTTCTATTTTTGAATTTAGTATATTCTTTAAATTTAATTTATTTTGAAAATTTTATTTCGTGACATTGGATTCTCGTCGTCGTATTAATTTGTTCCTGTATATCTTTCATAATGAATTTCTGTTTCTTTCAAAATTTTGCAATTGAAAATCTTGCATTGGTTCTTCTCATATTTTGCAACTGACTCAAAATCACAGTGAGATGTAATTCATACAGGGACTGCGGCAGCGGGGGAGGGGCCACGGGAGATTTAGCCCCTCCAATAATTTCCAGAACGTACTTTAAAAAAATACAAAAAATCGCCTTTGTTTTGGCTTTAAGAATGTTTAGCCCCCCACCCCAAAAAAAAACGTTTCAGCCCCCTCAATCTGTTATATACTCCGCGGTCTTTGAATTCACAGAGAGTTTTTTCCTGGTTAGATGATATTCTCCTATCATTTTTCTTTCTGTTCTTGCGCTGCTGCCCGTCGTTGTCATAGTATCGAGATAATACAAGCACAAAGTTAAAGAATAGTTAATTGATTACGTTGTGAAATATGTGAAAATTTTGTTGCACCGCTATTGTGTAGATAAAAGAAGTTCGTTTTCGCACTTGGACCTCAATGGTAATGTTTTCTTTATAGGAACCCGGGCTTTAAGCTACGAGAGTTCTTGGAAAAGAGGAAGTTCCTGTTTAATTGTGTTTCTCAGAAAGAGGAAATATTGTGAGTTCTTGTATTTCTTTCATCGTTTCGTTTTCTAGGTTACCTGTAGGTATAAACATAAAGCAGGGATATGAACAGGACGTTAAAAATGGCTGAAGACACCCCGGCAACGCTTCGGCAGTCAATAACTCCAATGGCTGGTGAAATTAGATTGAATGTTGGAGGAACACGGTTTACAACAAGCTATGCAACTCTTTTGAACGCACCCACCGATAGTCCTCTGCGCCTTTTGGGGCAAAAAGTAGGTTACGGTATAGATTACCACACCTATTTCATTGATCGGAGCCCAGACAACTTCGAGTACGTCTTAGAGTTTTTAAAGTATAACCGCATTTCACCGCCCGAAGGAGCAAACGATGAATTCTGGCAGGCCATAAAACAGGAGGCGAATTACTATCAGATTCATAAGTTGCAAAATTACTTGAAGCACAGGAATGAGCCTGAGACCTCAGAAATTAAATTTCTGGGCACAGGAGAGGTAGAGCTAATTTTTAATGATGGTGGAAGTATTATGACCAGTGTTGATGTGTTGGGAAAAGCTGATATGGATTCACTGCTGCACGGTGTATATCGATGGATAGTTAGAGAACGCAGCGAAACGATGTCTGCGAAATATCATATCGACAGGCGTTCAGAGGGCATTCAACATATCTTCGACTTCTTTCGATATGGAAATTTACCAAGCAACATCTCTGAAAATGCCGAACTATGCGAGAAGATGAAAGAAGATGCCATATTTTACGGGCTCAGAACAATGCTGAAAAAAATTGACGATACAGTCAAGAAGTAAGCAGGGCAACTGTGACCCATAAATTTCAGTAATAAACAAATGCTGAAGAATATTGTAATGTTGCATTAAAATATTGCATTGAAATATTGAAGTAACTTGATCTACTTTCTAACCGAAAGTCTGCACCTAGTAGAATTAGTCGGAAAATTTGCGATTAATCGGAAATCTATCTCTCAAAAAAACCCAAACATTAAATAGATTAGTGGAACACAAAATAGAAAATACTGGGGTAGAATGGTAAAGCGCGCCATGCAGTAATAATTGCGTGAGACGTTATAGTCGCAGTAGTAATTCCAATGCTTATTCACATCAGAGAATAACATTACACAGCGATGATGCAGAGTACTCTCTCAAATCAGGAAGAAAATGACAGAACCGTAGTATTTCGATGTGCTGTAAGTGAAGGCTTTGTATAATCTTAGCACAAAATTACAATTGGCTTACTGTCAGCCAGAAATTTCGTATCCATCTAGAAAGTTCCACAAATTGGATGTCCACAAATCGCTATCATGGCAGGTTTCAAGAATTTTTGCACTGTCGTACCTTTCATCCTCACAAAAATTACGCCCCTGCTTTTCGATCCAGAATCTACAAGATTTTCACTAGATCTCCTTAATCCGCATTCCCCCCCCCCCAAATCCGCCGGTCTGCGAGTCCCCACACCCATCTGCTAGAGGAGAAGGTTATAAACAACTACAGGCATATTCGATTAACCTTGTGTCATACAAGTTAGGGAGTTTGCTAGCGAATCGTCAGTGGCCAATGGCTAGGGGCGGCTTTCCTGACAATATGACATCCAATAAGCCATGTTTCCTATCTAGCTTCGCTATTTATGCCTAATAATAAATGTGTAACATAAAATTTGTCATATCTGTACTAACTAACTAACATGTGGATGGAACGGTAAGTAAGGCTTGTTCCAACTTCTTCCCAAAATGAAAACACAGATTGCATTACGATTTTATAAATGACCATTTCAAAACTTATTTCCAAACACAATCTTTGCACCCCTGGAGTTGAAAATATTACACTATAATTTTGATGATAATGGAAGTAATGGAAGTTGGGGAATCATCTCATGGTAGAACCAACGAAACTGAACAATCAAGAAAATGTAGCAACCTAAAGTAAGTTGGTCTAAATAAGAAATATTCTCACATCCGTGGGCAGACAAATTGTTGAGAAAATTATTTTTTGGTGATTCTTTACTTTACGTTGCCCCCTTGCAAGTTCAAATCTCTATATGTGTAGTAGTGCTACCACTTGCGCTGCAAAAACATGCAGGTTTTATATCTTCATTTTCCAAAGGGTTTTCCCTAACAACAAACTTCAGAACGTGATATCTAGGTATCTTCGTCACATGGGTGTGAGGATGGCTCAGTGATTAAGGTCGCTGACTACAGATCCAAGAGTCTGTGGTTCGAGCCACTGACATGACTAGACGTACTTCCAGAGTGAGGACAGTCGCCAGCTCTCTGTAATTCCAGGCATGGGAATCACGAGGTGTGGTCACACTGAAAGGAAAGGACCAGGATACTGCTCGATAAGCATTAACTTCTCAGTGCCCTTAAACTACCTTCAGATGCCAGGTAACAAACAATACAATACAACACAATATGTCACATCGGCGTTTTTTCATTGGTACAGTATTATTACCGCGTATACGGTATGAAATGAAGACCCTGTCCAATACGGTATGAATGGAAAACGACTTAATCCAGTAAGTTGGACACGTATCAACATGAAAGCTTCATTTTACTGCTGGCCTGGCCCTTAAAAATCATTTCGTAAAAAATTATCACGCAACAAGACAGTTCGTAACAAGATCAACAGTTACAGAACAGGCCATAACAAAGGGGCTCCGTGGTAAGGATCGAGGGCTACAGATCCAAGACACTAGGGTACTAATCTCCGCAATGTCAACACTTTCACTTAGAACGAGAGAAGCAGGAGTTGCTAGCTCTCTACATTTCCAGGGAGACATCAAGAGGAAGACTGCTCGATAAGCACTGTTTTTCAGTGTCCTAAAAACCACCTTCAGAAGCTTGGTAGTCACAAATAAAAAAAGAGAGCCCTTAACAGTGCAGCTCGTAACAAAAAAGCCATTGCTCAACAATAAAAATCGAAATAATACGGTTCGAAAAAAAATTGTGATTCTACGACTCGTTACAGGCGAGACTTATAAACGCGAGACTCATAAACGCGAGACTCATAGACGCGAGACTCATAAACGCGAGACTTATAAACGCGAGACTCATAAACGCGAGACTCATAGACGCGAGACTCATAAACGCGAGACTTATAAATGCGAGACTCATAAACGTTAAGCTTGTTAAAACGACAAATACAATTGAAAAATTTTCAAATCGAAGTTTGATTGCTTATTATCGAAAACAAAACCAGATAAATAAAATTATACCTCGAGGTATTTCAATGCGTAGCAAGCAGATAACCTTGTTTCTTCGTCTTCATCATCCAGCATTTCAAGATAAACATCAATGGCCTAAAATAAATAAATATATTCACTGACAAGCCAGGGAAACTTAAAAAACAAGGGACTTAAAGGAAAAATGAAAATTGGTCTTGTAAATTAACCCATGAAAGCGTTTAATATATTACAGAGAGAGCAACCATAATTTCCGGTGTACTGCTCTGGAGAATGCGTTTTTAACATCCATAAGGAGAATTCCTCTGATCTATAATGATTTGCACAATACCCAACCTTAATGAGCCTCAGTTTTTCATGTGATTGGAACCCTACGCACGTCCACGCTACAGCGCTGCATTGAATTTCTAATTCTCAATAGCAAGAATAATAATAAGAACTACTTGACCAAGATGCTAAGCCAAAAATGCCTAAAAACTGGTGTGTTGCCGTATTCCCAGGAATTAATCAGCTAACATCCGTTTACTACTAATAACTATTGTCCCAATAAATTTTAAACTCTGCTCCTCCAGATATAGTTTCCTCCAGTTATACATGATATTGAGCACCATTTCATCACATTCTTTATATTTTCTTTACCTTTCCATGCGTCACTTTTCACACACAATAATAATAATAATAATAATAATAATAATAATAATAATAATAATAATAATAATAATAATAATTATTATTATTATTATTAGTAATAATTATTATAGGAGAAAGGCAGAAGAGCTCAAACAGAAATGGACAGGAAAGGCTATGCATGGGCAATTCGTTAGAGAGATGCCAGAAAAGGTAGACTGGGTTAAATCTTGGGAATGGCTGTCAAGGAGTGATTTGAAGGTTGGAACGGAAGCTCTTCTATGTGCTGCACAAGAGCAAGCAATAAGAACCAAAGCAATAAGTACGTGAAGCACTATATAGATAAGAGCAGCGACAATCCACTGTGTAGAATGTGTGGTAAACGAGGTGAAAGCATACAACATATTGTTTCAGAGAGCGAGAAATTAGCCCAGAAAGAGTACAAAAGACGTCACGATAACGTGGCAAAGAAAGTACACTGGGATTTGTGTATGACGCATGGGCTTGAGCATTCAGTTAAGTGGTATGAACACACTTTAGAGGGTGTTGTTGAGAACGAGGCCGTGAAAATTTTGTGGGATATCAATGTACAGTGTGATAACGTCATTCAGGCAAGAAGACCAGATATTATAGTAATTCACAAGGAAAAGAAAGAAGCTCTAATAGTTGATATTGCTGTACCTGCGGATACGAGGATTGCAGAAAAAGAGTTAGAGAAGGTAGAAAAGTATCAAAATCTGAAAAAGGAAATAAAAAGGTTGTGGGAACTGCGAAGTGTAAAAGTTGTTCCAGTAGTGATTGGTGCCCTCGGAAGCGTTACAAAAGATCTTGAATGTTGGATTGAAAATATGGACATTGTACCTGAAGCTGGAGTACTGCAGAAGACTGCTTTATTGGGGACAGCAAGAATACTGAGAAAAGTGCTGGAACTTTAGAAGGAGAAGGACATCTGTTAGCCTTTAGTCATTTGCTATGACTCGCCTAACAGGAAGAAAAACGGCAATAATACCAGCCAGTGCAGAAATGCTTAAAATCCAATAATAATAATTATAATAATAATAATAATAACAATAATAATAATAATAATAATAATAATTATAATTATTATAAATATGACAACTTTCCTTCAGCGCTCTATGGTTAATTGGCAAACTGAATTAACCTCTAACGGTACATCACTCGGAAATGTAAATATAAGAAGAGACATTTTTCAGGGAGACAGTCTTTCCCCACTGATCTTTGTGATTTGCATGATACCATTATCAAAGGTGTTACGGAAGGAAAAAGCAGGGTACATGATTGGAGATGTGAAAATCAATCGCCTGTTGTTTATGGATGATCTGAAGATATTTGCAAAGAACAAAACTGAAATTGATAGTCTTGTATCAACAGTAAAAGTGATAAGCCATGATATCGGAATGGAATTCGGAGTAAAGAAGTGTGGTATTGCTATCATGAAACGGGGAAAACTAATCGAAAGTAAAGAAATAAACCTAGATAATGGAGAAAGTATTAAAGAGATCGAGCTTGAAGGGTACAAATACCTGGGTATTCTAGAGGCTGACAAAATAAAGGAGAATGAGATGAAAGTAATATTTTCAAAAGAATACTTAAGGCGCACTAAACTAATAATGAGATCAAAATTGAACGGTAGGAATAAGATAATGGCAGTTAACACCTGGGCAGTATCACTCGTGAGACATGGAGCAGGTATACTTGGATGTAATACGAATGAGTTTCAAAAGCTTGACAGAAAAACAAGAAAAATCACGACAATAAACAAGGAACTTCACCCGAGAAGCGACGTTGCAAGAATATATCAAGAAGGAGAGGGGGAAGATGTCTTATAAGCTGTGAAAGTTGTTTAAAGGGGGAGGAAAATAGTTTGAGTTGGTACATATTGAACAGTAGAGAGCAGGGGCGGATACTTGACCAAATATTGGGGGGGACACGCCTATTGTTTTAATAAAATGACGCCACACTTCCCATTGTTTTAGAACAAAAGACCATTGTCCTCTTAAGTATTGGGGGCGGTCGCCCCCCCCCTGCCCCCCAAGCGTCCGCCACTGGTAGAGAGGTACTTTTGAGAAAGGTCGGGGAAACAGGCATAGTTAATGTTGCCGAAGCAATTGAACCAAAGTATAAAAGGTCTAATAACCAGAAAAGAGAAGACGAATGGAAACAAAAGATAATGCATGGACAGTTTTTGAGGGACAAAAAAGGGGTGGATTGGGACAGGTCATGGCAATGGATTGCAAAGGGAGATATGAAGGGATGTACAGAGGCATTGATTTGCAGTGCTCAAGAACAAGCTTTAAGAACAAATTAAACAAAGTTCAATATTGGTTAGAGTTCTGAGTCTCCTATGTGTAGAATGTGCGGAGAGAAAGCGGAAACTATTAGTCATCTAGTTAGTGAGTGTAGCAAATTGGCACAAAGGGAGTATAAGAAAAGACATGATAATGTAGCACGATACGTACACTGGCTTGATAACTTTCTTCGCAATGTTAAACCTTTCGGATGTTAATGATCCATGGATTTTTCCAATTTTTCAATAAACGTTTCATATACACAATATATAATATATACAAAAATGTTGCAATGCCCTACACCAAACAATGTAATAGATTAGTGGTGGTCTCTCAAAAGAAACTTCCAACTCACCTCTTCCTTACTTTTAATAGCCAGTTTTGTTAAAAAGTCAACTAAAAACAATGTGGGACAAACTGTGAGCATTGGCGAACGAAACAATGCGGAATTTACAATTAAAGGCGCTTGTGTAACCGGCATGCTTAGCGGCAGTTGTTTTGAGAAGTTGACTGTGTTATGTGTTTTCATGCAATACAATATTAGGCCGGTTCTTTGAATTATAGTGGCAAAGCGTGCCGTTTGCACAAGAGCCTTGGAAAATTTGCGCAGGTAATAAAAATATTTTTTTGTTTTTGAAATGAAGATGTAAGCTTCAAAATTCACAAAACCTGATAGCTATGATCTTAGATAAATTTTTTTGAACTAAAATGCAATTATTTAAGAAAAGGTAATTGATTTGAGACCATTAGAAAAAAGCTTCAAAGATTAATCAAATATGAAACTAGATACGAAAGTAAAGAGGCATGGAATCAACAATTATATACAGTGTAATAAACCAATGCAGAGACACAAAAAGCCTATACAAAATTTTAGTCCCTGAAATCGAAAACGAATGACTCTGATACGAAAAGGCCACTACGTTTCAAACCAGAATGGAATTTCAAACCAACATAGATATCGTTCATGGAACTATTGTTCCGCTACGTCATTTTTAGCTTGAAAAACAGACAAAAGTTATATAAATACCAATAACTCTTTGCATTGTCTTGTTTCTTGTGCTAAGCTTCTGTGAAATGAGTTTCAGACAACTGGGGACAATGGGTATTGCTTTTCTGTCTTGCAGCTGAATAAGAACAACAATTAAGTCTGTAGAAAAGATTTTCTTTAAAAATATCACTGTCGCGAATTTCAATAAAGATAGGCTTGGCGACTGAAATCGGACTTTTGAAGACTGGCGATAGGACGAGGGGAGAGCGGGGTTGCTGTTAGGTAAAAAGCTTCTTCCCTCCAGTAATTGCTAGTTTTTCAATGTTAATTTGTGACTGCTTGCAGGCTAGAGATAGGATACCCTTCAGTGGCGGCTCCAGCCTTGGATAAGTGGGGAGGGGGGGGGGGTGCAAAAGGTGTGTCAGGTACAACGCCCTTTTGGACCACGCCCTTTTCCCCTGTTTGAAACACCTGTTGTCTCCCAAGAAATGTCATTTACATGTGACGATCTAGATAACGTACATACCCTTCCCCCCGAAGTTTTCTCATCAGGTTTGCAAGAATCTCAAGGACCCACTTTCTGAACAAGTGGGGGGGACTAGTCCCCCTCATTCCCCCAATGGCTCCGCCACTGATACCCTTGCCAATCAAAGTAAAACGAACAGGGATATTACTATCAAGAAATGTCGATTCAGAAGGACAAGCACAAACTGTGAACAAACGCATCTGTAGCTTGTAAATTGTGTTTTTCTTAAAATTTTGCTTTTCTTAAAAAGACACGTTGATTGACTCATTTGATTTGACTGCAGTCGAATTCCTATTAAACTCATTCAAACGTCATGCCATCACTATAACGAGCCTCGCCAAATGATTTTGAAGGGAAATCAACATATTGCTGGATATGTCAAGTTAACACAGAGCAAAAATCTTGAACTACCAATTGCTGTCCCAACAACATCTCAAATGTGTGATTTTTACACAAAAATGAGTGACGCAAATGGAAAATTTTTTACTCTTTTTCCGAGGGACACCTAAGAAATGCTCGTTAAGGTTCTGAGGAGGAAACAAATCAATGTTTCTTAACAAGGAAATTTGACAGGACGTTTCTCTGAATGTGCGAAAACAGGACGGTTCTCTTTCGCAACTTCGGAATTCATGAAGCAACTTTACTAATTATGAAATAAGATTTTGAACCAGACTCTCGATGGCCAAAGCAAGGACCAGTCATTCTCGAAGAAGATACAGATTGCGTCCAGACTTAATCTTGACACAAAAGAAATAAGATACAGCCTAATAAGTAAAGAAAAGACATATCTTTAATAGAAAAATCATAAAAAGGAATTAGAAACAAACCGCTGACATAACCAGCAAATCGTCATCTTGGGTCAAAATCTTGAGCAATCTCTCTAAAAAAAAGCATTTTTTATTACAACAAAACACAATTCCTTGTTGCTTTTTCGACGAACGTAGAAAAATAAATCAACGACATTAATTGATACCTACCTTCCTTACGAACACTTTCGTAATAACCAGCCAGATTTTGGTGCCTGGAATAACAATTTGAGAGAATTTGTCACCTTTAGCTAAGCATCAATTTTTTCATACATCCAATATCTCATTGCGAAACAAATATCCGTATTTTTCAGCAAGCAAATAACCAGATTTTAGTGAAATACTCAAGATAAAATATGAATAACAGCCTTGCCAGTTCTGAAGAAAATCTGTGGTTTAAGGGGGACATAGGCGAAAAAAAACATTATTTCTTTGTCTCACCGCGCTCAACGGATAGTAGCCTATGTAGCAGCTAGGCTCTTCTAGTTACGTAAGAATGCCAGTTCAGATAGTTGAAAATTCAGTAGCGAACACGTCCCCCCCCCCACACTCCTCTAAAGGAACGATTTTGTATTTCGTCTAAATTCGATGTGAAAATGTTTGGGAAGGGGTGATATTTTCATGACATGGTTCTATGATTTTGAAACTGCCTTTATGTAACCAAATGTTAGTCGTGGGTGTTTGCAATTAGTAAAACTAGCGTTCCCTGTTGGTAAAAAAGAGTTTTCTGACAGAACAAAGGGCATTGCCTTGATTTTTTAACTTTGCTCAGTTATCGCAGAAAGGTAGGGCTTATTATAAGTCATAACTGGTGTATAAAGCAATGTACGGGTTTGAGAAAGACAATGATCCAATGAAACACAGATTCCGCGCAGTCCGGTAAGTTATCATAAACCGGACACATAATCAGCCACAATAGAAGGTCGTTTAGATAATATGACAATTAAGGATATCAACAAAACGGGGAGGTTTCTTGTTGGGGGGTAATGTTAATAACGAAGATCCAAAATGCTGATGCCCTTACAACCATATGCATCAGACTGCCATGGTCAAATGATGGAACGTCAATAAAATTTCAAAACAGAGGAAATTTTTTATATTTTATATGCCAAAAGGTCAAAACAATATATGACAGAGATTGAAAACTGCTGAAGACAAACTTTGGTTTAAGGTCATTGTTTTCAAGATATCATTGAGCAAAATAAGATTAGAGCGAATAAATTGATTTACAACCTTGACAAGAAATTAGCAAATTGGAAGACGGTGATCATTTCTACTTCATCCTGATCAGAATCCATATCTTGAATCCTTTGCATAAATACACTCGACTCTATGGTGCAAAAGCAGAAAAAAACTATGGTTTTGATAACAGTTCTATTGAGATTTTCATGAGCTTTTGATGGTTGGTAGCTTTGAAAATATGCATTTGGGGGTCCATCTTAAAAAAGACATTCCAAGCACATAAAGAAGCAGATTAAAAAGCCATATGGACTGGCTGTGTTATTAAGAAAAATTCAAGCCTAAACTTCGTTGGACAAAAATATGTAAAAGTTGCTTGGACAGAAATATGTAAAAGTCGCTAAAAATGGTTCATTTCAACCTCTAGGCACGATGAAAGATACCTTGTGCCATCCTTTTTGCTTCATTTATGCCTATCGTTGTACTGAATTCAAAGTACCATATTATTTTCAAAGGTGGCTGTAAGAATATAGGTATTGAAAACGATAATTTTTTATATTTGGAAAAATGAATCGTTAACAAGAGACAATTTGATATTGAAAAACCAACAACGAAATAAATTGCTACAAACCTGTTTTAGTGATTTGTTTCTTCAAAATTTCGCTTAATGTAACTGTCAATTGTTCAGCATTACATTCGAATGCCTATTTGGAAAACAAACGAGACAATGGAAGGGAAACGTTATCAGTGAAACCTTGACCATACTTAATGAGTCCACTAGTATCTTGCTAGAATGAATATATCGTTGTGAGGATGCGAGAAATGATAATCATTGTGAGGATGTAGGGGGGAAGGGAAGGTGTTGGAAGAGAAAAACCAAACTTCAAAATGGGATAAATATGTGCATTTTATAACAATGGCACCCAGGTAAAGATAGCCTAAAACCTAAAAAATCTAATACAAAGTGAAAACGAATAACGATTACAAGTTACATATTACAATTAAAAATGATTACAACTAAATTGTTTCCGCTACCAATGAATAATGTTTCACAGCTGACATTCTTTGCATCGTATCCAACTTCTTTTAACGACGGCATTAGAAGATCCTCACACAATGTAAGAGTTTCTGGCAGGTTAAAAAAAACTAAATTACTTACGGCTTTGAAGAAATGACTCTGCCATAATTTTGAAGCCTGTCCACTAATGTCTATTGCAAGGGAAGCTGGGGGTGAAACAAATACTCCCCATAAGTGACAGATATGATCGAAAAAATTGTTATTTACCTGATGATAAACTTAGAAATACAGCATATAGAGAGTACAAGTACAACTAGAGTACAACTGAGTTCCACTTTTTCATGTCGTTTCGAAATTGCTTTTTAGCAATAAGTAACTACAAAATACCTCTTTGTTGAAATGGCTTTTAGCTATAAAAGAAGAATCATTAATAAAGGAAACAAAACATTATGGTTCTTAGTAAATGTATCTTTCAACTAACTTCTTTTACGGTTTGGCAATTGCAGATAATAAACAAATTAAACGGTAGATTTAATATAAAACAAAGCTGTCATACTAATCCAGCTTATAGAAAAAGCTAATCAAAGTGACACAAACTTACCTGAAGCTGGAGAAATAGGCGGTTCGTTAGTCAAATTTTTGAATATTTCATCGATCGATTTAGCTTGTACAAGTAGCTTGCCTAAGCATTTCTGTTGCTAGAAAATAAAAATAAATGCTTTAAAATTCGTTTGCCATTTTTTAATACGGTTGCACGTGCGTTCGAGATGAAGAACAAAACGGATTCCTATTCTGTATGTATGACTCATTTTTATAGTTACATTCCCAAAGTGATTTTCATTAGTGGGAGACACTGTTCGAAAACGAGTACATGTAGCGTTAAGTTGCATCTTCCCAAGGAAATTCGACAAAATATAATTAACACTACTAGATAAAGTTAAACTACCTTTATTTTTAGTGGACTGTTCATGACTTCAAGTTGCTAAAAAAGACACAGTTTATTACAATCTATACTGCAAAATAATTCTGCATAAAAGCTGTGAGTAATTTGAATAAGAAAACAAAAGCAAGGATCATATGGTTGGTAAATTTTTTGGCCACAAGAGGCTAAGGAAATAGTACTCGGTGGCACCAAAGCTCATTGCCAGAAAGCAAATTAGATACGAGGTCCTGAGGGCGAAACCTCGAGAGATCTCGCGTTTTGAGCCTTCCTATGGAGATTATTAATTTTGCGTTTCGCAAATTTTGAAGGCAAGCTACCAGGTATGCTCAGGCAAAGGGGCAACGTGCGTACACCAGCAAAAAGAGTGATCGCTCACGCTAAACATTGTGTAAGAGTGTTTATCCACTATAAGTGAATTCATGCCCAAATATATCGATTCGTTGAATGCCTTTACTGATCTACTTTACTTAGACAGACTTGTGATGGGGAACTAGCTAGTATATTGGGAGGGCTTAAGTCTTTTGTAGCCCCCTTGCAGCTACCTGGCAGCCTTCTCGACCACTCCTGGCCATTTATTAAGAGAAACGGCAATTGGCAATTTATCCTGACAAGCATCTAAACTACTGACAAATGTGAGAGTGGATAACGTTACCTGAAGCAAATTTTGACAACAGCGAAGATGACACACGAGTGCCTACAACAAAAATGGGTCTATCATCAAGTAACATGTACAATCAACGTACCTCATAATGATAAATTCTTGTCACTAGTAATAAGAGGAGAAGCTGCCAATGTGAATGACCAAAATGCTGTTGGTTTTCAAGACTTTAGGCAGGCATTGTATTCAGTAATACAGGGCCTCCGACGAAGGGGGGCCGGGGGGTCATGAGGCCGGGGGGCCATGGCCCCCCACTTTTTCGCAAAACAATAGAGCTTTTTTAAAATTATTTTGTTATGAGTGTTGAATCTCCCTTGGCCCCCCCTCACTTCCCAACCTGCGTCGGAGCCCATGTAATAGCGTAAAATATCACTAAACTTAGCTGTATCAAAAAAATGGAAACCTTTTTCAAGATTCTCCAGCTGCCGGGGTATATCCGACTTTCGGTCACAACCAGCGGCCGGTCCGGTTTCAGCGTTTGGTGCTCGGACAAAAAGTCGAATGCGCTATCAATTGAATTCAGAGCATTCTCTATTGACTCGGTTCGTGAAATTGGCTTCTTCTTTTCCTATGAAACAGACAGAAACGTAATGCAAACTATTCAATTATGAATTTTTTCGAAAACAAACAACTAGGTGTTAAAATGACTAACTTAAAAAATAAAAACAGGATATCAGTCGGTGATGAACAAACTGACTTTCGTGAGAAATCCGGATCCAGACAGCGGTGCAGAAAAATCTATACAGAAAATATACAGCTAAGGTTCTCAATGACCGTCATTTATCATTGGATGAAGCAAATGATTAACAAAAGCATTGTTAGAGCAAACATCGTCCTTCCTTTGCAGGACGGCTATTTCAACAAAGATTCGAGTGCAGGAATGGTATTTTGTGGAAGTGAGAGGTGATCAATGTAAATCAAGATTAAAGATTTTTCAATGTAAATCATAAAAAAGCACCATTGCAGAGAGATTAAAATTTGTGGTTATTGTCACACAAAATATAATGGCATGATCAGTAAGGACACTTTGAGTTTTCAAATGATAGTTTTGGATGTATGCTACTTTGAGAATTATTGGATAGGGGAGTGTTTTTGCAAAATTGTTCATTTTAAAAGCCTTTTCTGAGATTATAGTTGGACAAACGAAACATTCCACAAACCGTTGATGACAACGAAAACATTGTGAAAAGGCAGGAGTGGCGGTATGGGGGGGCAAGGGGGGGCTTTAGCCCCCCCTAGATTTTTGTTAGCCCCCCCGTCGGCAGCCAATCAATTTTTGCTTTCTCAATACCGTCGGCACTTGATGGATGTCACCCGGTTTACATCTTGTTTGAATGACAAAAATAATCGAGGAGAAAACTGCACTGGCTGGTTTATGGTTTTCTCAATGGCTTTTCTTCGGCAATTTTACTATCATAGTGGCATTATATCCTGTCGCTTCCGTGAAAGCCTTTTTTCGTTTCAAGACATTATTATTGCCAATGAAGACATTTCGATCATGAGCACATTTTGCGTAATAAATTTTTCAAAAAGCACTTCTTGTCCTTTTTCATCAACTATTTTTCAATAGCATTGTTCACCGCATAGCTTCCGACAAACAAATGTTTTAGAGAAAACCATCGATTAACTTCTTCCAACATGGATAGGAAGAAATATTCAACAATAGGCAATATTTGCGCATTAAGTTTCTTACAAGGCACAATTTGCCGAGAAAATCTCGTGGACTCCGACACAGGTTGGAAAATGGGGGCGGGGAGGGGGCAAGGGAGAATTTTGCACCCACAACAAACGATTTTGGAAAAATGCTCTATTGCTTGCTCTATATGCTTGCTTGCTCTTGCAAAATTGCTCTAGATCGGTGCCCTTTCATTGGAGGTGCTGCTCAGGGGGCGTCGAGACTGGGGGGTTGTCACACCCACCCCAATAGTATCTCAATAGGAAATTTCAGGTAAAATCCGCTCGGTGGAAGAAACGCTTTAGGTATTTCAGAGACCTTCCTGTCATAAAATCAATGAAGGATCAAGCAATCTTAGGTAAAATTGTGCCTCGTGTCCATTTCTCCTAAAGTTTCTCAGTAGAAGCGTCAACTGCAATTCACTATGAGCTCCAGATTTTTCTTAACATTCATAAGGCATGCCAAGATGGAGAGAGGGATCTAAATTTAAAAGTAACTGACAACCTGGTATTTTTCAAGACCACGGCGAAATTGTTGTTTTTATCTGCTGTAAAAATATTTTGCAAAAAGACAATAATTTTCAATAGGATTAGGAGGATTGCTTTAGTGAAATCTGCTTAAAAGAGTGAATTTTCCAGGGAACTAGAAGCATCACAATTCGAAAATTTCCTGCCCCTTCGGCGGCAACCATGGTGCCGCCTCAGGTAGTAACTATGTATTTTGCCCGTCCCGATATAGAGATTTGACAAGACTATTAGAAAAGTCAGTTATTATCATACAAAGTTAGATTGATAAAATGTATTGCAGAGGTTTGTGACACCAGCTAAAAAGTTTCAGGCAATAATTTTTTAATCAGGTAAATTTGCATTCCCCCCCCCCCCCCAACGAGGCTTGCCTCGCGACGGCCCTGCCTGCTATATGGGGCAAATCGAATTTTTTTTTCTGTCGGCAATTTGACACATCCAGCGTCGGCAGTTACGGAGAATATAAACTTCGGCACCTTGAAGGTTTGTCTCTAGCGCCACTCCTGTAAAAGGTTTTGATTATTTTACTCTTTCATTTAAAGTTGATAATAATATTTATCGTGGACTACATCACGGATCTAAAAATCTGCATGACAGGATGGGGGCTAGTTCGATTGAGGCATATTGAAATCGAGAGCGAGGTTACTCGAAGGTTTGCCGAGGCTTGTATCCTTGTGTGGAGATCTAGCACAATCCTAGCCAATCCTCATCTATTGCTGCCCGGATTTCCAATATGGAAAAGGTTTTATCACTAATTAATACAGTCTTACTCAATCTAAAGATGTCTATGTTATGCTTACGGCTACTCACGCTTTAATTCTTCTCTGAATGTGCATTGATCAATCAAAGGTAAAAACAGCAGTGAGTTAAAACAGGACAATATTATATCTAAACTAAAAAATGACGATTCTACACTTTCTTGGACTTCCATTAAGTGGTTCATCAAGGTCTAAAAGCATTTAGTAACTTTTCTTAAAGGCAATCGACAGATACAAAAGTGGCTGAAGACATCTGTCAATCAACAAGACACCTGTCAATCAACAAGACATCTGTCAATCAACATGACGTCTGTCAATCAACAAGACATCTGTCAATCAACAACTGGCCAATCAATAAGTTTGATACTATCCACACACTCATTGATTGACCAATAACTGATTGGCAAATTTCTTAAAGACTCATTGCTAACAATGAGCCATTGCGCTACGCAAGCATCCCATAATGCATTTTAAGACAGTCTGAAATTAATTTACCGCCATTGAAGACAATTTACTGCCATTGTTTGGATCGTCGCCACGCTCGCAAAGGCCCATTGTTAGCAATGAGTCTTTAAACCACTCTACCATCTGTCGATTGCTATTAAAAAGGGCAGAGGTTATGACTTTCGGTTCTCTGCAGCATTATTCTATGCTTTTGAGTAAATCAAAAAATCGCTCACCTGAAGTAGTTCAAGAAGTACATTTACCACCTCCTTTAAATTTTCTGCTCTTATTGAATAGGCTGAAAAAAGAAATCGCGAATCTGATAATAATAATAAATTATTGCAGGTAGGACTAGACTATTGCTGTCCTGCATAATTATGTTGAAATGAAAACTTGTTGAAACAAAGTAAAGGGTTACTAATCATTCATCAAAAGTAGATCGGTTGGAATCTTTTAAAGACACGTGTAAGCGTAACAAGAGTAAAAGGAAATCGATTGATATTAAAAATGCTTAAGCGATTAATCGACATTGGCCATAATAATCTTCCTATTATCTCATAAAATGAGGAAATGAGAACAACTGCTAACATATAGAACATTCTCAAATGTCCCTCCCACTGGTTTACGTGGAGCAGCAGTCATTAGGTGCAATGAATCTGGTTTTGCCAGATTCTTGAAGCGCACAAGACTCACAAGCGAAAATGACAGAAGAAAAACGCGTACCTTCAGGTATTGAGCTTAGCCGGACCGTTATATCCAACAACATTGCTCGTACTTCCGGTACTGTATCATCATTTTCAATACTCTGATCCGGTTCCATATTTTCATTGTCCGAGTCGGGGCTAGCGGTGTTTGAATGATTGTCTGTATAGACTTCTGGCAAGTTTCTTTCCATGCTAACAGCTGCAAGGTCTTCGGTCTCAGTGTTGTTATTCAACGTCACGTTTTCGTATGCATGTGCAGCTCCTTGCTTTTTGGGGTCCGAGCCTTCTTTTTCAAGTTCATTAATTTTGGCAGAATCTGAATTTTCGTAAGGAGGCGAGTAATCTGGTTCTAGAATTATATGCATCGGCTGACTCACCGTTGACGACCTTGGCGAAAAATTTGTCGGGTAATCAGGCAACGGAGTCGGCATAAACGACGGGGCGACTGACTTAGGTCTTTGGCTCTTTTTGCTTCTTAAGGAATCTTTATCTGGGATAACGTCAGGCTTTTCACCGATAATTGAAGTAGTTATCAAATTAACAACATTTTCATAATCAGACTGTGACGAAAATCCATTTGTGAAAGTTGGGCCTAATGTAATCGGCCTTGGCTTCCGCTTCTCTTTTGGCGCAGTGTCTCGCAAGACAACGTTTTCGCTCAAATAATCACAAGATGAAGCGTGTTTAATGCTATGCTTAACGCTTTTATTGTCAACATTCACTGTGCTTTGGCTATCCGAGTTGTCTATAGCATCACCAGTGTTCTCGAAAGTCTTTGCAATATCTGGCAATGAGTTCGCTCGAACAGACGCGACCCACGATGAGCTATCGTTGCTTGTAACTGATCCCTGCAAATAAGATTTGTTTTCAACAGATTTTTAGTCAAGAGCGAGATGATCTTAGGACACTGCCCAAAACAACTGGGCCACTGTGAAATATGCAAACAAAAAACATGGACTAAAGCGAGTCTTAAAGACAAAATAAAAGCCACTGTAGTTAATGGCAAAGGAACCTTGAGAATATTTGCGTGTATGTGTGTACCTAACAACAGACAGTATAAACAAGCAGTGAAAATATAAAAATTTATACAGAAGACATTTGCATTGCCGTTTTTGGGTAAAATACGTTCTAGAGTGCCTCTTCGGGTTTTAAAAACATTCAAAATTAATATGACCAAATGTGAAAAATCGTTATTCCTTGAATTATGCTACCTTTTCAAGGTCTTTTATTAAAAAAATTAACATTCAATGAAATGCTGTTGATACATACGTTGATGTTCATTTTTCCTCCATCTGCTTTTGAATGTTTGATTACACTAAAAATTTGAAAATTCCATGATTACATCAAAGCTTACAAAAACAAGACTATAAAGAACTAGGATAAGATATGAGAAGGATATATAATTAAATCTACAATAGTTTACTTAAAATAAAAGGATTTAATTTATATAAAGACATCATTATTTTTAATAAACGTAACAAAACCTTCTCTTTAAAAAATTAGCAGTCAAGTGCCATGTAGTTACTTCGAAGTTTGGGGAACTTAAAATACACTAAAAGGATAGGAGACATAATTGGCTACAGTAGATCAAAGGAAACGAATGGAATAAAATCTTGTTTTTACCGATATTACAATGTCTATAATTGCCACAGAAAGTCATAAAATCCTACGTGTATCGTTAATAATAAGTATTTTATACTAGTTAAATTTCATTAGGAATGTACCAGGCGAAAATCAGGGGTATTCATCAAGGACGGCAGGGAATACAACAGATACAGGGAAGGGGGCTTAAATGTTTTCTCGGGGATCAAAATGCTAAAAGCAAAAGCAGGGTGATTTATTGTTTGGTTTTAGAAACATTTTAGGAATTAAGTCCCTTCAGCGTCATGGGTGCCTGCATTCCCTGGTATTTACAACCTTTCATCCTCTGAAGTTTGCAGCTTTATCTTGACAAAAAACAGATTTGTACCCACCGTGCTTGAGGAGACAGGTATGTGCCACTAACAGAAATTCTCATCGATGTCAAAGTACCATTGTTAGTGGATAAGCTTGGCATTGATGACAATGTTCCACTTTTTGGTGTTGAGCATGGGCTCTGTGTACCACTGGTATCCGACAAAGTGTCAAGCCGTGACTCATCCGGCATACTGATCTTCCCAGCCATAAAGCTACTCTCCTTGTTAACAAATGGACTGTGGATATAACGTTTTCCATTAAAAAGCTGTTGATTCGATGCATGGAGAGAAGAAACATATTAACAGAGGAGTTAAAAGGAAAGATTTCACGATGGTTGCAGGACTGAGACTTCAGAAAAAATAATTTCCAAATTATTCCTTTAAGAAGCAACAGGAAAGAACACATTTGGTAACACACTTCTTAGAGAATAGATCTCATGGGAGTGTAAGAGTTGTTATTTTACAGCATTGACGAACAAACGTGCTGTCTTATTCACTTGATATACACTAATTCTATGGTATATAACATTGATGTGAACGATTAAATTGTTAAGAGATGATGAATTTTTAAGCGATTGCTGTACTCAAACTTTGTATTCAGAAATCTCAATCACTACAAAGGATACCTACCTCCAAAAAGCCATGATTTTCAATTTCAAAGAGCCCGTGCTATTCACTGGAAGAACAAATTCCTAAAAATGAAAAGAAACAGTTTACTATCGTTGCACCGCCATGATGTCAAACGTTGCTTTAATTAAAAATTCGCTTATCGCTAATATCGGATCTTGTCAAAAACAATTTTTTGGTGGTACAAAATTTGAGAATGGCTTTGAAAAAAGCAAACATTTTTCTACATACTAAAGATTTACTTTTGGTTTACTTTTGCTCTGATGAAGCCCCGTATGCCGGGGCGAAATATTAGCCATTTCCGGTTATGTGATTGCGTTTTTTTTGATTGGCCTATTTCGACCCACAACTGGGTATATATTTCCCATTCTGTTCTTTGGACCCTATCCTGACGTTTTATAGAACGTAGAAATTTGTTTGCTTTTTACCAAAGCCATTCACAATAATATTGATACCTGATTCAACGAATTTAATTGACGGTTGATGCTGTTAGGTTTTCATTTTTTTATTCAATCGTTTCTGTATGGAATAGCCTGCCAGACAGTATTGTGATGCAGGCAAATTCGGATACCTTTTACAACCTATGTCGAAATCACCTCAGTAAACTTTAAAATTTTAATGTTGTAGTTGACTGGGCAGACATTTGTATGACCCAAAGGGTTGTTAAATGTAAATGTAATGATGATGATGGTACTCTGTAAAACAGAAGAGAAAACATTATAAACGAAGGCTTAGGGAAATTGGTTGCCAATCGCAGCAAAACAAGAGAAGGCAAAGTGGAAAGGAAGCCTTGCTCTCTTTTTGAGTTTCCAAAAAGGTCTGATAAACAATGAGGTTGGATGGAATGAATAATTACGTAAAAGATTTGGTTTTTTGAGAAACAATAACAGAACGCCATTGATCGACCTGCAAACAAATTTCATTTCACTTCATTTCATTCATTTTTTAGGCATGGTAGCTCCTCAATTAGAGAAAAACTGATTTACAGGGGGGCCATGCATTTAAATACTTTCTAAGTTAAAATAAATATCATAAATACAGTATAATACAATAAGATTAAAAGAAACAAGATCAAAACAAAAATTAGCATTTAAAAAACAATTTCGAGACTCATGCAATGCTGGAATTTATTAGATCTTCCCTAAATCTCCTCAGGGTTGGTTGACTTTTTGCTGTAGCGTTTAACCCGTTCCAGAGACTCGCCCCTCTGAAAAATCATTCTTTATTAGAAAAAATATCGGAAATCGATATTAAAATAAAGCAAAAAATATGCAAAAACTGTCCTACCTGTCCATCTGCAGAAAGAAAATTTGAAATTGGGCAAGTGACAACTCCCACGGAATTTGTGTTAATTTTCCGTACTTCATGGACCTAAAAAAGACAAAAACACGTTACAGGCGACTTTGAACAAATCAAAAAGTTGATGTTTACAAAATTGAGATGTTGAAAATATCTTGAAGAAGACCATACTTTCAAAACACAAATTAGGTGGCTGGTTTAGATCTTATAATGTAAGATTTGCTATAATGGAAATAAATTAACATCCCAGTTGAAAATCTAGTTTATAAGTGCATAAGTGAAAGGCACTAGTTTTATAAGAACACAATCAAACAACTGAAACACAAAAAAGTATAGTATACTTTGTAATGATACAACAATTGTTTCTCTCACCTTTATTATAATATCATGAGCTGCATTTATTTTCAGCGCTACCTGAATAAATATATCAATTGGTTTTATCAATAATTTGTTTGTAACTTAAAAGGCACATTGCGAATAAAAGCTATAGTTGCAAGCAACATTTTAGAACACTTGGGAAGAGAAAAACTTTATATATTAATATGTCTGTGATCTCAGACAATAGTTTTTGCAAATCAAAATACTGGCAGCTCTGGTACAAAAAAATTTCCAGCATACATAAAAATATGAACTCCAATAAACAGAGATTGCTTAGAAAACAGAGTAACTGGTGACAAAATTTCATTTTGCACTGATCGCTGCTGGGTTACTGAAGATAACGTATTTCAAATGGCATACAAATGCTAACTTTCTAAGCGATCAAGTTCAATTCGTTGCAGTTTAGATAAAAATAAAGATAATGAAAGAAAATGTCAGATAAAATATTAAATCCTAGGGTAGGGTGAGGCGCCCTCCTTGATCAGTTTACCCAATGAGGGAGATCCTCCTTTAAGTAATTCCCTGCATGCAGTTCACTTTATTTTATTGCTATAAGTTTTATTGCGTAATCAAACTGTATTAATTTTTCGTAATGTAATATTTTAATGTCTGTTTAAACAATACTATTATCTAATTTTGCAGTGTATGAAGAGGAATTTGAATATATATACTGAACTTGAATGAACTGAGCTGAAGAAGAGTTCCGTGGAACGAGCCTACAGTAGACAACAAGTACAGATTTATCAGGAATTTTCAAATGAATGATAAAACTACCTGAGCATTTGTCCATTTCTGTCCTTGTCCAACAACCTTGCATTTAGATGTAAATTTGTCATAGCCGTGCTTGAAATGAACCTAGGGTTAATCCATGATCATTACATTATATATTGCGATTGGGGGGTAGTAGAAGTGGGGGTAAAGTGGGGGCAGAGGTAGCCATCAGCTGTTCCTTTTTAAGTAGGCAGCTTTTTACGGAATACAAAAACACCTCTTCAATTAGACATTGGCAATTTCCAAGCAACCACCACTTTGTGTTCTGAGATGTAACTACTCGCTTGTGCCCTGTGACTTTGTCTAACTTTCAGTTTTCACGGCTTATCTTGCCTTCTCTTTATTTCCCATAACAAAAGCATCTGGTTGCTTTGGAAAGATTTCAAAAAAGGATTATAGAGTCCTACATATTCTGAAAATTAAATTTTCTTGTTGATAGAGAAAGAGTATAAGCGGAGCCAAGTATCCAAATATTATTCTGCTCTCGTTGAAGAGATGCAAAAAGGACATTAACATTTTTTTGTTACATTCGATTATCAAAACAAAGTCATATAAACACTTATGGACCGCAAAGTCTACAATGTATCAACGCCCTCGCAGCAAAAATAAAATTGGGTAACCAAGATTAATACTGAATGTTAATAGAAAGTTTGAAGCTATGTTGATGTCACGCACGATTCAAAAGTCGAGGTAGTCAAACAGGACACTATTACGCAAATCATACACGAATTCAAACACAAGTACAACAGAATAATTTCAAAGGATTCCTCGGGGGAGGGGGGGGGGGTTGCTTGACATGTTCCAAGGTACGGGAACGTGCCATTTTTTGAGGGTACCTTTTTTCTAAAAAGTTCGGAATTATCGGTATCAGTTTTTAAAAGATGTGCGGGACTATGGGTACTATTTGAAGAAACATGCAGAATTATGGGTAACATTTTGGGAAAATATTGCAAAAATATTAGGAGGGAGATTTAGCATTAAGAAAATGAATGTCCAGTTAGAAATGAAAGTATGAAATATGTGTAATATTGATAATTTCGAGCAAAAGACATGCAGTACTTGTTTGATGATTTTGTTGTGCTTGAAAAATGTTATTTCCTTTGCGGAAAATGGGTATAATTCTTCATCATGTCTGCGGAATTATGGGTCACATCTTTTCAGACATGTACAGAACTAAGGGGTCAAAATTTTTAACCAAAATGGCACGTCCCCGTCCAAAATTAGGCTTAATTAACTCGCACCCCCGAGAAGGATTCAGAAGAACTCTTTGAGCCCTTCCAAAATACAAAACAATAAACCTCTAAATGAAACTTTTGTGGAAGCGTTTACTCGAGGGGGCTTTTAAATGAGGAGTATCTTTTGACAAACTTTACGCTAAACTTAAACACTAATAACATAATTCTTGAGAAATACGACATACATTTTGCAAAGAGAAAAAACAGGGCTTTGAAATAATTGTGAATAATTGTTATCACTGTGGTGAATTATATAAATGCTACAAGCTGCAGTAGGCAACGTATGTGAATTCGCTAGCAGTTAACAGTAAGAAACGTTGTCTCCAAAGATTTTCAAGTTTTATTATGATTTAGAGAAGACGACAAAGATCATCTCTATCTTGAAACCCATCGGACAATTTACAAATTAGACATCAGATGCTCGAAAACACACATACAAAATATGTACTTGAAAGATCAAAATTATCTTACGCTATAGACATCACCAGAACTCAATCGTGCAAAACCAATGAGGCCTAAGACATGAATAAAATAATGACGTCATCCTTGTTGACATTATTGTTAGGGCAACATAACGCTATAGCCAATGGAAAGGCCTGAAGATAAGAAAGTTGATTATACCGTAATATTACTTCCAGAAGACACCAGCGGCATTGCTTGTGCTCTGGGGGGAGGGGTTATTAGTGGAGGAGTTTAAAAGTGAGGGCATTCAAAATTGGAAGCGTTTTTTCATAATTTCTGAGTAAGGTACCAGAAAAAAGCTTTTAAAGCTAAACTGAAATTTTTTCTAAGATGTGTTTTTATTTTCTCTACATTTTCCAATAAATACCCTTTTCCGTCGATGGAATTTTTACTCGAAGCAATATGATATCTCCCGACGAGACTGGCAACTGCATGGTAAGAAAATTCAGCTGTACTTTTATTACAAAAAATGAAAGAAAAAAATGTTGTAATTTTACAGCTGCAAAAGCTGTTCATCTCTCCCTACCTACGATTTCGATTCTCATGCTGCCAGCCATGTCGTTTACTTCATCTTGAACTGCACAGAGACGCTGTCAGAAAAAATTAAGCGAGACGAGTTAGAAGCAAGAGCAAATTACTACTTAGCTGCAGTGAAATAAGCTGTTATATATTGGTTGCAGATGTGAACCCTTCTTAATCACAGAAAACGTTGAACATCTACTTAAACTTCAATAACTAAACTGCATTGTCGTTTTATTTGATAAGCAGTGTTTCAGCAGCTGTTGAAAACATTAGACCAGATCGCCTTTGACATTCAGTAAAAAATGGCCTAAACTTGACATGGAACAAGGAAGAAAAACTCGATAAATGCTTACGGGGAAAAAGATAGATCTATTCAGGGGTGACACCAGAAATCCTGCTGCCACTATAACAGGGGGTTGAACGTCTTTTTTGAAAACAAGTTTAATCTTGATTTAAGGAGCTCTACATAGCTCGGACACCCCCTGGCACCATCCTGATAGACAGATCTCTGCATAGCTCTGACACCCCCTAGTAGATAATCGACGTTTGGGATTATCCTGCGTCCTGCTTGCTACTTACATTTACATTTTTCTTCAGGTTGCTTCTACAATAATCAATTCCATTTTTAATTCTTTTGCTGTTTTCCTTTTCCATCGTTTTCAACAATTTATTAGCACCTGAAATTAAAAGTTATCATCAAAGAAGAAAATAAAATGGGTATGACAAAATATTTGGCAGAAGTGGAAAAATTGGTTGCTGAATACCTGTATTAAAAAATCTCATGACATAAATCAAACAAGCAATCTCTTAAAACTATTCATTTCAAATTCACTGAAAAGCCCGATTATAAAGTCCTGATGAAAGCAAGTTAATGCGGAAAGCATGTTTCGGAAACAAAAATTCCCTACAATTGCTAAAGCTCTTATGCCGTTAAAAATCCATCGTATTAAGAATTCTCTCCTTTAAAATCTCTTTTTTAAACTTCAATCTTGACAAGTATCGAGAGAAAAACGGAGAAAGATATTTTAAAACAACTTTCATCGTTGAACTTCTAGGCCACCAAACATAATCAACTTACTAAGATTTGGTTAATAAGCACTGACCCATTGACATTAAAAGGGCCGGAAGATACATTGATGGTAAATAAAACTGTTGATTTCTAACAATAATCTTTGGATGATGTTGTATTGTCAAAGAGCAACATTTAATTGTGAATTTGTGGAAAATACCACCTCGTGTCTTTCTGATAATTCCCATTAATAAAAAATCTATACAAAATTTATTCAACCTTCTCTCATATGCTCCTGGTGAACGTAGAGTTCATTTAGGTCTTCAACCTGCAAAATATGCTTTATGAATAATAGTACTTCAAGGAAACCAACAATTAGATTATTTATTTTGCAACCTGTTATCTGTTAAGAAATCTTAAGTACTTTTAGCTACCCACAGTAGCAAAGTTGATTCATGAATGCGAAGCCTTGGTTTCAAAGGAAAAATGAAAGTTTTTAAACAATGTTCTTGATACATCAAGTTTGAGCTTTTCATGCTAGCTCAGTAGATTAAATGGAAGTTAAGCTACCCTCCATTCTGCCTACAGATAGCTGTGAAAAGTGGTCCATAAAGTTGCATATTCTGATAATTTTAAATATTTTGATCAATTTGAAGCATCTATGATAAAAAATATCCAAACCTTTTGTAACTTTGTATCCAATTTCCTGACAAAAGAGCAAGACTTTGATCATTTTTCTTTTAAAAGCAACCAACATTCCTAAGCATCAACTCAACACATATTTAACAGTTTTAAAAGAATCATTTTGCATGGTTGGTTGGATTGGGAAAGATAAACCAGTTTCAACATTTTATGTTCATCTATAAGTCTCCTTAAATGCATCATGGTAAAAGCAGAGGGTATACCAAAACAAACCCAAATCTGCTGGGTCATGATTTTCGTGCTGCAATGCTATTGGTTGACCTGAAACTAGTCACGCAAACTGACCTCTTACTGATAAACAACAGATGCTGATATCGCATGAAACTGCAGCAATCACAACAAAACCAATGAGCACATATAGAGAAGGTCTTTTTACCATGACTCAATGCCTTAAAGATGACATGAGGCAAAACTGATTCAGACTTGCTTCTCTTGATCCTCTATTGCAGTTCCTCATTGTCACAACAAACTACCAAGAAACACCAGAGACAATCAGAACAACTGCAAAGCTGCTGTTTACAACCATGATAATAAATCTTTTAACAATAAGACTTTGTTTTAATAGGCCATAAATACAAATCAAATCTGACATAGCACTATATTTTATCTAATAATTTCTTAAATTACTGCTGAGGTTTTTTCATAAAAACAACATACAATTTCCCATTTTTTCTTTCACCGTGGAATTGAAAACCATTGGAAATATAGATATGTGCTTAATATTATATCCTTGGGGAAGGTCTCAAACTTGTTTTACATATTCAGGTTGAAATATAAAAGTAGCGAAGAACATACTTGGTACACTTTTCAAAATACAATTTTTCTTTGATCTAAAAAGCGAATAACATGACAATAAGATATCAGGTATTGAAACAAAAAAGAAATTTCAAACTCAAAGAAAATTCAAACTGCAAAACATTCCATACATTTTTTTATAGCGAAATATCTAAATTCTATCATTTGATATCTAAAAATTTACTTACAGAAAAGTTTGACAAATCAACATCCTTGCAGGCATCAAGAAAGGCACTGCAAAAAATTTCTTCATTTAGAAAATATGAAAGGATTATATACAAACAAGAAAGATGTCAGGTAAGCTACAATAAGAGCTTCTCTATATTCTGCACAAAAAACAACATTGCTGAAGACGACCTAGAAGAAGAAATTTCTTAAAGAAAATAAATGAAATCCAGCTAAATTGGTAGAATTGCAAAAGAAGCATCAAGATGCTGGAAATTAATGCAAATAATACCAAAGGGTAAACACCGTATGCAAGCTGTAGCATTGCTTCAAATTCACAATAATTTCAATTGAAACCAAATGCAAAAAATTAGGTAATGAAGACAAGGGCCATATGAAACTCAAAAATATGTAAGTTTATAATGAAAATTACTCTGGTAAATTTGATAGATTGCTTGATGCAGGAAAGGAAAATTTCAGTAAAAAAGTGGCCTCCCGGTGGGAGACCTGGAAGCTCTCCCTGTGGTCTCCTACATATGTTGTGTGTCTTCCCAATAGGGAACTGTGATGAAAAAGGTGGACAATTCCAGCAAAAATTTGCATTCTCTCACATATAAAACTGGTTTCCACTGGTGCGTGGGAGATTGAATTGTCCACCCTGTTGCTGCCATTCAGACAGAGCTGTACACACTTTAGTAAATATAGAACAGTGTAGGTCTAAATGGAAACCCAGAGTTTCACGCTTATTGCAACCATTAGACACTAAATACTCTTGAAATAACAAATATTGTTTAAAGGAGCTCCTTGCTATAGCTTAAAAATGATTTTAGGTAACAGCAAGCCTTAATATAATATTATCTATCAATTGATAATAGGGCAGAAAGAATGAGGGCAGAAATGTGCATATATGCATCTCTATTGAATGCTTAATCACTATGAGTAATTAACATCCTACCTGTAGGCAGATTTTAGTCTTGAGAAAATTTCTAGGTATCTTTCAACACTTGGTGTTTTTGGAGGAGGTGACAACAGAGCTCCTGAAAGACTTTTCCTCTTAGTCAGCTGAGATTGTTTCTCAGATACTGTTGGACTCTCTGGAAGAAGCCAGGAGTTTCTTTTATAGTGATGGGCAGAAGATAGGTTCATCATTGATCTGGACCTCTGTGGAAGGTCTGACAGTGTCAATGTATTTCGATATGAAGAAAAGTCTTCCATCTTTGGTTGCTTTTGGGTATCAAGGGTATTATACCTCCTGATGGGAGACAAACCAAGAATTTCATCATCAGACTCCTAAAATAGAAATTGAATTTTAAAATATGTGCTATACATAATCATAATCTGAAAAAAGGCACAAAAGGGAGTTTTTACTGTATTTGTTTATTGGGGTAACATTTAAAATCTTTCAAAATTATATGTTGACGGTCTAAATAATAACATGAACTGAACTGAAACAAATCCTTACTGTTACCCTAAAACATATGCAATGTTTCATTCAAAATTGTTCACAGTCAGAAATATATCTTAAGCAGTACCCATTTTAGAATGTACTATGAATTTCATTCAAACTCTTTATTTGCATCTTCTAACTTATTTTTTACAAAGTTGACCTTCATGTTCATTATCATCTACAGCATTAGTAACAGTAGCTTCACAATTTAGCTTCAAAGACATAATCTTCGCTAGATCATCACTTGCAATCATTTTGATGAAGCTCTACCCTGAGATGCAATTACTGGTTTGTTAAGAAGCTGCCTTGAATGAGTCTCAACAGAGGCCACTGAGAAATAATTATGAGGCCTAACCTTGGTATTTGATAATGGTTACGACTTGTAGAATTTCATTCCTGGGCATAGTTGAACCATAGCAAGCAATGGCTGGGGGATGACTAAGGCTGATGTTTTGCAGGGGTAGCTTATAAGCAAAGACACATACATAATCCCATTTTTTGGGTCCAAGGGGGGATATTCTTTTCATGCTAGGCATGGCTCTAAATTGCAAAATAATTCATTTTCTGTGCTCATGCTTTAAACATGTAGTTAATTGTTATAAAAATGTGCACATGGAATATGGGTTAACAATTCTGAATCATTATTAACAACATTTTAAAAATTGACTATATCATAGCTGGTTAAAACTGCATTCAAAATGCTTGAAAAACTGAATTGAAAATTAGTATGCAAATTCATATTCTGTAGAGACTTACAGTAGAAATTGAAGACATTTTGAAAATACCATTGACAGAAACCTTATATGTAAATAGAGCTCAAAATCAGAGTTTTGTTGATGAAGAAATTCGCTGTTCAAATTTTGAAGTTCTGACAGTTCTTAGCTTTGAATCAAATGATCATCAACCACGATGTTGAAAAAAGAGAAATGTATATGTCACGGAGTAGTCAGCCTTACTATATGCGAAAAAAAATTACCACATGAGTATGATTATGTAAGAAAATATCATTTTCGATTTCTTTGTTCGGCTCGGTGTGTGACCCGTTGTGTTACTCATCCTCTATGTAGGTGAGAACATAGCAACAATGCACTTAACATATTTCTGACGTTCGCATTTCGGACTTTGCATTGCGCGGCATTATTGACATGAAGATGTTATTCATCGGTTTGAGAACACATCTACATTTCTACATTAAAATTTTATGACTCATTTAACTTTCTAACGTTAGAGAAGCTTTCTTATCACAGTAAATTAAATCTAATATTTCTGTCGTACAGATATGGATTACAAAGTCCCTAAGCACCGGAACCTCTTGCAAAAAGCAAAACAGTTCTTGTCCAAGAAAACTGTTGATTAATAAATCAAAAAAAAATTTAAATGTTGATTATCAAACAACTTTCACGAGTCATCACTAGTCTTCGAGTCATCACGAAGACCATCTTCCAAAACCAGTCCCGCATGAAAAATCGGAACAAAATATTGTTTGACCTAGGCTCACAGATCAATTCAATTTCTCGAATGCGTTGTTTGAACTAAATACTTCGATCAATTCGATAAAAATCTGCCGATCAAAAATTTAGGCCGGTTGTGTTGACGGATGTCGGGATGGGATGTCGGAAGATCAAATGAGCAACGTTGACTTACCATTTTGGTTTTGCCTGAAAAATCACAAGTCCTTCTCAAGTCACGAAAAGCTATGATAAGCTATGAGTGCCATCTTTTCGCGTATCTAGCATACCTTGTAACTGTCTCATTGATAATACTTGTTTAGTTTGGCTCTTTATATTTACAAATAAACTTAACAAGAATCATGCTGCAAATTCAACGAACACCATAAAATCCGCCTCCGTAGGGGACAATTGAATTGTTTCCAACTTCATCTTTTGTGGCTTTGTTTACATTATTAGGCAGTTGTTTACAATTGCTTGACGATCGCATAAAGCGAGAAACTCAGAGTTGCAACTTATATGAAATAATACTAATATATGCCAATATATGCAGTTCTCAATACATACTCTAAAGAAGGAAAAGAAATAAAAAGAGAAAAACTATAAATGTAACTTTTTTAACTTCTGTAGTGTAACTTTTTTAGCCTTTTAAATTTTTTTAAGCTTTAACTTCAATCACTTATAATTTTGAACCATTTACTTAACAAACTTTTATTTTAACAGGGCCCTTAGTGATAGCAGTATTATCGTTACTGAAAAGGCTATCCTGTATAAATATGGTAAATTATTATTATTATTATTAAATCTCTGATCAAACATACACAAGTAAATACAATGATCATAAAAGGTTCCATGCATGTTTCAAATTCATAAAATGCTTCTTTAATGCTTCTTCTTATTGCTAAAAATATTTATCTGATGTCGATTGCCGGTTTGCTGTTTAGCTTTAAGCCTGGTTTCCATTAAATCGCAAAGTGTTGCAAAGTGTCGTAGCGTGTCGCAGAACCTTTTGGTTTGCTACACTCTGCGACACTTTGCAACTCTCTGCGACAGGGTGTCGCAGACATAGAAATCTTTCTATCTCTGCGACACTGATCACAGAGCCAATCTACTGCGACATTCTGCGACACTCTGTGACACTTTGCGGTTTAATGGAAACCAGGCTTTTAATGGAAATCTAATGTTTGTCGTCTGTGTTTTATGCTTGAAAGATCTTGTAAATAATTGTTTGAAATTTACCCTCAAGCTAAGCTTCTCTAGTACTTCTTGCATTGACGATTGACTCACATGCATAATTATGCTTCAATTTCTATTGATTATTTTCAAATAGCGATAGTGAAATGACGAAAGTATCTTTGCTTGAGTTTAAGTCAACTCAAAACCTTCAATCTCATTTCTAATTTTACTTGAAACCACCCTGTTCTTTACAACTAAGCGTTTATTAGAACATAAACAAATTTAAAATCATGTCCCAATATCAAATCAAAACGTTTTCCCGGAATAAAAAAAGAATACCGGTCACAAACGTTAAAACTAATGAAATTAAGATAAGGAAAAACTAAAAGATCAAAGCGAATACCCAACTTTGCCTTATCATAAAGAAACTGGATACTCAAATGTTAACCTTCGTTTCATATAAAAATGGGTTTACACAAATTAAATTTCAGCTAATTGAAGTTCAAATTCCAACGTTAAGGCAATTCAAAGAATGGCCAGAATAGTATCCAAAGGTCTTGTCTCAAGTCCTTCATCTTAAGCGGCATGCAGTTGCAAAAAAACAGATCCCTTCATCATATTTAATTTCTTATTAATTAGATGCAAAATATTCTGAAGTACAAATATCATTTAATTTACTCAAAACTATATCATTAACTTTGGTTAAGGTTACCGAAACAAAAGTGAAACTCGGAATAATTTTGTCATTTGAATGTATCTATAAGGCTGCAGTCTAAACCTTTTACTTACTGCATGGCTAATGATAAGAGCAGCTATTTAGACCAAGGGGGGAATAAATCACTGACAGGAGGACATTTTTGGCTACTTAAAATGTTGGTGTCTATAAATCTTGGCTATTAATACTCTTTGTCTGAGTTATTTCCAACCAAACTAACCCCAGGAACTACAACATAAATCAAACGAGGCATAATTTCTCGAAGGAACGTTTCTAGGTATCTAAGTTGATATTCCAGTAGCAAGGAAAGTCTGCCTATTCTGGTCGAGAGTTGACCCCAACCACGTAGCTATAGATGTCGGCTAGGGTGGGCAAACTTCAGCAAGAACCATACCTGAGGGGGGCAGGCTTTAAAACAAGAAAACAGATATATTTGGACTAAATCAAGCTCATGGAATCATAATTGTGCCAACTTTTCAAAATAGCATTTGGAAAAACTATAGCAAGAAGGGGCAGGTTGTTGTCAAAATTGTCATCCTTCCTGCAGCTCCGTGGCTGGTTGATCCCATTTGAGGACATGTCTCCCTAAGAATACATCTTCTTTAAAACCCCTGCATTCATCATTGGTTATGCATATCTTTCATTGAGAATAAAGTTAGATTATAAGAAATAGAACTACTTAAAGACTTTCAGATTCTAAAAGTTTACATGACAAAATAGTGCTTTAAATCGTTCCAATAGCGTTATTGAAACCATAAAATATTGATCTTTATTCGACAGTCACAGACTTTGCAAGGTTTCTGGGAAAGTCCACCTAGAAAAAAAAATCAAAATCAAGCTATAAAAAGGAACTGACGATTAAATAACGATATTCCATTTAGGTCACTGCCCATACTCCTTAACTGCATTGATGGAGATGGCTGTACGATTCAATTCCGTGCTACAATGTCTATATTACTGGAGTGAGGCAGCTGAAGAGATACAAAATAGACCACGTGGGAGAACAATTGACGAAGAACTCTGTTTTTCAAGCAATTTAGCTGCATTAGGGCCAGTTTAGGAACAGAAAGTATACAAAACTAGTGTAGACATTTACAGAGAAAGGAAAGTACTTCATTAATATAGGGTACGGAAATTATGCTTATTATAATGCCATGTGCCATCTCATATATTTCTCATATATGAATAAAAGGGCATGAAAATAATCCACGATTATTGACAGGGGGGCTTTTTCAAAAACTGTTTGCTCCATTGTCTCTGGCACCCCGACACATACTAATAATTAATTCAAGTAGCGACAAAATTCAAGTAACTTACATCATATCCTCTCAAAACAGCGAGATGGTAGGACAGCAGTTGCAAAGGAATAACAGTGAGGATGCCATGCAAACAGTCAACAATATATGGTACTTCAAGCGTCCGATAAGCATGTGACTTGATTTCTTGGTCACCTTGAGAACATATAATCACTGGTCGCCCATGTCTTGCAATTACTTGCTGGATGGCGTTCATGCATTTCTATAAGGATCGAAATTAAGTCATCAACATAGAAAGAAAGACAGCAACGTATTTCTAGATACAATACGCACACACCATGACGGCTAAAGGTCAACGAAAAGGTAAAATTAGCGATGCATTACAGGATTATTGTTCAGCATTGTATACTATGATATATTCTTGTTGTTAAGAAGAAGATTAAAACATTTCAATTGAAAGTTAATAATTTTTTGGGATATAAGACGGGTCTACTCTTCGAGGTTGTGGAATGTCCCCCCCCCTACCCCCCTGATGGGACGATACGAGCCTTGAATGGCAACAGGAAAATTTCACACGCGGTAGCAGACTTTGACATATGTAAATAAACTACTTTTTGTGCAACTACTTTTCTCTATGCAAAAAATTGTACGGAGCACGCTTGGCATCGGTAATGTGAAAACTAGAGGTTTTTTAAACGACACCCCGTTCACATAGTAAACGGGAATCAACGGCCATTAAGGATTTTTACATGTACAAAAATACTTTTCTACGATCAAGGGTTCCCTAAAAGGGCCTAAACCTACGTCCAGACATACACAAATTATAAAATCGCAGAGTACACAAATACACAAGACGTTTGCCTCTAGACATATTAAACTTATCAGGTAGAAATCCTTTTCTGCTATTACTTGTTAAATAAAAACTTGATTTATCACAAAATTCCGCTAAAACAACTTTGTGATGCTTAGCGACGGCTTCAAGTCGTTTCACTACACAGAAAACTACGAAGCTATAATGGAGCTGAAAATTCACCATAGGCAGCAAACGGCCCTAGTGAAACAGACGCAGAATTTAACTGATAGTTACAATGTTGTTTAAGAGAGCCTATGATGTGCAGGAAGCAATTTTTATCAGACTCATTGTCTGAAGAAATCTGTCATTATTCTAAATGCTAAACTTACCGGGAAGGTTTTGTCCCTCATAGCAATCATAAGAACAGGCATGTCCTTGTCCACAAGAGCTAATGGTCCGTGTTTTAGCTCACCAGCAAGTATGCCCTCAGAGTGCATGTATGTTATTTCCTTGACTTTCTAAATGAAGAGAAGGAGAAAAGGTTCTCTGTATCAAGGACTGCAGAGAAAAATACGGATTAGGAGGGGACTAAACGGTTTGTTTGGGGGCTAAAATTTTTGGAGGGTTAAAATGTTTTGAAAGCTCAACCTGCTGAAAGCCAAAAGCAAGATGCTTCATTGTATAGGTCTAGGCTCGATATTCCTACCCCTTCAGCCCCCAGGGGAAATTTTGCCTAAGCGCAATAGTTACTGCAAATATATTTAGTTGATCAAGCTAAATATCGTTAATAGAAAATGACAAAAAAGCAAAAAATATTAACCTAAAATGAACGTAATAAAGCAAAAGATATTAACCTAAAATGAACGTAATAAGATTATTTCAATGTTACTCTAACAATAACGTATAACCTTAGACTAAATTTCAAAACATTTATTTAAATGCTTTATCCTTATCCAGTTTTATTCAAATTCAGGAAGACATACCAGGGCACCTTCCAAACAAGTTGCAAACTGATACCCTCTTCCCATTACCAGCAAACTTTTTTCTTTGTGAAATTGTTTTGCCAAGGAATTGATTTGCTCATCCAGTTTCAAAACCTCTCTAATCTTATCTAAAGCAAGAATAAGATTAGTCAACGTCAATGAACATGAAATGTAGATTTTATATCGAAAATTGATTTATATCGCATTTTATATCGATGGTACTATAGAGAATAATCTCAAAAAATTGAAAAAGAGCACCGATATAGCCATCAACAAGAAAAAGATGAAATACTAAAACATCGGGGCAACCCTTGCCAAATCAATAACAATAGAACGAAAAGACATTGTTGTGTAGGCGAAAGGCACTGTCGTGTAATTTCTTTTTTACCGATTGGAATCCATGGGCAACAAGTTCCACAGGCAAGCAGCACTGATCGGGTAACCTTAACAGTCATGTGATCGCGTTTTTGATTGACCTATTTTGATGCACAACTGGGTATAAATACTTCTTTTCTTAGATTCTCCGAGTATTTCTGACTTTTATGCATTGAAAAGTGTCAGATGAGAAGCCTTGGTATGTCTAAAAAATTTTCAAAGCCATTCTTATAAATGACAGGACACGTTACAGAGGATGCAAGACAACAGTTGAGGAAATGACGCTGGAGAACCAAAATCAACATGCTTCTGCTTTTAAGCACCTAAATAATCCCAAGACAATTCACTTGTCTTGGAAACGTTCAAGACTTGCAGGTTGTACCATATGCAGCACTGAGCATAACACTAAACTGTGACAATGTTAAACTTCGAGTAATAACATTATGCCAGAGAACCTACCTCGAAACATTTCTGTTTGTTAGAAAATAGTCACGCCCCTGTCACCCTTACTACACAGCATAACCGATCAACCGTCATTTTAATCAACTTTAACCTAGACCTGCATTGCCCCCCGGATGTCCTGCTGTACAACAACTTAACCGTAATATATATCTTGGCTTGGTATCCACACCTTGAATACTAGTTTAGCAAGTCTTAGATCTATTATGTTACAGATTGTTAGCAACAACAAGCCAAAAACAACAATTAAATCTATAATTCTATAACCAAACTTCGTTTATATTGATCAAAACGTTCTTATAAACTAACAACAAACCTGGTAGCGCTTTCATTCCTTGGACAATTTCTTTGACCCTGTCTTGTTTAGATATTCTGTCTTCAGCCATCATTACAGCAAACATTACTAAAGAAATGAACTGGCTTGTATAGGCTTTTGTGCTTGCAACTCCAATCTCAGGCCCAGCGTTAATGTGCACACCACACATCGTCTCCCTTGATATGCTACTTCCAACTGTGTTGGTTATGCCAACAAGAAGCGCCCCACGTTGCTTGCAGTACCTCAACGCTTGCAAAGTGTCCGCGGTTTCACCTTAATAGAGAAATCCCTTAACTCACTATGCAATTCAAACGAAACAATACAGCTTAAAAAGATTTAAATATCCATTTCTGATTTGTTCTCTATAGCTTCATTGATTAACAAGAAAGTATATATAATATAATAGATTGAAGTAGACTGATTTGATGGAGTAGACAGCGGTAGACAAAGATTGGAGTGGACTGATTTGATGTTAAAGAGAAAAGCGGCACCCAAACAGCTATTGCTTTCTGCAAAACTTTTTAATAACACGAAAACGTGGACAAATGCAATTTGGCTGAAAACCAATCCTTGTTTAGGATTTTGACTAGCAGCTCAAGGGGTGAGGAACGTATATAGTAAGATGCTGCTTGCAAAAAGCCAGGAAAGACGGTCACGGTGATTGGCTTAGATTTACCCAATCATGTTTAAGCTACTATCAAGTGTTTATTAGCTCTAATGTGTGTTAGAGAAAAATTGGATTTGAGCAATGCAGGTAAACTGCCCCGTTTTCTTGAGTCAAATTCAAAACGAGACATAATTAGGTAAGCAGACATCTACCCTGAATCTATTAAGAAATTAATTTACGTCTGTTTTGGGGAGGGGGAGATAGAGTACCATATATCCTCGAATAAGTACCCCCTCGAAAAAGCGCTCCCCTTTGAGGCTAGAAAATAAAATAAGCACCCGAGAGCTTATTCAAGGACTTACGGTAAAAAGTAAAAGAAAGATAAACAACTTTCAAATCAGGAAGAAAATTTAACTGCAGTACCTGACTGGCTGATGAAGAAGCACACATCGTCCCTGAAAATTGGGGTGTTTCTGTCAAGGAAATCACTTGCCAGCTCAACCATGACGGGTAGTTCTGTGAGTTCTTCAATCAGTTGTCTCGTCTAGAAAATAGCCGTAATAGAGATAAATAAAATTCGTACTGGGATCTAGAATTCGTACAAAACTTTCGCTTTTGAGGATGTCACCTTTGATATCTAGATCTTTGAATTTGGTCACGTTGTTTATTTGATACCAAGCAACAAAGCGGGCAACTAAAAATAGGAAAGAGTAAACTCACAGCGATAGCACTATGGTAGCTTGTGCCACATGCAATGAAGATGAGTCTTCGGCATCTTCGAATGTAGGCCATGTGCGATTGTAGGCCACCCAAGGTCACTTTACCAGTTTCAAAGTTCACTCGTCCTCTCATCGTGTTGAAGATACTCTCCGGCTGCTCGAAGATTTCTTTTTGCATAAACGAACTAAAGCTTCCTGCAGAAAAAATATTGTTCATGTTAAAGCGTTTTCACAAGGGTGGCATCAATATTGGAAGGAAAGTTCTTACAGGAATAATAGCAATAGAAGGGGGAGGGGCCAACCCCTACTCATAATGTTCTGTAAATTTGCACCCTAGCTGCTTTAATGGGCTGACAATAGAATCAACAGGAAGCTGTTCTTCGAGTTAGTTCTAAGTAAGAGAAGAAATTCTATTTGAGTGGGTTCTACGTAAGAGATTTGATTGGGTTCTACGTAACACACCAGTGAGCAGGGCCTTTATAACATACTAACCCCCCCCCCCTAATGACTTTCCATTGTTTTGAACAATAGGCAATTGTCTCCCTCTTTATATAAACAAAGGTTTTCCCCGCAGCTGTAATAGGCTATGCCAGTGAGTCTCCAAGGGGTCCTTACACAGTGATGCTTACAAGATCTAATTTAAAGAAAAAACAAAACAGACATTCTTATTGAAACTGAAAAATTATTCAATGAGATAAGCACCTTTCATAATCTGTTGCAGTTCCATCTGTAGAGTCATGATATCTCTTGTCAAAGACGCACCATCATGCTTCATTCTTCTTATAGAAAGATCTGCAAAAAGCGACAATCAAACGCTAAAGATACTAGCAACTCGACATCAAAGGGCTAGATACGTGCACTGACGTTCCTGACTGGCAGGGGCGTCGAGAAAGCACGGGTAGCGGGGTCAAAGCTTTAGTGCCTTGTGCCTTGCGAAAACGGGCCTATAAACATTTTGTAATGGTGTACGGTGCTACCCTTCTATAATCTTTGATAACACTGTTGAGCCCATGCACAGTATCAAGCATGCAAAGCCAAACATCTAGCCCCTCCCTTCCTCTCTGCCCCATCTATTCCCCTCCCCTTCCCCTACCCTTCCCCTCCTCTTCCCATCCCCTTCTCCTCCCCTATTTAAAGCTAGAGCGTATATATTTTAATTGCAGGGGTATAAATATTGCGGTAAAACCAACCAATGAAAAAATAGCTGAAGAAGCATTTGCCCTTATTTTTCCAAACTTATAGTTTTTTAAACGAACAGCTTATGAGTTTTCTAACTGGAGGGTGTCATATACCACGCATCAAAATATAATTTGGTAGAAAAATGAACATATCTTCAAAGTAACAAATCTACTCACTTCCATCAATAACAACTGCTACGTCATCATCCTCCAAAAATATGACACGATTGGTATGCTCGATTATGGCACTAGAAGAAAATCATGGCTAATTATATAGTGTTCATATCTCACAGAATCGTGTCCAGGAACTGCTTATATAAATTAACAGCTACATTCGATGTTCTTATTTGTACTGACCAGCCTTAAGTACAGGAAATATCTTTTAAAAGCAGTTTATGTTGGCATTAGCTGCCAAAATTCTTGGTAAACTACGATATAATTTCGCATATTTTTAGCACCATCTTCTCTCTCCCAAAAAAACAATGTTGAATAGCATCAGTTCCAGTTCAATATAGTTCTATCGCATCATGTGAGGTGAAGGCTTTTCAACCAGTATCAATTGAGGTGAATGGACATGGGCGTAGCGGAGGTTAAACTTTTATGGAGGGGGGGGGGAGCATGGGTCTTGCTCGAATGTTGTTGCATCAGTATTATAGAGCTACCCGAAAGGGCCTGATATTTGATAAATTTTGCCTGATAAAACTGCAGCTCCCAATAAGCCTCTGTCTTCTACGCCAATGTGAAATTGACGAATTTATATACTTTACAGTCGGAAAACACAGTTTTTCAAATCTTTAGCTGCCTATAGGGTCTTCCAAACACTTCTGGCAGGGATTGTAATTACCTGGCATCTGAAGCAAAATAATACTCCATCGATGCATCATCGGCATGATTGAATTGAGTAAACGATTTCTCATCATCGTCTCTTTTGCCCAACTTCTCATCTCTTGATGGATCTTGTTGCTCTATATCAAGCATAAGAATGGTAATAACATAGTCTTACGAGACCGCTTGGTTTCAAACATGCTACGAAAAACATCCATAAAACTATACATAACTTTATGAAAATGTTGATGCATTGACGAAGCCTCACAGTTCAAGTCCAAAATTTCATGATACTTTTCTTCTACAGTATTAATATTTTTGCTAACTTTTTGTCACATTTCACACAAAAAATACAAAAGTTGGATAGTTCAAAGCTTTGTCCCTGACACTGGAAAAGAAGTTCTGGGGTGTTTTTGTCTAACATCAATATTTCGATTTTAAAAACTGAAAAAGGGCCTTAAGACGCGCAAACAATAGACTGATGGTTAAAATAATCTAGTACTAAGAATCTACTTGGTTACGAATCGTAAACCAAGGTTACCTACCACCACTACAAGGAGACATGAAGGTTACAGGCACTTGGTCCAAGGTAATTGGCTTCGTGCTTTTGACACCAATCAGTAAAGGGCTTCCTTTCCTTTATAAAAACGATCTTTTTTCATTAAAATAATGAAGGGAAAGTTTTAAAATCTAAAACCCGAAAGCAGTTATTTTCAGATTTTAATGTATTTACGTTGGGTTAGTTATAATTATGACATAGCATACAGGCGAACAGCCCCTGTTGTACGGAAAGTAAGACTGTGAAGGATGGTTCAACAAAGTGGAAATTTGGTCTGGTCTGGCCGTCTCATCTTTGGAAGCAAGTAATGAAATAAAAGATAGAAAAAGGAGCAGAAAGGGTCATCCTAATATTTCTCTCATACCAAAGTCTCTTAAAATCTAGTAGCCAATGCTTTGTCTTGTTTTTAGAATCATTCAACATTTATTAAGGCTATAGCCTATTATAACGATTTAACTGTATTTTGAAACACTTTTTGATATAGTTAAGGAACTGAAGTTAAAAAATTTTGTGATCCATATTTGGAGCAGATATGGAAAATAAAATTACACCAAAATCAAAGTTTTCATCATTTTTGGGCATGACCTACCTAAAATTTTAGCAAACAAAATTTTCCACTCCCAGCGTTACTTTAAAAATTTTCTGTACGTTCTACTTGTAATAGGGATACATCAATATAGAAAATCTGAAATTGGGATTTAAATATAGGGTAACTAGATAACTCTTACAGCTAATATAAACTTGCACAGGAAACTGCTATATAACGAAAAAATACCTTGTGGCCACACATTGATTTGGAAAAGCACTGCTCTTGAACACTAATGCATAGGCTCCATCCTGAAGTTTAATAAACAAAAATTTGTAAAGAAAGAGTAAATTACAGAATGTGTGGATCAGAAAAGCGATTTCAATTATACTTTCCCAAGACTTTTTGAATTAACAAGCTGGGTTATAGAATTAATCAATAAATGAAGATAATATATTAGGTATCCACTGATATCTAAGTGTTAAAATATTCTTTCTAAATTATTTATAATATTTTCTATTATTTTGAAAAGTAGCTGAGAAGGAAACAACAACTGGTGCAAACAAGTGCTTTAAGAACTTTCTTTTTCATCACCATTTACTTCATCTTAAATCCCTAATAAAAAGACTTTGTCAAACTTTGATTCCCTTCAAAATTACTTCAAAAAATTTGTATTATACATTTAAAGATAAATTTGGATTCTAGTTACCAGCTGAGCAACCACTTTCTCAACAAGTTCTTGAAAGCTGCTGGGTTTTCTTCCAGACTAGGGAAAATATCATGAAGCATTTTCATAATATTGCACGAGAAAGCAGCAACACAACAGCAAAATACTGTAACTTGCGCTGGACTGCTTTACAAATTTGGGTTTAAGCCTATATTCTAACACAAGAAAAGCAACCTAAAATTATTCTATGATAAATGAAAGAAATAAAACACAGATTGTTAATCATTGAAAATCTCATTATATTTTAAATTTAATTACAAAAATACATGCTTTGTAGTGTGTTTGGAAATCTGGAGTCTAAAATATCTTGTTCTATAAATTCTTCTAACAAGTTGTCAAAACAATGTAGAAAGACTAACATACCTTTTTGTCCTTTTCATATACATACTTCAAAAGTTTTACAATGCATTCAGTGTCAGTTTCAGATTCTGGTGGCATGTTCTTTGAAGTCTAACATGACATTGAAAATTTTGAAATGGAATATGTCAAGCAGTGTTTAAACCACAGATCTATCTTACAAAAATACAGTCAATCCCCATTCTCCACCCAGGAATGGACATCAAAAATATATAAAATCACAAACAAACTAAAACAAAAGTGCCAAATTGAGCCAACCCATCAAGAAGTTTGAAAATATGTATATTTAAGCTAGAAAAAATGTGATGACCAAAGCAAAAGAACATTATTCACATTAGATTTAATGATATAAGTAATCTGTGTTGCTGAATTTTAAAAATAAAAAGGTATAATTTCCTTACCAAGAACTGCCTCAGTTCTTTGTAGTTTGCAATAATTCCATTGTGAACGACTACAAATTCTAAATAAGAAAGAAGAATTCCAAAGTGAAACTTACAAAGTCATAAGAACATGAAAAATTAACAAAACAGAGAAAGTTCTACAAAAAAACTAAGCTTTTAAAAAAGCTAATAATACACATAACAACTTTCAGAAACCTTCTAAAATAAATGATAACCATATTTATAATCATGAACAGTTTGTGATAATTTCAATTGTCAGTTACAAAGGAATAACAAATTTATGTATTGATTGAATAATTAATATGCAAATAATTAAGTATAAATAGAGACACATGCAGCATATAAGGTTATTTATTTTATGACACTCCCTTTTGTTGGCAAAAAGCATTTTATGCACCCTCTGAAAATATTTTTGGTTTTGCCACTGCACTGATGTTACTTATAATTTGTTGATAACTTGTTTTTTTAGATAAACCTACTAGTGCTTCTTTAGATGAAATTTGTTTATCACCACTGTATAATTTACTAGAACGTTGAAATAATGAACCAACTAAATTATTGCTAAAACCTATTTAATTTGCAACATATTTCAATGGGATAAAAGAGAGAAACATTCAGGGGCACCACAAGTGTAGCAGTAGGAGGGATAGCTATTAAGCCAAACAAGTTATATCCTAGTTAGAAGAAAATCTGACTCTATTTTAGGCAAGGCTTATTGATTTCATATTGAACAACTTTTTAGTCCTTTTGTTGAAGTAGATTGCCCCTTAATGAGAGGATTTATCTAGTGTTAGCTCTCAAAATATCTAGAAGAGGGAATTACCATTCTGTTCATCTGATCTGTGTGGATGTGCATTGACAATGCTTGGCTCTCCATGGGTGGCCCATCTTGTGTGTGCAATGCCCAAGTGTGTGTCAAATTGTAACTCATTTTTCAAGTTTGAGCTGTCTGTACAAATTTAGTGATCTACCTTTATACATATTCAGGTATGAGCTATTTGTAGCTTCTTAAATAGCAGTCAAGAAGTAACAGCTTGATAACTTACAGAAAATTGTATAAAATATAAGTTTACTGATAAAAATCTTAAATATAGCTAAGCATGTTATACTATAACTTAAATACCAACAGGAAGACATTTAACAACCAGGAAAAAGTCAACAATGGTCTAAAATGTTTGGATTAAGTAGGATGCTAAATTGTAGATAAATTCCTATTAAGCAAAATTAGCTAGCCCAAATTGGACTAAGACAGAGTTGCTAAAGAAAGATATAAATGTCAGTGGTAGCATCTATAAAAAATATAAGTCAATTGCTGATCCTGAATCAAACAAATCTTCCCAAGCGCATTTTTCTATAAAAATGAATGCTTCTGTAAATTTTTTTCTATAAAAAGCAAGATTGTAAGTGGAAGTATAATATTAAAAAGAGCCAAATGTCCTTTAAAATTCTTACCCACTGAGGCTTGTAAATCTTTAACTTTTCCTCTTTGCTTGATTAAACTTCAAAGAAAATTAATGCCGATTATAAAATAGAAATTTTAAGAACAAAATAACAAATAGCATCTAATAGCCTAACAAACAGCCTTATATATGAAATAATTATGTCATTTAAATTTAGAACTACAAAATATATCCCCGAAATTCAGGCTGCTGAAGGGCTATTATCAGCTGGTATCACTTTGCAATCAGGAAGAAAAAAATGTTTTAAGTACATCACTAATTTTATGCCAGTCAATCTCTCCTCTCAAAATAAAGGCAGAACTATGAATTGACTTGTAAATCTTTTCTTGAATCATACATATGTTGGTAGTAGTAATGTTATTAGGTTAGTAGTAATTTTGACATGATACTTTATAAAAAAAGGAAGCAAAAAAAATCTAAGAATGGACTGTTCATAGTTTTTTTTAAATTACATATCAGGGAGTCAGCAGTGCAAACTCTAGCTATTGTACTCAAGAGGAGTTCCCAGGCTCTTTTAGCCAACAAAGTCAGTGTGCCATCCTCTCTCTATGCTCACAAGTTTGAAAATTCACTGACAAAGCACCCCTAGATGGCAAAAATCGCTTCGTATTTCAGATCAAATTTTAAAGACTCATTGCTAACAATGAGCCATTGCGCTACGCAAGCATCCCATAATGCATTTTCAGACAGTCTGAAATCAATTATGGTTAATCCGTAGAAGTTTACTGCCATTGTTTGGATTGTCACCTGGATAATTTGCCACCCTCGCAAAGGCTCATTGTTAGCAATGAGTCTTTAAGGGGGTTTGAAAAAACAATCAAAAAAAAGTTTTACTGTTTAACTATGCCTCAGCTTGTACTTAATTTCTTCTTAATTGTTCTTAATTACAATCTACAGTACCTCACTTTAACTTTGTTCTTAACTTTTGACCAGTTTTGAGGCTGTGTTCTTATTAATAGTCAATATAAATAAGAGCATAATCAAAAACTTATAAATTAATGATAACTAAGGATGAACTAACTAACCACTATTAGTTATTGCAAAATCATTATATCATACCATGTCTTAAAGATGCATTCATTTTCACATATAAGATCATCCCCATCTACTGCCAGTCCTGAAAATAATAAGGAAATAATGTTAATATGTATACAAAATTCAAAGGAAAGCATACATAAACAAAGAATTCCCCTAAGCAACATATTCCTAACAGGATTTTTTCTACTGCCAATAAAAAGACATGCATAAAAATTGGATATGGACAGATATACAGGATTAGTTTTTATAGAGTGAGCTGAAAGAGGAGAGGAGACAAGCCTGGCAAGATATATTGTGATTTTAGTTTAAGTATTTCTTGAGGTGTTACTAACAAGATTTGCGCTGCAACTTTTAATTTGTGAATGGGTGCAAGTTTTCCAACCAGGAATTTCTGAATATCATGAGTTGCAGCTGAAACTTTCAATTTTGTTATTTGTTCTCTTGAATAATTTGAGATTGCCTCTCAAATAGCTTATTTTCCAAGCTTTTCCATCTTTTTCAAGTTTACTTTGAGGAACATAACTTTTCACAAATTGATGTTGATAATAAAACATTGTGAAATGCTTGATTTTTCAGTTTTTTCATTTTTCTACGAGCTCTTGTTTACTAAAATCATGTATCATTAAAAATGGCATACTAGAGTGGAGGCTTATTAAAGTGTTTATAAACAGTTTTTGATTCAATGCTAGGGCTAATTTTAGGGTGGGCCTGGTATGAGGGGGCTTTATATGAGGGCAGGGTTATAAAGAGGAGCAATTCAAGCATTTGAGGTGTTAAATGTAGAAACAGTTCTTGAATTCTGGGTGGCTTAGCTAGCCTTGCAAACTTTATAAACATGCATAGAAATTTAGCTTTGTCTCCTGCAAATTAAAACATTGCTAAATTAGTAAAAATAGTTCCTTATTTTCTTGTAAATTTAGCATAGAAAAAGTATAAAAACAAAAAACGAACCTGCTGAATCATATCCCCTATATTCAAGTCTCTGGAGGCCTTTTATCAGTGTATCCAATATATGTTTCCTATCTCTTTTGATTCTAAAATTTAGGTATGCAAAAATCCCTAGAAAGAAATAATCATGATATAAATAAAATAAATAAAATTGTTATGAGATACATTTATAATAGGGGGTGCTCTTTCCTCGATTAGTTACTGAGAGAGCTCCTCCTTTAAGTATTTCTCTTCATACAATCTATCTTGTTTCTATGTTTTGTATTGGTATATTGTATTAATTTTCTGTATTTATTGATGTATTGATTTACTGTAATATTGTTGTGTAATTCCTGTAGTTTAGTTGTTTGCAATAGTAGCTATTATGGATAGATTGTATGTAGTGGAATCTAAAATATAAAAACTGAACTGAACAATGGAACGTGTTCGTTAAAATGTTTTGGAACTAGATGAGGTGTGAAAAAAATTTACGATCAATACATGACAAACTGGGAAAAATCCACAACAGCTCATTTTAACATAGGTTTGTGAGAATAATACAAAACTGCAAGTCGCTTTTATCATGTTGTCATTACATGAATTGTATTAGTGGCTAGGTTGGGTTGGGCCTAAATCTAAACTTAACTTGTAAAAGCTACATTTGCGGCCCAGCACCTATCATTTAAAGATAGTTTATAGTATGGTAAAAATCTGACGAAACAAATTAAAATGCATACCACACATCTTCTTCTTCCGGATAGCTTTGCTCTAATTAACATGCAAAAGTCCACTACACAACTACGACTTCTCAACCTCGTTCAACTTGACAGAACCTGCAACGTTGGCAGAAGGACATCCCCTTACGAAAAGGACATCACCTTTGACCAGACAACCAATCACAGCCCTAGAAACAACGAAGTATTTGCCACACTAGTAACAAAGGATTCCATTCTATGAACTTGGTAACACATAGCAATAAAACCGAGCAAACGTGGACTGATTTCCTTAAGTTTCCTTAGACCTCGTGACAAAAAGTACCTTGACAATTACTAATTGAGGAAAATCTCTCAAGTTTTACATTTGAGTGCAATCTAGAATGTTTAAATGAACAATTTGGAGCAATTAATTAAACTAAGACCAATATTGTAAACTGTCCAAAACAATAGCAAATACTTTTTGCCCAACGCGGAATGTACGTAACATGTGATCAGTGGTTTGGGAATGAGATTGTTGCTTTCTTTTATGTTTTCAAAATACGCATATTCATTGTTGGTTTGAAGGGGTGTGAAAAACACGCACATCAACACGTGTGAAAGCAGATAAAGATTTTTTATGTGAAAGCATAACAAATTGATAAATCCAGATATGAATTGGGTGGAAGTATATAATCCTCATTTGCTTAAATATGTACATACACATAATACTCATTGAAATTCTAATAAGTAAGACAGAAATTTAAGCAAAATAATGGATTCTTTTTTAAGCTACATAGCGAGTTCTTATCGGTACATCTTGCATCTCTGGGGAATTTCAAGCGTTGTATTTGCAAAAACATATTAAAGAAGAATGTAAAAACATTTTAAAATATAAAAATTTAAAAACATTTTAAAAGTAAAACTGAACTGAAACTGAGCTGAGATGAAGATATGGTTTGTTCTTGAACATTTTGTAAGAAATTTAGAAAATTCGTTAACACCTAGCACCTAAAATAGCACCTAAATTCTTCTCCCTCTATGCCTTCGTCGGTAAATTTTTCTATTGATGACCCTCCACCCCCCTAGTCAGGAAGATCAAGTTGACGCCACTGGATGTTTTTTATCAAAATGAATTTAGCCAGGTCAAATTGTAATCAGATAAGTACTAAATAACAATCAAGCCTTTATTTCACAAAATATAAACATCAACTTTGGTAATTCCCATTTCGTATGATGCTTTGTAAACCATACATCAAATTATGAAAAAATTTGACATCATATCCCATCCCAAAACACACCAGGTTCTTTTATCAAACAAAATGCTTACACTTGAGAGCCAAGTTTCTCGCCTGGCATTTTGGTTTCTAGGTAACGTGTGATTTGCAACGAGATATTCAAACGAGGTTTGGTGTCAGGGAATCACCTTTCGTTTGATTGTCATGCGAACACTCTGAAGGAAAGGTTTGAGTCAATTTTGACGTGAAAGTAGTTCCTGTTTAACCCCACGCTGGGCGTTTTAAAGTTAAAGAAAAAATTGAAGCTTTAGCAATCCAATCGGCTAGAGACTGAGTACAAAGCATAGGCAGGTACGAGCACGCTTTTGATTGTCCACCTTGCAACTTTCAATTCTCTTGTAATGTTATGGTTTTGCCACATCACAATTTCTTGTTTAAACCGATGCACAGATTTTTTTGACTGAAGCTTCAACATGGAAAATATAAAGGTATAGCATACAAATATCATTAAAATGTTTTTGTCATTTTCAAAATAACAGAATGAACTACAAAAATCGTCAATTTGCCTAAGTATCACAAGCTGATAAGCGTAAAATGGGCTAGGCCTTGCCAAAAGTTTCATTCTTGGGTATGTTATAGATTTATTATTTCCTGGTATTGAGTTAAAAAACTTCCTCGCCATGTTTTGCTGAAATTATGCAAACCACCTAGAATAGCAGAATAAGGGAATTTAGAACGCCTAGGTTCATTTTATTTGCATATGCATAGCAGTCGAAAGCATTCCCAAAACCTGACCACCCTTGCAATACATTAAGAGAATAACAAAGATTTAAAGACCGCATGACGAATATCACGAAAAAGACCTTGAGGTTGAAATTTAGTTAAAACTTGAGGTTCCCTTTGAAAAGTACCTAGCCATGCAACGTAAACTTTGGGAATTTCTCCTGCGTATAAATTTTTTTTTGTTAAATGTGTTAGTTTAGGCTGTAGTAAAAAAGAGTTTTATGTGTAATAGGTCTTCAAAAAATTTAATCTTTGAAGAAGAAATTCAACAGAACCAGATCCTTTTTGGCCAAAACTCCATGATTGGTCAATAGTCCGTTGCTGACACGCCCCATCTGTGTTCTTGGAAAAAACGTGACTGTCTTGGAAATGATGCTGTGGAGGAGAACGGATCAAGCTGACTTGAAAGAATGATTGGAAATTTATCATGATTTTTTAAATAGGTCAACTTGCAATTTCTTCAGAAAATGATTTTACGTATTTCATTTCTAGGGTAACGAAATATCAAGTTTCGGCCTAATATTAAGGATGACGTCAGAAGTGTCAAATGAAATAATCGCAAATGGCACAACTCACAAAGGTGGGAGACTCTTTAAGGACTGTTTGTTTCTTGCCGTTGTGCAAGTGTCAAAGTGGATAGGGGCCAAGGCTAATTACTGGCTTATAGCAAAACATTATATCTTTAAAAAAAGTTGGGGGCATGGACTTTTTGCTCATCCGTCATTTGAGGCCGTGGTTACGAATTGAAAAACAAGGCTGTATTCAATAGCATATGATTTGTTTGAGCCCCTGCAATCTGAATGGGGCACTTGGAAAATGTTAGAAGAGAAGAGTTTTTTATTTCTAAAATTGAAGATTTCATAATCTCATTCCCAAATTCATTTAGCTCTCCCATTCAGGCACCGCGGAGCGTTGATAAATGTGGAGGGTCTAAAAAAGAGAGGGTGCTAAAATCGAACAAAAAGTGTCTTGACAAGTTGTTCATTGGTTAATTTTTTGCATTTGCTCCGCGGTGCCTACCATTTATTGCGTTTTAGCAGAAAATACTTTTATAGTGATTCTATATATATATATTATATAGTTATATATTGTTTTTCCAACAATTTTCGCGAGCCAACCCCCTTATTATTTTCATAGCACTACACCACAGAATAATCTTGGCAGTAAAGTGTCTGTAAAAACTTTTGTTATCATCAGCTATATCTCTTTCGAATGTTAACAGGGGAGTGCAGTTCATATATGGAGAAGGAGATCTTTGAACAGCCAGACAGCACAGAACGGACTTTAAAAGGAAGGGTGGATTTCGAAAATCATAAAGGTAAGTCATCTAACAATTTTCATCAAGAATTTACAGATATGAAAAGCTTCACTTCAAATTTATCACGGTTATTAATTAAAATTTTGCATATTGTAAACCTGGTTCTTGCTCTAGATGCATACCGCTGTTGCTTGCCTATTTTTAAATTTCTAATAGAAGATTTTACGAAGATGGCAAGCAAAACAGAGCGTAATTATTTTATCGTTATAACGGATCACTTGTATCGTGGAAGAGACCTTCTTTTTTTCGAAATATTTAGATCTAGGTATTAAATATTTGGGTTTTATTCAAGAAAATTATCAAAATCATTCCAGTGGCACCTTGAGAACCCCTCGATCTATTCCTTGTATCCAGGGGTCTAACTTGTCCTTCAAAACTGAGTTGCGGGTAAGTAAATTTTACCAACGAAAATACAGCTGAAGTAAAATTGTGTTCATATTTTACCAACTGGCAAATGATTTGCCGACCAACTCAAGATTATAACGACCAACTAATTGAGTGTGTAGTGATTAAACTGGGAGCTTCACACCCTTTTTGTCCCCTTTTGCCCCTGATAATAGTTCAATTTTTTGAAAGGTAAAAGAGATTTACTGCGTAAAACATTTTGAAGGTTATGATTTTTATTTTATGAATTGCTTTATAGTGGTACTGCGTGGGATCGAGCCTCACAAGGAGGAAATTATGCGTTGCAGAAGATTGATAATGATTGGTGCAGGGTCCAGTTTTCATGTTGCTGTTGCGGTATGTCATCATTTTGTTACTTGTTTTCTTCGAATGATCGGCATAAGGGTCTTAGCCTGCGTCACAGGCCATAACTGCCAACATTTCCTCTTTTGTGGTGGTTGGGGGTTGGGGGCAGGGGACCCAAGCATGCAGTGGGTGCGCAATCAACAGAAGAGTCAGATCCTTTTAGCTTACTCTTAATGAAACAGTTTCCAAACTAACAAGACTTGAACTGTGCCTCTCTTTCGCTACCTCGTATGGGCACTCTTTTCTAAAAATAATATTTCCTGTTATATACCTTTCCAATCAGTTTTCATTGTTTTTTAAAAATTCTGTCTTAATTACGGAGTGTTTTGAAAATCTTCTTCATCAAACATCTCTACTTTCAGACTCGTCAAATAATAGAACAACTAACAGAGGTTCCAGTTATGACAGAGCTTTCAAGTGATTTCATGGATCGAGAAGTCCCGGTTTTCAGGGACGATGTTTGCATATTCATTAGCCAGTCAGGTATATCAGAATTTCATGATTATAAATTGTCAAAATACCAAAGGTGTCACAACCTTTCTTACACCATATTACTCTTCCAAATACGAGTAAACTTCTTTTTACTTTTCTAACAAAGGTGAAATTTATTACGCTGAAAGTGTCATTAAGTGTATCTAAGCTAAAAGTCTGTTTGTTGATTTGTCTCATCGAGTTTCTGTTTAGGCCTTTCTGTGACTTGTCTCTTTGTTTTGTCAGGTGAAACATATTCAACCTTAGAGGCACTACGGTATTGTAAAGAAAGAGATGCTTTAGTTATGGGAATAACTAACACTGGTATATGTGCATATATGATTACTTCTTAGATACTTTCTTCTTAAATAGCAAATAATTTTATCGTGTGATTGTCGATGATTGCAAACGATGACCGGTACGACCCTAAACGTTGCAAATCTTTTTTAGGGTTTATGATCTTCTGTGCTTATCTGGAAATTTTTTATTTAGGAATTTTAATTCAGTGTTAAAAAGAGTGACAATGCGACTTGATCAAAGCTAGATTATTTTGCTGTGTGAATAGCGATGATTAGAATAATAGCAAGCAATTTTCCCCTTTATGGAGCACTTACAAGATACTCGGTCTAAAGCTTATGTGAGTTTCATGTAAAACCTGTAATTCAACATTTCTCATTCATCTTCTTGTTTTAATATGATCGGTTTTTTAAAAATAATTTTCAGGGTTTTTGGGTCATTGGATAATGAATGTTTTGAGCCATTTTAGCACGGCAAATTTTTTACAACTCCAGAAATATTTAACTTTCTCTGTATGCTTCCAACCTTTTCTGCACATAATTTTATGAGCGTGATGTGTCTTGTTATTCAGTCCCCTATTCATATTAGATGATCTTCTAAAAGCCCCCCCCCCCTTCATCACTACCCTTTTTTACTTTCTGCATAGAACTACATATAGGTACTTCCAATCTACACAATTATCTTTCTTCATAGTTAACAGCACATTGTCAAGAGAAACATCCTGCGGGATACATGCAAATGCTGGGGTAGAGACAGGTGTAGCCAGCACAAAAGCCTACACCAGTCAAATCCTAGCACTCATTATGCTTGCTCTGATGATGGCAGAAGACAGTCGCATTAAGCAGCCACGAGTAAAGGAGATAATCGACGGTCTAAAGGAATTACCAGGTGAGGGGGAAAAGGGGGGTTCGCTGTTTTCACGAAGTTCTGGAATACTTCGCTAATGGAGTAGAATTTGCTCGATAAAATATTTTCAGGTCTTGTGCATCTTTTTACTCGATTTCTCGATTATTGATTTTCAGTATGCAAGCTTTTACGTTTAACGCTCGATTAAATACATTACACGAAAACTAATCTATTTCTTCATTTTTCATGGATTCAAAAAACCTTCGATCCTTATGAAGATAACACCCCCTTTCTGTCCCTCCAAAGCAGTGGCGGATTCAAGGGGGGCAACAAGGGGGAGTTGTCCCTCCCTCGACGAGTTGAAGCAAGTCTGGCGCCCCTTTTTTTAAAATTTTGCGCCCCTTTTCAAGAATGCGAATCAGGTGAAAAAGATTCTGAGACTTATTGGTTAGTTTACTTCAAGGATTATCTCAAAGTATGCAACAATTATTGTGAAAATTCCCTTCCAAAGTGAATGGAGAGCCTTCTGTCAGTAGTTGAGGACTGAAATTATTGTATACATACAGCATACACTCGTCACCAATTTCTGAAAATTTTACAGCGCCCCCACCACCAACTGCCCCTCCTTCAAATTTGCTCTGGATCCGCCCTTGCTCCCAGGTAAGTTGCCTTTCTGAAACAGGTAAGTAATGGTTTCTGAATCCTTACTCCTTGATAAAACCCATTTTCTCGTGTATCTTTGGGAAATGGAAAGATATCCAGAAAATGTAAAGTTGTAGATCTCTATTGTTTATGTTCTAGGAAAAATGAGACAGGTGTTGGAACTCCAAGATCAATTGAGAAAATACGGAAAGCAGCTGAGTGGAATGAAAAGCTTATTGGTGATGGGAAGAGGATACCACTATGCGACATGTCTTGAGGGTGCATTTGTAAGTGACTTTCTCTCCTCATTGACTCATATCTAATCAAGAGTACTGGGGTAATTGTTAAGCGTACAGGGGCAGCCGTTGAGAGGAAATACATTCCTCCCATCAATGCTACACGCAAAACTAAAAAATAATTTTTCTACAATATAACGAGATAGCAACGAGATTGGTTGATTTGAGTGATTGTTCGATTAAGTGATCGTCTAGTTTTTGACCTTATAGAAAGTGAAGGAGCTCGCAAATATGCATTCAGAAGGAATTCTGTCCGGAGAACTGAAGCATGGGCCACTGGCACTGATTGACAAAGAAATGCCGATTGTAATGGTCATTTCGAAGGATTCGACTTACGATGTAAGAAAATTCATAATTTGACATCTTTTCTCGCTTTCACTTTTTGCATTTTAGTCTTCTGTTTAAGGTAAATGACATCAGCTTGATTGTAGTTTATCATTTGTCCCAAGTATAAGAATGGCTTGGGAAAAAATTAATGTCGTTTAATAAGCCTGTACACCCCTAACATTTCTACCAAGAGTGGTATCCCCTTTGGAGGGGTATTCATTAGTGAAGCGTTTCGAAAGGGGATACCTAAGGAACACTTTCTTTGAAACCAGATTGAGGCCAAAAATCAGTGATTTTCTCGTTTTGTAACGTAAAAAGCTCTATCTGACAACAAATAAAATGTATATCAAAGTAGAGACCTTCTTTGGGCAACTTTCCCCCAGTCCTTTCAAACTGCACCGATTTGTGCCTTTGTGCTTTGATTTCGTGACTATTGGTCACTGTTTCGAAAGGTAAAGGACGATCACTTGAACATTTTTACAACTCCTCAAATAGCATTGGCAGCTGAAACTCTGACAATACACCCATAGTTTAAACAAACTCTGACAAACATGCGAAACCATACCTTTATGCATCTTGAGTTGTTTGTTCCTAGTATTTCCTCATTATCTTTCGCAAATCAAGACCCCTTCGATTGAAGCTCTTTTCATTTTCAGCTTATGGCTTGTTCTAAAACAAAACAAAACTGTCAAAACTTTGGGCTACATTTACGATAGCATACTTAATGAAACTACTGCAGTTTTTCTTAGTCTTAAATGTATCTTTTTTCATTGTAGAAATGTATCAATGCTTTACAGCAAGTTATTGCTAGACACGTAAGTTAACTTCTTAAAATGTTTCAGGTAAATAGATTGGGCTATTGGAAACCCCCTTTTAGCACAAGGGGCAGAGTATCCTCAACGAGCAAAGCTCCTTTTGATTTTGCTGTATAATGCCAACGAAAATAAATAAAAGTCCTAATTGGGGTGAATTTTCCAAAAACATTTTGCTCCATTGTTATTCAAACAGCTCTGTCACTTATAAATAAAATTGATCCTATCTTCATTTACACAAGCAATGATCTATGACCATTCCGTATTTTCGGCCCTAATTTAAGAACATGTCTTAGCCAGTACCTCAAATATTAACATATTTTTTATTGTTACACATTCCCTGCTTCCATTTCTAGTTCATCTTACCTCAAATTTGATATTGGTAATATTCCTATAGTTTTTTAGGGCCTTCTTGTGAGGATAAGCCGCTGTTTTAAAGAATAAAAAGTTAAACAAAGATATTTCACCGCAGTTGGACTCGCTACCCGAAGGGCGATTCACTCTTGCAAATAGCGTACGAGATTTTGCCTAAAACAAAAGGATTTCTGGGGATTTTCAGATAAAACAATAGGATTTTCACAAAAGGTGTACGAGATTTTTAGAGTGATTTGCCCCTCGTCGCAACCAACCCCCTCCCCCCCAGTTAGTTTGTTCTAAAGGCCCGTGCTACACTTTAATTAATCATAATATTTTCTCTACATTTCAATGCATCAAATTGCTCGAAGGTGTGATTGAATCCAATACTAGCTGTGGATTTTTTGTAAATAACGTAAAGATATATTTCCATGACAGGGGCAGCCAATATTATTATGCAGCGAAGACTGTGAATTATCTACAATGGCAACACGGATAATTAAAATTCCAAAAACAGTGGATTGTTTGCAACCTTGCTTGAACATAATACCATTGCAGATGCTAAGCATGTATATGGCACAAAACAGGGGACATGATGTAAGTAACTAAGAATGATTTATCAGTTTATTAGTTTATATAGCTATCTGCTGAGATTAAAGTAAAATTTTAGTACAATATTATAACGACAAAAGGGATGCTTTGCATCTCCCGTCACCTTTTTTTTATTTTCTTATCAATGATTAAATAAACTACCACAAGCAGCTAAATATGTCGCCTTCAGTTGAAAAGACATAACGTCAACTGGCCCCACTGCAAACGGCAATTAAAATTTAACATTTTACAATCCAATAAAAGAAAGAAGAAGAAAAGAACGCAAAAACTTGCAGATGATAGTGCTTGTAAGAGCCTGAATGAAGAGAATGACTGAGATAAACACAAGATCCCGTCATCTGATGTTGGATTTTGACAATCGTTAGTCCCCCTATGACCAGTTAGTGACCTTCAAGATTTTTGATTCAGTATTTAGGCATTCAGTCAATGCCCAGTATTCTTATATTAATCAGGGTGTAAGGACAGATGCTAAAATCGAAAGAGTGCAGTTAGAAAGCTGCAATTTGATCAAAAATCAGATTTCCACCCTTTTGAAAAAGATGAAGCTTTTTAAAATCTAGAGGCATTAAACCATATTTTAAGTCCTCTAGGAGATTCCCTCCGTAACACCAGCCAATGACAGCGAGGGACGGAAATTTAAAATACATGCTTACAAATTCATCGCCACAATGAGCTATTCTGAAGATGTACGAATCTCTATGCAAAGTTTCAGATCCAGAAAATTTAAGTCGTTAAAACAGTGCAAATGTTATGTGGTTGTGCGAGTAGAAAAAAACATAAAGCAGCGTTTCATTAGTCAATATAATGTAATTTGCGACCATTAAATCCTTGATGAAATATGCAATTTTCATTTGTAAACTTCGGAAGGATATCCCATAATTTCGTGTGTTTTATTTGACTACACTGACTATTGTGAAGATACTGCTATTGTCACTTTCTATAAATAATTTCATGATGAGCCGTGCAATATCCCTTTAATCGTAATAACCTGCAAAAATTCATCAGTTTTGCTAATAATATGAATGGCAACGAATAACATTAAATCGTTCAATGTATAGTAATAAACTTACACAGGCGTTGCAGTAAGTCAATGTATCAATTCTCATGTTCAAAGGATACCGAAATTATTACATTTCGAAGTTTCTTCGCTTTTCTCATCTGACTTTTTTTTCTTCTTGAGAACTTGACCTACCAATAATTAATTGCAAGCGTACCAGGAAAGCTTTCATTAACGAAGATTCCTTTTGATTATCATATGTAACGATATTCGTCTTACTCAAGAATAGTATTGTTCGTATCATTCACTAAGACGTTCTTGGCAGGTTGACAAGCCAAGACATTTGGTGAAAGCAGTAACACACGAAGCTTGATGCACCATAAACCAAGATCACCAAGTAGATTATTGGAGAATAAAGAACACTGCAATCTAACAAAATTATATTGCTTAACAAAATTATATTGCGTAATATAATTAAATTGCTTTATTCCTTCTACAATATGATAAGCATTCACGTAACATGATTCGTGTTGTACTTGTTCTAATAAAGAGAATGTTCCACAATAATTAGTACTGTATTTTATTAAAGGATTAATAGTTTATTTTATCGAGATAATGTACATTTTACTCTATGCTTAATGGAGGTGGACGAAAATCGAAAGAAAACCCTAAGTATAAAGTCAACAGGTTTGAAATAGGAGTTTCATGACCGAATCTGATTATGAATAAAGCCCCTTCTTCAAACTATGTTTAATGGAAATTTTAAATAGAATATGGTTACTGACGATAAAATTCCATAGGAACATTATAATGATTTTTCACAATTAAACAGACGCGAACATTGGCACCCACAGACGAGCGTGAATTATTCATTAGAAGATGAGAGATTGAGCTGAAAACTCATTATAATGTTAATCATACAGACAGGGTCGATTCCCTTTTTTACAGCCATCATATTTTATTTTTAAAATGTTTACTTTTTTTCAGAAGAGTGTGAAATATTCAATCTTTGATTTGTGCATTGTATTAGAAGATGGAAATGTTTAAATGTCGCTATATTCGTTGTCAGATTAGTTTGAGTAGAGTTTATCTAAAGCTACAGTTTTTACTAAAATTAAATTATGGTGTTGCTAAAAATTTGCTTAAAACTTTTTCACTATTAGCTGTTTAATATAACAAATATAGAGTACAATTGAATTTGAATTCTTCGAATTATTTATTAATTATGAATTTGGGGATTTTGAAGGTTTCTTTTTATTTCACTATCTATAATATGAAAGAAAACAAATGGTATGAAGGAATGATAATGAATTCTTGAGAGGTTGTTTTTGTTATCAAGTCGTTTCTGCTAGATAACTTAATTTTCCTGATAGTTTCACACCTATAAGATACAATGAACAAAAAGCCTTTTCTTGTTATTATGAGATTTAAAAAACTGTTTCTATAGGAGTCATGTTGATGTCAAAGCCCCTCCCTGGAACAAAGGTGTGTCATCGAATTTAGCGATGCTCCAACTATCCAAGACTGAAACTTTAAATACAGTATTCAAACTGCGCTCTCATTTCTTGACCATTTCACTTATTATGGATACTTCATTCTAAATCCTACGTAGCTAATTAAAGCAGAGAGGTAGCAATAATGTCTAAGATAAATAAACATAGAATATGATGTGAAGCCAGTGGGGAATTCTTCAAACGCAAAGAGTGCGAGGCGAGGCCATACACTTAAAACCACAACAACTTTCCATAAAAGAATATCAAAAGGCCCACCCCTACCCCCTCCTACTCCGAAGAAAATAACAGTATCAATGACCTTTATATACAATCAAAAGAAATAACATCGAGGAACTTTCATTTTTAGCGGCTCTACGATCTGAAATAAGCAATAAAGCTACCGAGACTGTTTAGGAGAAATTGTATGTCCCTGATTGTCAAGAAATACATTGTCATCTTCCTCGTCTCCATCAATCGCTGCGTTATTTCCAGCATTTACCAATGTGACGTCATTTGAGCTTGGCGAGGGAGCCCTATGTACAGTTAAGTTATCCACTGCATAGATAATGGAAGAAATGCTCACACCGCGCATTTTTCTTTCTTGTTCTAGTTTCAAGTTGTCAAAAACATATGGATTTTCTTGCGCAGCTGAAACTGGGCAGGAAGAGCTTAAATATGCACTTATAATCGGTGGATCATCCTGTTGTATACCAGTGTGTTGATTTTCAAATACCTCTTCTATTATTGATCCATTCCGACTTTTAGTGAAGAGAAATTCTTTTTTTAGTCCTCTTGTTGGACTTCCTACTGTTGATACATCGATTGAGTTCCGTTTTCCTCTTCGCCTTTTGACTCCTTTTCCCTCCGATTCGTCCTTTAGGGAGAACTTTTTAGAGCCGGGTACTTCAAGAAAGGTCGTCGAAGTCCCAGCTCTTGATCTTGTTAGCTTTGACAAAGTCCCTTCTCGTGACGCATATGAAAATACAGCTAAAAATAAAATATCCAGTTAGAGCATTGTTTAAAAATTATCTACGGTCACCAAGCAAGAAGATTTTGTGGGCCCGTGGCAACAGTTCGAATTGAGACCCTCTAAATACAGGGTCTGGCCTGGAGGAAAATAAGGGTGAAGAAAAGTGGAGAAATTTCCCAAAATTCTATCCTTTAGAGCAACAGACAAGACCATACCTTCTTAAAGTAGTGAAGCCTTGAAAACTTTTATAATTCATTATCTGAAAACCCATCCGTAAAATACCCAGAACGATTATGCAAAACGGTTTGTACTTTTTTAGAGCTGGGGCTTGGAACACCTCCCCTTACCCTGTGTGCCAGAGTGAAAGAGTAGACCACTGTTGGACCATCCCTTTCCCTGAGGCTCTGGTCCCCTTTGCTACAATAGCATAACCTTCATAGTAATTGTGTATTTGGCCGTCTTTGGACCATGCATGTACAAAACAATTTAACAATACAATATACATCAACTTACACATGTTGAGCGAATTGGTAATGCTCAGCCGTCTAACTGGCTCTGCGAGGCAGCTACAGACTTTTCCCAACATCGATCTGAGAGCCGATTTATAGCCTCGATTACATGATACGTACAATATTGGGTTAAGCATTGGGTTGATATGAGCCAGCAGATGCAAGTAGAAGTGATAGGATTCGTTTACAGGTAACTTCAGCAATGTCAAAGCCCTGTATGTCTGAAATAAAAATGTAATCTCCAGTACAAATAGTTGGAAGAAAAGATAACTGGAACTGAAGATGACGTAGAAAAAAGATAAGAGAAGCGACGATAACTTTTTAAGACACTGGGTCATCTGATGACTTCAAAATAAAATCCTTTTGAGGTGGTATTGATTGAAGACTTTCGAACATTTACACGTGTTAATATTTCATTCGCAACACTTGATAACACAAGAGCACCTGACTTGGCGATTTCGAAAGATTTTCATCATAACTGTACGGCTTTTCGAGGCAAAATAGTATTTGGAAATTGATATTCACTTCAAAACATTTTTACTTATTAAAAACATTTAATAATAACCTCACACAACAATTTACAACTTAGAGTTAAGTTTGTAATTTATGTACACGATTCAACGCACCTTTTGAATAAGCACCCTCAGAAAAGCATTATAAAAGGGCGTAGTTCACCCATGGCATTTTTCCAAAGTAATACGGTATTTGGTTGCAGAAAAGTATTACGATACGATATTTTCAAAGTATCTATGCATGACTCACGACTGTCGCAGTCTCATTCAAAACAAATGAAAGGTTTTATGGTACTTACCAAAAAAGGAATGTAGCATATAAGGAATATCGACACAATTATGACAGTCATCATTGTGTATCCCTTCTGTAGAATTCCATTTGCGTGAACCCCACGTCTCTGTTGAAACGATAACCTCGATGTCCATTTCTTTTTTACTCTTAGCTCACGGATCATCCTTGTCGTCAGCCATATTTGGATAATGATTAGGCACCAACCCTCCCAGACTACAAGGTGTACCAAAGCAAAATCTTTCTTCGTCTTCGGTGGAATCTCGAATGCGCAATATTGTCCCTTGCTGTAGAATTTGAATCTGCCAATGTGAAACAGGGGAAGTAGTATATGAATCGCGGACCAAAGAAGCAAACCGAATAAGATCCAACGCACAATGCTGTATGTTATATGAGTTCTGTAAAACAAGGGCCTCACAACACAAAAGTATCTCAAAGCACACATTAATAAAACGATGAGGGCAGCCCATAGCAGTAGCACTGTAGAGATGAAACCAAATGCCTGACATACGTCAGTTTTGGTCAGTTTATACCCAGAGCAAGAGAGTGCTATGGGTATCAAGTTAGATACTGCCCCTAAGACATCCGATACAACGAGCACTCGAACTACCAGATGGCACGTGTTTCTGTTGTATCCTTTCAGTTTTGACAGTAAAACGACAGCTACAAGATTGAGAACGATTGTGACCGTTTGAACCACGAGATATATAACTGCATGAACGGAACAGGATGATTTGCCCACTGTTGGCCATTCTTTCTCAGTCCATCCTTTACCAGATATATTAGCCATTTAATTGCTCATCGCATCACTCTCAAACATGCATTTATTGGTCTAAATGTGTTTATTGACCATTGCTGAGCTTGGCTAGGCTGGAGGTTTTCTGGTACAGAACCTGCTATAAAAAAGAATTCCATCAGCTCTGCATATCAAAATGCAGAAAAACACAATGAAGGCCTGTAAGACTCAGGTAATCAAAAGTTGAACTAGCCGTTAAAATTATGGAAGAGAAAATATTAAGATATATCAAATCAGTTTGACTGTATCGCAACAATGAAATCTCTTTTTACTTGCTACAAGCCAGGCTTCTCATAAATGATCGACTATTCAGGCAGTTATCGCTATCTGAATCTGGCTGTATCTGATTCCTTTGCTGAACCAATTCAAAGAAACAGGGAGATAGGCTTAATTGCTATGAGAAAGATCAATGTAATTGTAGGCGCTAAGTCTGGTATTGATGTTACTTTGTCGTCTGTTTACAAAATGACGTAAAGGTATTACAAAGACATATCATGTTCGGAGGCATCAACTTACTTTTAAAAATGGGTGTGCAAAAACAAGAGATGTGATTACACTGAAACTTTAGTTCACGCGCAAATGGAAGCATAATGTCTTTAGAAGCAGAAAGTTTTAAGATTTGTAGATATCAGAAAGGTAAAGAAAAAAGAAGGTAACAAAGATAAAGATCTATGTGAATGATTTTGTAAAATAGAACTTCGCATATATTTAATGCGTTTTGCATTTATTGCATTTTATTTATATGCTCAAGATTACTTTCAGCTTTTCAATATTTATCAAATTTGCAAGCAAGGTGTTACCTACACTGTTTTCGAATTTTTTTCAACTCAAATTAACTGTAACGCTACAACTGATCCAGTTTTGCGCTCTAATTCCAAGCCAAAGTCTCAAGCCAAAGGCAGTTCCAGTTACATTGATAGATTGTTCAGTGATAAAAGTCATTTTGTCCATGTTTTCAATATTCCATTAACTTAATTTCAACATGAAAATGCATTCATAGGTTGTAACTTTTTGTAAATACCAGACAGCAGTTACCCTTAGATGACCCTTATCGCAAGGCTCATTCTAGTTCCTTATAATGCCAGCTGCTGGGGTGGGGCAACTGCCCCGCTAGCCCCAGTATGCTCCCCCCACCCCACGACTGGGCAAAATCATTTTTTCAATCCAACATGGTCGCAATTTCGGCCCACTATCCGTTTTTCTTTCTAAAGCAAAGCTCATGGAACCAATGTCTAGACAGTTAAAAATCCTTAAAGATGCTGTGCCATACCTTGAATAAAATGTTGTTATGTGTATCAGCAAATAGCTTACCTTTATAAACATCCAAACGACAAAACCAAGCTTTTCCCCATCTTCAATAAGAATAAAAAAGTCATTGCAGCTCAAATCTTACTAAAAACTCATTGAAATGTGTTCGATTGTAGATGAAGACCAGCAAACATCAAGTTGATGTCGTTTTTGCAGCCTATTCTGGAGTAGATAAACTTTATTGATCTTGTGTATTCAGAGATATGACTGTAGGCTACTGGCTACTCCTTAAGCATCTGCGATCACTTTTGTTGCAATCCTTCTCAAGCATCCAAGAAAACGCATGTCACTCCTCCTCAAACTCCATAATTAACAGGTAAACAGCCCGTAAGTCGTGGGATTACAAACTATTGATGTAGAATCTTGAGTTATCTAATAAAAATCGAGTTATGCATCCCATATGTAAATGAAGAAATGAAAAGTTCTTGAAGTCGAACGCAGCTGATTTGACACAAGAGTTGAGAGTAATGCTAACGACAGGTTTGTTATGACCATAAAGCGACTTCCCTGATAAACATCTTCCTTCTCGAATGATAGATCAAGCTAAAGAAACCAATATTTAGCTTTTAATACAATTGTTGCTTTTTTAGTCTGCGTATATTAACAAATATTGATAAAAGACTAAAGGAGTTATGGTGTGAGATGTTTATCGAAAGTATTATTCCATACAATTTAACTGGATGTTTGGTACAAGGACAGCCAATCACGAGAAAAAAATAAAGCTATGATATCTTTCTTATAAACATTAAAACTAAAATTAGACACTCTTACATGAAAACATCTTTTAAGTTTTGCTTGAATTTACGTCATTGATAACAGCCATCATGGAAACTCGAATTATGTCCTTAAAACTGAAAGCAAAGTGACCCCCAAGATGAAAGAAACAATAGTATTAATTTGGCTCAAGTTTGAAAAAGTTTTTAAAGATGGGATTGAAATGATTAATTTAAGTGATTCATTTCAAAGTTTTTCTATTTAGTCGTGTACAGCACATGCTTAAAGAAAACGATATTAATAACCACGATTTTTTTTACAGAAAGTGAGTAATAGACAATTGCAGATGTGTTGACGTCATCATAATGGCGAAACAACATGTTGTTGGAAATTCCCCAACTGTGTGAGTTCTTTCACGATAAAAATTGATTTGGTAAAAGCATCAAGCGACTTTCATGCGAATTCAAACGTAACATTTTACAACTTAGCTACAATGTGATACCCGATATGACTACGACATGAATATGAGATTCTTTCAGTGGCGAAGCTAGCCAAAAATTGTTGGTCCTGCTATATGGACAGGGCCACGCCCTTATTCAATTGGAAAGGCCTATGGACAAAAATTCTATTTTGCAGATGAATTTTTTCTTAAATTCAGTAAAAAGCAAATTTTAAATCGATGTCTATCTTTTGAGAAATAAACTCATACTTAAAGACGTGCTTTAGGGTGCTTACTTTTCAAACAAATCTATGTTAAATTGTAGTAAGCCTCTACAGCTGAAGTAAAAGTTCAAATTGGTGATAACTAAATTTGACGATAAAAGGGGGTAGGGGTGGCATTTGAAGTTGCATATCATATATTTGTGGTATTCCAGATTTTGGTCTTATAAACCTGACAAATCTAGATACTCTATTAAAGAAATTTTAATAAACAACAGAGTTTAAAGTCTGTAGGGGCAAGTTCACATATTCTGCAGAACAATTATTCTGCAGCTGATAAAGAGAGGTACAATCCAATAATGTGTCGCATTATCAATTAAAACAACTTTATTAGATAAACCATTAGACGAGAAAACAATTCAGGTAGAAAAATGCAAATTCCGCTGAAATTGGTTTATTCTCCAACTCAAAACTTTCAATCACACAACAGTAAATTCAATTATGCTTTCATCGTCCTTGTCCAAGTCTAAGAAAATTTTATTTAGGCCACCATGATATACCGTGCCTCAAACGATCGTACAAAGGCCGAAATCAGAGTGCCTTATACAGCCAATTCTTGTTGTTTACATTTCTTTCTTGCGAACTTTGGACTCTGTCTTGTTACAAATAAAATTTATGCAGCTCAACTGAGGCAAGTTTTGCTGTCAATAATAATATCATTGGTATTGCCAAAGCAGCAGAAAATCCGCATTCACATCGCCTCGCCATAATACTTGAACTGGCCTCCTTGCTAGTATCTCATAGCAGAACGAGAATGCACAGGGCAATTCTTGCAGTCCTGCTCTCAGAAATAGCAGGACCAAAGGTTTTCAAAACAATGCTCTTTGACCTACGTAGGTGAGCCCTCAACCAATCAAATCACAACTGCTTACGAAATGTTATGATGGTTATTCCGACGAGGTCCTGCTCCCGAGACTGAGCAGGACTGCTCTTTGTTCTAGACTATTGTGAAGCAGGACTAAATTCACAAAAGCCCATTGTGAAGCAGGACCAAACATAGGGTATCATAGCTATGAGCAGGACCAAAATACAGGGCTGCCGTAGAAGAGAACAGGACCTTGAGATTAGCACGGGATGCCTGTATCAGCTGGCGGAACTGGGGACTGTTTATCAAAAACAATTTGAAACTTCCTTTTTGCAAAGAAGAAATTGTTTATTGTTAACAGTAAATCTTATCTTTGGAAATTCTTGGTCCTGCTCAGCAGGACCAGCAGGACATTTGGCTTCGCCACTGGATACAGCTGAAATTAATATTGGGGTTCCACAAGGATCTTGCCTTGGACCTCTCTTATTTTTGCTTTATATAAATGATCTTCCTTTCGCTTTAAGAAAGGCACACGCTACTATGTACGCCGACGATACAGCGATTTCCTACTCTTCGGATAAAATCGAAGAAATTGGCGTTGTTGTCAAAGCAGAACTTGCCTGCCTCGAGAAATTGTTGCAGGGCAATAAGCTTTCCTTGAATATCGTCAAAACACAAGCCATGATAATTGGTTCAGCCCAAAAGCTGGGGCAGGTAAACAAAACATCAGTAATCACCCCTTGCTTAAAAAGTTAACGGGAACGATATCAAACTTGTGCATGAAACTAAATATCTTGGTGTCATGATTGACGAAAATTTGAAATGGGGAAGCCAGGCAAAATTCCTTCAAAAGAAAATCTCACGAGCCCTTGGGCTTTCTTTTAAAATATGCTAAACAATTTGTACCAGAAGAGATGTTAAGGAACATGTATTTAAGTATCGTCGAGCCCCACCCCAGCTATTGTTGCTCAGTATGGGGATGCTATGGCGATACTAAACTGAAAACCTTGCAAAAATTGCAGAACAGAGCTGCAAGAATTGTCACGGGCTGCCCTTTTGATTCATCGGCTGCTCCATTGTTGCAAAGATTAGGATGGCTCTCGGTTGATAGGCTTGTCCATAGGGAAACATCTACCATGGTATATAAATCCCTAAATCAACTTGCTCCCGACAACCTACAAATGCCTGCCAAAAGTCTTGGAACACTAACATCAATTTTCAAGGTCAAAACCAATCATCCCCCTCTCCCCCAAGGAACAATGTTGGTTTACTATCAAACGGGTTAGGATTTTAGGAAGCACTTTCTTTTGCGCTTCTTTTATGATATTTCTCTAAATCATCAACATTGTTTGAGGGCGAAGGGGGCGGAAGTAGCATTTTTTTTTCATGAAAGGAATGAAAGATATCAAATGCAGCGTAAATTGGTGGGTGTTCCAAGTACTTTTGGCAGGCATTGTATGTCAGATATTCTCCCGATTGTCTGATGTTCACAATCGGATCTTACGAAATGTGATCTAGTTATACCTCGAACAAACTCCATTCTGATATCAAGTTAGCTCCTTCCATCCAGTCATTTGAAGCCGAACTCAAGTTCTTAATTGAAAATATTCTTTTTTAATTTTCGTTTTTCTAATTTTTTATTACTAGGTATTTATACATTTATAGGTTTAGACGATTATTGTGATTTTTAGTTACTTTTATTTTAAGTTGCAGGGTATATTGTAAAATGCTATTCAAACTGAATTGTAACCCTGGGTAAAGAATTTTAAAATAAAGAATTTTAAAATAAAAAATAAAGTAAAATAAAAATAACTATAGTATGCAATGTTAAGATGGTATATGTTAGATATCCACGAAGGAATGTTGATTTTCTAGGCCGCCAATTTCGGGCCACATGTTGTTCGTTGTGCTGTCGGATATATATTGTAACGAAATTTTGATAAATGCTGAACATTCTTAAAAATTCTACGTTTTCGTACAATTTTTGAAACTTATAATCTTTTTACAAAATTCATGCTTTTGAATATTATATTTAACATTTCAAAAGCTTATTACTGCCCCAACACAAAGCCACTGCAAGTAAAGAAAAATGAGATTTGGTAACAGCTTTCCCGAGTTTTTGTAAATTATTTTCATATTTGAGTGAATAATGGGAGCAACAACTGTGACTGTTACAAAAAAAGGAAGAACAATTGAAGCTGTGTCACGATGGAAACAGTGGGAAAACGAACAGATGAAAATGCTGTTGAACGGTCAAATGTTTCAGAAACGAACTGAACAGTCAAAGGCTTGTGTTGCATAAGCAAGTACATTTTAAAATCTAAAGAACTATGAAGCTCTTCGTTTATGAATATAAGAACCTGCCCAAATTTTTGCAGCAAAATTCCTACATAGTTAAAGGCTATAGAGTGGAGTTATCTAATACAGACTGTTTTAAAAGGTTAGTTGAAAGTTAGATTCGATTTGTTGAAATTATTGTTTTTTGTTATTCACTGTTTTGTAGTGGAGTTGATAGAGGATACTTTTTGTAGAAAAATATCATATTAAGGATTGATTATTAACTAAAAGTTTTCAGAGTAACGAACTTCTTTCCAAGTTTAATTCTAGCAAGAAATGTCCTTAAAAAGCATTTCTCGGAAGTTTGATACAAATAAGAACATTTTGTGAACATTTTGTAATTCGATGTTGAAATTTTAATTGCTGTTCCCATAAAGATTCGATTGAGCTCCTGCCCTAAAATAAGCTCCCGTGGTGGGTTATTTGATTTTTGAAAAATACTGGCTATTAGCCTGAAAGTAAAGAAATCATTTATGTTTTTGGCAAAAATGATATACAAATCATCGGCTCTTTTCCTCACCTTTTCCCCCTCTCTACTCTCCATTTCTCCTGTTTTTCGAAATTCTGTTAAATGTTCTTAACATTTTATATTTTCCTTCGCTCTTTATGCATTTAATAAATTGTCATTTTTTGTCCCACTCTCGATGCAGCAAGAATTTATGCAATTACTGGAAGAAGTTGACTAATTAAAGCTTAAAATTTAATGTTGAAACCTTTTGGTAAACCATGGTGGGTAAACTTTGAAGTATATTTAACAAGTTCCCCATCAAAGAAGTCTTCCCCTTGAATAATACTGTGATATGGTTTTGAGAAGTGAGAGAGCATGCAACTTCTATTGAGATAAAGAACTAACCACAACGGTATATAAAAGCGAACTCTCTGATCTATTTGTTATTGGCAGTTATGAAACAAAAGTTGACTACGCTAACTCGAAACAGAAAAGCCCATCTACTCTTTCCAGGACCAATTTTGTTTTACACATTTTAGGGCTTCCAATGAAATTAAAACGGGTGCAAGAGTAACCCAAGCTATTTTGCGTTGCAAAACTGTAGCCATGTCTCCGTAGGAGGAAGGTCCTGCGTTCTTCACTTATCTCATTACGAAAATGCTGAGTATTGCAGTAATTGTTGCCATGACATCAATTCTATGAAAAGCTTGCGAGCATGCGTTAACTCTCAAGGAAAATCCCTTGCTATCAGCAGCTTGGAAAATGGAAATTCAAAGTTGCATTTTTGGATAAATCTGATTTAATAATGATATTATAAAAGATACTGAAAGATGCATTAGAATAAGAGCAGAAAATTTTGAATCGTCAATCATGTCAAATATCGCACTGAACTTATGAGGACTGCATATGTGATGATACTTGGCCTAAGTATAAGACATTCTCGGGGAGGATGTTCTTAAGCAAACTTGACTTACAAACAATGGAAAGGGTCGAACTTGGAGAGGAGGATCACAGTTCTTATTGTGGAATTTACTGCTATCATGAAATTCCATCCTTTCTGCAAGGCAACTTATGGATTTTGCGTGGATATCGGGTGAATTTTTCCTACTCACAATGCATTAGAAGGTGATTCTTTTTTCCCAGCCAAAACAGTTTTTCTATTTTGCTTTAAAGCTTTTGTATAAAATGTCTCTTAGAGTCTGTGTCGACATAAATATTTGAATGGAAAACTGTGCGAATAAACAAAGTTAATAATGATAGGACAATCGTTCTTCGAGTAAAAAAAATGGATAGAAATAATATTGTCTCAAAATTCACAAAAGATTGCCAAACTAACCCCCAACTACAGTTTGAATAATGTAGGCCAATGTATGGCCTCTTATTATTGATAAAAATGAATATTTGAAAGGGAAAATGTACATAGAATAAAGTAGTTTTAAATGAACCTTGTAATACAGCTTCACAATAATATACACAAATTAATCACTACATTGGTCTAAACTTACTTCATTTCCTGTTTCAATCATATTGTGTGTATTATCCATGTTTTGGGTTTTGTACAGTATTCTTTAAATATAGACAGATAAACCCTACTTCCATCAGCCCTGGTATGATTTATTTTCTTCTTTGAAATTTTTAAAATCTCACCTAAAGCTAACCCCTTGTCATCCAAGTCACTTATGCTTCAACTAAAACAAACTTTCACTTTATGCTTTATCACAAACACATGAGTATCATTTTGATATAGTTAATTGATATCTTTAGTCTAATTTGTTACTCATAAGCTTGTTTTGTTGCTCTTTTTTCTGTCTTTAAAGTTTTTTCTGTTACATTTTATGAAAGCCACAAGATTACTGATATATTTTCTCTTTGACCCAACAGTATTCTTATGTGGACCAATGAAAGTATTAACATCTGGACTCATCTAATTGGTGGCTTATGGTTTTTGCTTATGATAATTTATGACAATATTTACACCATACCTGGAATTGATGGAACCATTCAAGACAATTTGGTTGTCACAACAATCAATATTTGTTTTGCTGTAAGTGTCCTATATCAAAGTGGAAGCTACATTTGTTTTATGCTGAAGGCTTACTAGTAGATGATTGAAAAAAATTATGCAAAGGGTGTATTGAAAGACTTTGGAGGAAATTATCTCTTAACATCTTAAAAAGAAGAGAGTCAAGCTCTTAACTACACCAGTATTTCAGATTCTTAACTTAACTACATCAATTCCAGAATCCCGACCAAAAAATGATGATTCCCATTTCCCCAAAAAACATATTGACTATTCTAAGTAATGCTGAAAATGAAATACTATTCTACACCTTGATGTAAAAACTTTAGCAGGCTTATTTACTTGTAAAGATAAAGAGGAACATAAAATTGTAACTTATTTTCAAAAGAAATGTTTTGTTTTTGCCCTCTCATTTTTGTTATGGAAGGAGTTCCTTCCTCTATTATGAAATCATTGGGTTTATTTTCCCAAGAAATTTTCTATCAATTCAATGTGTAATTTGTTTTTAGGCATGCATGCTTCTATCTGCTGGTTTTCATACATTCTGCTGTCATTCAGCCTTGTCCTATAAGAGGTGGCTTGCATTGGATCTTGCTGGAATTTCAATGAGTCTAGTTGGAATGTACATATCTTCCCTGTTTTATGGCTTCTATTGCAACTGGGTGAGTTTAACTATATAATTGTTTTTAAATTAATATTGGGGGGGGGGCTGCCCATTGTTTTCCTTCTCATTCAGTACACTGTTATAAAGGAAACATACTACAGTTTCCCCCCAGCCCCCCCCTGGTTCCGACGGGCCTAAAAGCTAGGGTCTAATAAGGGTAAAATCACACTTTGCATGGCAAATATCCTGTCAACTTGCAAGACAGAATCAAATTTATTTTTATAAGATTTAACCAAGGTGCACAATTTACTTCAGTTATTCCACTTTTCACTTTTATCATATTACTTTCTTGTAAATCAAACATTCTTTGTACTGTATACTGATACAAAATATTTTCTTATTCTAGAGGTGTCAATATTTCTACACTGGCCTTGTGAGTGCATTTCTTATCATTTGCACATATTTACACACAAAAGAGCAATTCTTGGCTCCACACTGGGCAAAGAAGAGAATCATCTTATATTCTTGCCTAGTCTTGTTTGGAGTTATCCCAGCAACACATTGGTATTTTCTGATGGGTGGATGGTCAAGTTCTGTGGTTAGGGTGAGTTTGTTAGTTGCACAACAACTTGAATTTTGAAAGGTGAGAATTCCTAACTGACCTAGAACATAATTTTTGTTGCTAAAAATCATATTAGGTTTTAGATTATTTGCTAGATGATGTTGGAATATTTTCAGATAATGTTAGATAATTTTCCCCTTCGTATTTGGTTATTTTGAATCCTTTTTTTAAATAAAGTATTATTTTTTAGGTTACAGGTCAGGGTAGGATAGCACACAATTAAATTGAGCAATGAATTCACTTTTGATAACATATTTACCCTGTCTTGAATTATTGAGCCTACTAGCCTTGTTCTGACCTTATACCTTTGCCATGCTTGCAAAAGAGGCTCAGTTTGATACTTTAAAGACAGGCTTTTAATTCCTTTGAAACCAAAGTATTGATAGTTGATGTAGTGTAATTAACTTCGAATATTATAGTTCAATATTAAATGTGCTCAAATTAATTTTAGCTCTTCATGCCAAAATTGATGGTGATGTATGCACTTGGATGTTCAGGACTTGTTGTTTATGTTTCTAAGCTCCCCGAGAGAATTTTTCCAGGTATGGCCTCTTTGCTAGTAGAAAGTGCAGTGAGATCTAATGTACATCGATAGAATGTGTGATCATTGTCACAAGAAAAATTTGATAAAATGTTGTTTGAAGGGCTCAAAACACCAAGTTTGCAGAATATTTTTAAAAGGGAAATATGCCCTTTAGAAGTTTGAAAGCAAATTATATACAAAGTATATAATTTTTATCCTACCTCTCAAACTTTCTTCAAGCTTTGGAAACCTTCCTCAATAAAAAGGAAAATAGGGAATGGTTTGGGCATGGTACTATGGTGTTTGTTTCTACGCTGTCTTTAACCATATTGCTGCCATTTTTTCTGCGCTCTCTAAAAGCTTTATGCACAAGAATTTTACAGCTCTGTGTTAAGCTGCTGACAGTCTGATAAATTCTTTTTTCAATAAACAAATTATATTTTGCCACCTAGGCTGGTTTGACTACATTGGTTGCAGTCATCAGTGGTGGCACTTACTGGTCTTGTGTGCACTTCTCTGGTTCCGTGATGCTGCCTTACAGCTCATTGTCTTTCAAATTGAAAACAGTTGCAAGGATGGTCACATTTAGGAAAGACAATGTCTAATAATTTTTTGTTTTTGATAATTTATGATTCAATACCGGTGTATTTAGCATATGCAATGACATTTTTGTAGTAAATGATTATACCTTTAAATGATAGCCAGGCCTTTCCGAAAATATTACATCAGCGGCTATCAAATATGAAAAGGTTTTCAGGCTATCTGTAATGGCAGTACCACCATCAAGACTAGTGTGTGGGGGAAGGGGGTAAAAGGTTTTTATTTTATGCCCTTCTAGGCATTGTGTATGACGTTCTACTAATATTGTACATCTACCCCTAAATCAAATTACAAAGATTCAAATATTGCCCCTCCCCCAACATTTATACCTATGTCCTTCAGTTGTGTGCCTATTGGTCATTGGTTGTTGTTGATAGTTTTGAAATTCAATAAAGTTTTAATTGGATGATAACACATTAACAAAAATGAGAGTTTTTTCAACAACGTCATGATGGAAAAATCCTGAAACTCAAGATGGAAGCTTTGATATCTAAACTTTAGTTTTCCATCCTTGTTTTTCATCTTTTCCATTTGTATTAATTAGATGATATTCAATTTTTTTATGCTAGTGCAAATAGTAATATTAGTGCTAAGGTTGTGATATCTAGTTGTTCTTTTTGGTTACAATTGAAGTGGAGTTTGGTGCATAAAGGGATGTATTTTACGAGAAGACCACATAGGGCTTTAACAAAGATGGCCTAAAACAATAACAAGTAAACACTGGGCCCCTAGCACAACACCCCATGTATATGTTTACAGACTTATTATATCAAAATATAAATTACTAATTGTAAAGAACTAATAAACGATTATAAAAGTGAAATTGCTAGCACATTTGTGTTTATTCATTCTGATTAATATTCTGCATGTTTTTAATGTACACAAATATCGAGACTTTCTATTCTGCACATTCTCAAATTATGAGACTTTCTTGTCTGAACCAAATTACCTTTTGTCGAATTCCTATTGTACGTTATTATTTTTGAACAATTTTTTTGCGGTACAGAATTTGAAAATGGCTTTGAAAAAAGCAAACATTTTACAACATACTTAAAGCTTTTTCGTCTGACACTCCTCAGAGCATAAAACGTCAGAATAGGTTCCGAAAAACATGTTTGAAAAAATATATACCCAGTTGTGGATCGAAATAGGCCAATCAGAAAAACGCAAGCACAAGACCGGTATAGTTGACCAATCAGTGCCGCGAGCCTAAAGAAAAATTACCAATGGAGTCCAAGAGAGAAAACGAACTCCTTTTGTCTACACAATGGCGGCTTTTTCGTTTTTATGTAGATTGACTTCAAAACTGCTAGATGGAAGGACGACCGGGCTCTGCCAATTATCCGAAACATGTCGTCATTAAAGAGTTTTGCACAATCTGGGTTGTCTAAAAGATGTTGACAAATGGCAGAATCACTTGTTTTAACAGTGTTTCTAGACCTACAAGATCGAGGAGGCTGTTCTCTTTGAGGGGCAGTTTTGTTTCGTATGTTGGAAGGAACATGCTGTTTTATCCTATCCCCCAATCTTTGGGTTGTGCGCCCTACGTAGCCAGAATCACACTGGCACGTAAATTCATTAATGACGGAACTTTTTTGTTTGGTAGGGACGCAATCCTTTTGAATGGATGGAAGGGCTCTCCTAGTGCTGTAAACAATCCGAGGATTGACAGCAAAGAAACAATTGGTTATGGCTTGCCTAATCTGACTCTCGAATCGCAAGGAAGTGTTACCAATCCATGGTAGTTTCAAATAAACTGGGCACTTTTGCGGACCAAACTTTTGAACAGCCGAAAAACTTGCGATCTTCTCCTTAGTATAAGATAAAATGACGTCTTCAGGATAGCCGTTGTCCAAGAAGATCGTTTTGAGTTTTTCCAGTTCAGTGTGCAGTTTAGATTTCGAGCAGATCATAAGTGCCCTATGTACTAATGTTTTGACAAGGTTGACTTTGCGTTGTTTTGGGCAAAATGAATTCCAGCGTATGTACTGACCGGTAAAAGTAGGCTTGCGATATACACTGGTAAGAAATCCAGTGTTAGACTTTTCGACTAAAACATCTAAAAATGGTAAGGAATCATTTTCTTCCTTTTCAAACGTAAACTGGAGGGCTGGGTGTAGGCTATTGTGTAGACAAAAGGAGTTCGTTTTCTCTCTTGGACTCCATTGGTAATTTTTCTTTAGGCTCGCGGCACTGATTGGTCAACTATACCGGTCTTGTGCTTGCGTTTTTCTGATTGGCCTATTTCGATCCACAACTGGGTATATATTTTTCAAACATGTTTTTCGGAACCTATTCTGACGTTTTATGCTCTGAGGAGTGTCAGACGAAAAAGCTTTAAGTATGTTGTAAAATGTTTGCTTTTTTCAAAGTTATTATTTTTAGTGCAACCAAATTGTTATAGTAAACAATTACATCATTTGGCGGCAAAAAAATGATGCTACCATTCTATTGATTGGCATCCAAAACTAAACAGAACCTTGCAAAGATATTGTTTACAAGGAGGGAGGAGGAGGTTGGATCACTCGATAGAATGAATGAGGGAATAGAAGAATGAATTAAAGAAATAATGAATGAATGAATGAATGAATGGATGAATGAATGAATTTCTTATTTAGAAAATTTCTTTGACTCAACGAATTAGAGCTCTGGCAACCCCTTTTCATCATATACCGTTTTGCATAATTGACGAAATTTTCGATTCTTGGTGCACGGTTTCACGGTCTCTGGGGAATGCCTTTTTGTATAATCTTATTTATCCTGACACGAATTCCAACAGCTTCTGGTATTCGCTTCGCAGAGACAACAAAGTAAATAAGATACACCAAACAAGCTCCAAAATAGCAAATAAATGAAATTTATCGACAAAAGTTGGAAAGGCATAAATTGGAAAGGCATCTAATTAGCTGTTTCTGCTTGCTAAAACAAGATGCTCAATGCTTAGCACACGTTGATGTTTCATGTTGATGTTTCTCTATACAAAATATCATTGAAGATGTAGAATACGGCAAGTGATAGCACATGTAAAAAAAGAGACCTACCTCAGTATTAGACAATAGGGAGCTTTATTGTATCTTTGCTTAGAATGTTTCCATTCTAGAGTGCCTCATCGGCAACAAAGTTGCAACATCAGAGTACCTGAAAGATACGCGTTTAGAAATACACATTATACAGAACGTGGTAAATTAAAAAACGAATGAAACCGAAGCGAAGCTCTCAAAATGTTTTACCATGCTCAGAAGTTTGCTTCCCAAACCTTTAGATCATTGCTTTCTCGGCTCACTTCACAGAATGCCAAGCTTTGCTTAATGGAGCTATTCTTCAAATGCTTTGGGAATATCAAATCCACTGAAGCACTGAGTTTTCGGTCCATTGAGACATCCTATTGTGATCTGGCAGACTTCAAAGTACATTCCGGTACTTTTTACATCCTCCATTTGTCTTTTCTCTGGCCTTTATTTTGCCTTTCCTTTTCTCCCTTGTTTCGTTCCCCGCGCTCATTTCCCCCTCCCTTCAAGAAATTGATACATAAAGAAACATGACAAATAATGAAGCAATAACTTCAAAATGTCAGTCTCGATTTGCCTGAGCAATGTCTGTGGTGGGTTTCCACGATAAACCAATTTATTTACCATTTAGAAGACAAGGTGGTCGCTAGAAACAAAACAATGCTTTCGTATATCCCCTTACGAAATCTATGTGCAATTTAATGCTTTCGTCCGTGCTTAACTGGACATTAATTTACTCTAAACTGTCTGAAAAGAAGTCAGTTCAAATCTACTTTGTCCATGTTCGAATTGTAACGGTGCTTCTCTTGTAATCAACCCGATATACATTGGAGTGCTGCTTAGACCATCACGCCAATATACCATAAGAGCCAACCTCAACAAAACCTTTTAATATTGGTCGAACTTAATAATTACACATTTTATGACAACAACCCCCCATTTTCATTGTACTTTTATCAATTTTGCAGCAAATTTTCTAGACCTGGGACACTAACTTGAACTTTCTCACTTAAAAGAATAAAGAGAAAACAAAGATCAACAACAAGATGTTCTATAAAATTTATTCTAAATATTTCACGCCTTTACAGATTTACTGTCAAAACAAATGAATACCTTATAAATAAGGAAGTGCTCTGTGGTTAAATAGATATAGAAACAAGGGCTAAGTACAAATAAATAAAGCAGAAAAAGTTTTAAAAATGTGCCAATATCTCAAGATTTCAAAAATAAAATATGCAGGATCACATGATCTATATTAATAATCAATATCATATTTTTGGAAATGTAGCTCCCCTTGAAATTTTTTTAATTAAAACGTGAATTTATTTTAAATTTGATAATCTCTAAAGTTTTATATTCCAATAACTGACCCTGCAAGGACTTCAATACCTGGTAAACAGTAATACTTAAACGTTTTCTGGATAGAAAACGGACGATTAAAGATAGGATTAAGATTAAGCCAGAGAAATAAAACACTATTTCACACGAAATGACTAATTCACAGACTAATTAATCAAGTTAAAATGACTGTGTGCAGAAGTTTTTCTTGAAAAGAAAACATTCCGACTTTTAGATGACACCCATCTCCTTACCAACCTCGATGAAGGCATTGATACACTCGTCTACTTGTTCTGTTGTATGGGCTGCAGACATTTGCACGCGAATACGGGCTTTGCCTATAATGAAGGTTTGAGTCAAGGCATAAAATATTAACAATTCTCTACCTGGTGTTAGAGAAATACATGTATGACTGGTAGGGCAAGACTGTGCATCAATATGAATTTCTTATATATGACAACTTAAGAGCAGTGTAAATCTCTCTTCAAGTATACAAGCCATAGCTTTAGATACCGTCAAAAAGCAATCGATGTTCCAGCAGCATTTGGGGCAGAATGAGAGCGGAAGGTGATCAGGATTGCACTAAACAAGAGGCTTTTGCTATGGCTCTTTCCTCGAATATTATCTTAGATCTCTTACGGCCATTTTCAAACTCTTTAATTTTCAAACAAGTAAGAAGCAAAAGAAACTGCAATAAGTTCTCATATTTCCGATGGCTATAAACACAAGTTTCCAAGTGTTCCAGTCTGCGATTGTGGATATAGAACAGTTTTTGACAATAAGCTTTAAAACGTTTCTACAAGTTAAATTTTCCGGGTAAATAGCCTTTGAGTAAAATTTTTCATTCAAGGGAAAAAGGAATGTAATGAAAAATACCTCTTGGCACCACCGGGAAAGTGAAACCAATGACATAAATTCCTCGATCTAGAAATAAGAAATAATAAACACTGATGACAAATAAATTCACAAATGCTTCAGAATATCCTTACTGCAAAACTGGAAGAGCATTAAAAGAAAACACAATTAAAGACGAGCAAGATGAAAAGAATAAGAGTTTTTGCCAACCCACATTAAGAATCATGAAAAATTTCATTTTAAGAACTTAAATTTCCATGATTTTCAACCATTTTCCTTAGTATTTCCAGTCACACAATCCCTGTTATCTGCTTTTTTGTCGTCTAAAAAGCTTAATGCTTGCTTGGCTTGTTACGAGCAAGCCAATGAATATATTTGCATTCATCACGTGAAAACATTTGTAATAAAACAAGACTTGGTGCACAGAATGCAAGTAAATCGATACAGCGGTGGCCTAAAATGATTCTCACCAATCATTGCATCTGAAAATGCAACTGCAGTGCGTTCATCTGGCATCATCACTGGACAAATAGGGTGGCCGTCGCCCTGTTTAAAATTGATTAATCACAAAGAATCAATGCCAAACTATTTAGAATTGCATAATCACAAAGAATCAATGCAAAACTATTTAGAATTGCATAATCACAAAGAATCAATGCTAAACTATTTAGAATTGCATAATCACAAAGAATCAATGCTAAACTATTTAGAATTGCATAATCACAAAGAATCAATGCTAAACTATTTAGAATTGCATAATCACAAAGAATCAATGCTAAACTATTTAGAATTGCATAATCACAAAGAATCAATGCTAAACTATTTAGAATTGCATAATCACAAAGAATCAATGCTAAACTATTTAGAATTGCATAATCACAAAGAATCAATGCTAAACTATTTAGAATTGCATAATCACAAAGAATCAATGCCAAACTATTTAGAACTGCATAATCACAAAGAATCAATGCTAAACCATTTAGAACTGCATAATCACAAAGAATCAATGCCAAACTATTTAGAATTGCATAATTACAAAGAATCAATGCTAAACCATTTAAAATTTAAAACTAAACTTAACCGTGATGGCGACTTGGGGGGTAAAGTTTCGCCCGGAATGATTTTTGCGGTCAAATCTCTTACAAGTTTTCAAACTTCATTTCTCCGTAAAATCTCAAATACAAGCACAAACAAAGTCAAAAATTGTATCCGGTATTAAATTATGGCGATAGAACCAAATCTGAGCTTAACAAAGTCGTATAGGTAAGAAGGTAAGTTGGAAAACGTCTAAAACGAGGCCGTAAATCGAATTGGTGTATTGCAAAGAACTTTCTAAAGACACCAATTTTGTTATTTTCAACGAATATGCCATTCCAAATGACAAATTTCTAACAAATCAACGTGTTCACAAAATAAATAAAGACGTTTTATAGAAATGATTGCACTGTCCGACCAACAAAAAGAACAACGACGACATTAATCTTCTGCAGGCTCCAGTCAACATAAGGGAAGACTCTTAAATGCCAATCCGTATAGCTTTGAATATGATTCAAACGTTCGTGAATCTAAATCACAAGTATGTTGAATTCAGAGAAGACAGAAGTCGACAATCAAATCGAAATGGATTGGAGCCCATGATTTTCAAGAACGAAAACATATGCTCTAAACACTTTCTAATGAACAGACAAGTGAAAGGACTAATTTCGCAAAAAAAAACAGCTTAAAAGAGAGAAATTAAAATGGACGTACAATAACGTTGAATCCAGCTTGGGTCATTTTCTCTCTAAAGCGCTTTGTATTTGTCATAACTTTCTTCGTGAGAGGCGAGCCATCCATCAACATATCAAATACCTTAAAAGCATTTAGAAATTCAAGCAACATAAATCATAGATTGTGTTATTGTTAACAAATGGATGTGAATGTTTTATGAATGTTTAACACATGGGCCTGAACTGAGATATTTTTGCCCAAAATATTGCAGAATTTTTTGGGGGGGCTCTCTAATGCTAAGTGTCCTGGGCACAGTGTCCTGTGGTTAATGCAGCACTACCTAAAAACCATGATTAATGAAAATAGCGGGTCGGCTTAAAGATGGGCATAAAAAGTATTTTGAAACACACTTCACTGTAAACCACTGAACGAAATGCCGCCATTGCCGTTGCCCCCTGCTTCAAAAGTGGCATTAAAACCAAATACGTCTTCTTATGAAAAACAAAAATACAAGCTACTGTTACATTAAAACAACACTCCTAAAAATATTGGCCAATAGAATATCTCAGTTCTGTACGGATTATCAGCAATTTATCACTTCTTTAACTTTACAAAAACCGCAATATTTCTCACGTTCTGGCGACGATTTGCATAATCACTAACCTTGCTAGCACTTGCAACTATTGCAGGAGGACAAGAATTTGAAAACAAGTACGGCCTAGATTTCTGCCTTAATAGCTGTACCAATTCTTTTGGAGCGGTTGTATAGCCACCTAAAACAAGCAAAATTAGTTAAGATGTAAAAAATTGCACCTTATAAAAACCCACTACATCGAATAAAACCCCTGAATTTCTCAACAATGGAATGGAAAGCTTTAGTTAGAACTGACATCATTAGAACTGTCTTTGAACGTGTGCCTATACATACATTCACTCTTTCGTCATTGCTTTCAGCTTTCCTCACTGTTTGGATTGATTTTCAGGATTAATTTTTACCCCCAGAGTTTAAAACAAACGTAGCCATCAGATCTTATTCTGAAAAGATTCTAATTAGAGGAAGATGGCAAAATGTGGTGAACAAGTCATTATGGGCCCCTTAATAACGGGCCTTTTTGTATTTAGCATCTATGAGAATCAAGGGGTAACAGAAGCCAGAAATTGTCTAAAAGATATCGATATGACGGTTGACTTACCCGCAGCCCCGC
>NW_027019301.1:5526784-5540288 GCF_013076305.1 Rhopilema esculentum | reverse complement strand
AAGATGCTCAATGCTTAGCACACGTTGATGTTTCATGTTGGTGCTTCTCCAAGCAAAACATCTCTGAAGATGTAGAATACGGCAAGTGATAGCACATGTAAAAAAAAGAGACCTACCTCAGTATTAGACAATAGGGAGCCTTATTGTATCTTTGTTTAGAATGTTTCCATTCTAGAGTGCCTCATCGGCATCAAAGTTGCAACATCAGAGTACCTGAAAGATACGCGTTTAGAAATACACATTATACAGAACGTGGTAAATTAAAAAACGAATGAAACCGAAGCGAAGCTCTCAAAATGTTTTACCATGCTCAGAAGTTTGCTTCCCGAACCTTTAGATCATTGCTTTCTCGGCTCACTTCACAGAATGCCAAGCTTTGCTTAATGGAGCTATTCTTCAAATGCTTTGGGAATATCAAATCCACTAAAGCACTGAGTTTTCGGTCCATTGAGACATCCTTTTGTGATCTGGCAGACTTCAAAGTACATTCCGGTACTTTTTACATCCTCCATTTGTCTTTTCTCTGGCCTTTATTGTGCCTTTCCTTTTCTCCCCCGTTTCGTTCCCCGCGCTCATTTCCCCCTCCCTTCAAGAAATTGATACATAAAGAAACATGACAAATAATGAAGCAATAACTTCAAAATGTCAGTCTCGATTTGCCTGAGCAATGTCTGTGGTGGTTTTCCACGATAAACCAATTTATTTACCATTTAGAAGACAAGGTGGTCGCAAAAACAAAACAATGCTTTCGTATATCCCCTTACGAAATCTATGTGCAATTTTCTGCTTTCGTCCGTGCTTAACTGGACATGAATTTATTCTAAACTGTCTGAAAAGAAGTCAGTTCAAATCTACTTTGTCCATGTTCGAAATGTAACGGTGCTTTTCTTGTAATCAACCCGATATACATTGGAGTGCTGCTTAAACCATCAAGCCAATATACCATAAGAGCCAACTTCAACAAAACCTTTTAATATTGGTCGAACTTAATAATTACACATTTTATGACAACAACCCCCCATTTTCATTGTACTTTTATCAATTTTGCAGCAAATTTTCTAGACCTGGGACACTAACTTGAACTTTCTCACTTAAAAGAATAAAGAGAAAACAAAGATCAACAACAAGATGTTCTATAAAATTTATTCTAAATATTTCACGCCTTTACAGATTTACTGTCAAAACAAATGAATACCTTATAAATAAGGAAGTGCTCTGTGGTTAAATAGATATAGAAACAAGGGCTAAGTACAAATAAATAAAGCAGAAAAAGTTTTAAAAATGTGCCAATATCTCAAGATTTCAAAAATAAAATATGCAGGATCACATGATCTATATTAATAATCAATATCATATTTTTGGAAATGTAGCTCCCCTTGAAATTTTTTTAATTAAAACGTGAATTTATTTTAAATTTGATAATCTCTAAAGTTTTATATTCCAATAACTGACCCTGCAAGGACTTCAATACCTGGTAAACAGTAATACTTAAACGTTTTCTGGATAGAAAACGGACGATTAAAGATAGGATTAAGATTAAGCCAGAGAAATAAAACACTATTTCACACGAAATGACTAATTCACAGACTAATTAATCAAGTTAAAATGACTGTGTGCAGAAGTTTTTCTTGAAAAGAAAACATTCCGACTTTTAGATGACACCCATCTCCTTACCAACCTCGATGAAGGCATTGATACACTCGTCTACTTGTTCTGTTGTATGGGCTGCAGACATTTGCACGCGAATACGGGCTTTGCCTATAATGAAGGTTTGAGTCAAGGCATAAAATATTAACAATTCTCTACCTGGTGTTAGAGAAATACATGTATGACTGGTAGGGCAAGACTGTGCATCAATATGAATTTCTTATATATGACAACTTAAGAGCAGTGTAAATCTCTCTTCAAGTATACAAGCCATAGCTTTAGATACCGTCAAAAAGCAATCGATGTTCCAGCAGCATTTGGGGCAGAATGAGAGCGGAAGGTGATCAGGATTGCACTAAACAAGAGGCTTTTGCTATGGCTCTTTCCTCGAATATTATCTTAGATCTCTTACGGCCATTTTCAAACTCTTTAATTTTCAAACAAGTAAGAAGCAAAAGAAACTGCAATAAGTTCTCATATTTCCGATGGCTATAAACACAAGTTTCCAAGTGTTCCAGTCTGCGATTGTGGATATAGAACAGTTTTTGACAATAAGCTTTAAAACGTTTCTACAAGTTAAATTTTCCGGGTAAATAGCCTTTGAGTAAAATTTTTCATTCAAGGGAAAAAGGAATGTAATGAAAAATACCTCTTGGCACCACCGGGAAAGTGAAACCAATGACATAAATTCCTCGATCTAGAAATAAGAAATAATAAACACTGATGACAAATAAATTCACAAATGCTTCAGAATATCCTTACTGCAAAACTGGAAGAGCATTAAAAGAAAACACAATTAAAGACGAGCAAGATGAAAAGAATAAGAGTTTTTGCCAACCCACATTAAGAATCATGAAAAATTTCATTTTAAGAACTTAAATTTCCATGATTTTCAACCATTTTCCTTAGTATTTCCAGTCACACAATCCCTGTTATCTGCTTTTTTGTCGTCTAAAAAGCTTAATGCTTGCTTGGCTTGTTACGAGCAAGCCAATGAATATATTTGCATTCATCACGTGAAAACATTTGTAATAAAACAAGACTTGGTGCACAGAATGCAAGTAAATCGATACAGCGGTGGCCTAAAATGATTCTCACCAATCATTGCATCTGAAAATGCAACTGCAGTGCGTTCATCTGGCATCATCACTGGACAAATAGGGTGGCCGTCGCCCTGTTTAAAATTGATTAATCACAAAGAATCAATGCCAAACTATTTAGAATTGCATAATCACAAAGAATCAATGCAAAACTATTTAGAATTGCATAATCACAAAGAATCAATGCTAAACTATTTAGAATTGCATAATCACAAAGAATCAATGCTAAACTATTTAGAATTGCATAATCACAAAGAATCAATGCTAAACTATTTAGAATTGCATAATCACAAAGAATCAATGCTAAACTATTTAGAATTGCATAATCACAAAGAATCAATGCTAAACTATTTAGAATTGCATAATCACAAAGAATCAATGCCAAACTATTTAGAACTGCATAATCACAAAGAATCAATGCTAAACCATTTAGAACTGCATAATCACAAAGAATCAATGCCAAACTATTTAGAATTGCATAATTACAAAGAATCAATGCTAAACCATTTAAAATTTAAAACTAAACTTAACCGTGATGGCGACTTGGGGGGTAAAGTTTCGCCCGGAATGATTTTTGCGGTCAAATCTCTTACAAGTTTTCAAACTTCATTTCTCCGTAAAATCTCAAATACAAGCACAAACAAAGTCAAAAATTGTATCCGGTATTAAATTATGGCGATAGAACCAAATCTGAGCTTAACAAAGTCGTATAGGTAAGAAGGTAAGTTGGAAAACGTCTAAAACGAGGCCGTAAATCGAATTGGTGTATTGCAAAGAACTTTCTAAAGACACCAATTTTGTTATTTTCAACGAATATGCCATTCCAAATGACAAATTTCTAACAAATCAACGTGTTCACAAAATAAATAAAGACGTTTTATAGAAATGATTGCACTGTCCGACCAACAAAAAGAACAACGACGACATTAATCTTCTGCAGGCTCCAGTCAACATAAGGGAAGACTCTTAAATGCCAATCCGTATAGCTTTGAATATGATTCAAACGTTCGTGAATCTAAATCACAAGTATGTTGAATTCAGAGAAGACAGAAGTCGACAATCAAATCGAAATGGATTGGAGCCCATGATTTTCAAGAACGAAAACATATGCTCTAAACACTTTCTAATGAACAGACAAGTGAAAGGACTAATTTCGCAAAAAAAAACAGCTTAAAAGAGAGAAATTAAAATGGACGTACAATAACGTTGAATCCAGCTTGGGTCATTTTCTCTCTAAAGCGCTTTGTATTTGTCATAACTTTCTTCGTGAGAGGCGAGCCATCCATCAACATATCAAATACCTTAAAAGCATTTAGAAATTCAAGCAACATAAATCATAGATTGTGTTATTGTTAACAAATGGATGTGAATGTTTTATGAATGTTTAACACATGGGCCTGAACTGAGATATTTTTGCCCAAAATATTGCAGAATTTTTTGGGGGGGCTCTCTAATGCTAAGTGTCCTGGGCACAGTGTCCTGTGGTTAATGCAGCACTACCTAAAAACCATGATTAATGAAAATAGCGGGTCGGCTTAAAGATGGGCATAAAAAGTATTTTGAAACACACTTCACTGTAAACCACTGAACGAAATGCCGCCATTGCCGTTGCCCCCTGCTTCAAAAGTGGCATTAAAACCAAATACGTCTTCTTATGAAAAACAAAAATACAAGCTACTGTTACATTAAAACAACACTCCTAAAAATATTGGCCAATAGAATATCTCAGTTCTGTACGGATTATCAGCAATTTATCACTTCTTTAACTTTACAAAAACCGCAATATTTCTCACGTTCTGGCGACGATTTGCATAATCACTAACCTTGCTAGCACTTGCAACTATTGCAGGAGGACAAGAATTTGAAAACAAGTACGGCCTAGATTTCTGCCTTAATAGCTGTACCAATTCTTTTGGAGCGGTTGTATAGCCACCTAAAACAAGCAAAATTCGTTAAGAAGTAAAAAATTGCACCTTATAAAAACCCACTTCACCGGATAAAACCCCTGAATTTCTCAACAATGGAATGGAAAGCTTTAGTTAGAACTGACATCATTAGAACTGTCTTTGAACGTGTGCCTATACATACATTCACTCTTTCGTCAATGCTTTCAGCTTTCCTCACTGTTTGGATTGATTTTCAAGATTGATTTCCACCCCAGAGTTTAAAACAAACGTAGCCATCAGATCTTATTCTGAAAAGATTCTAATTAGAGGAAGAATGCAAAATGTGGTGAACAAGTCCTTATGGGCCCCTTAATAACGGGCCTTTTTGTATTTAGCATCTATGAGAATCAAGGGGTAACAGAAGCCAGAAATTGTCTAAAAGATATCGATATGACGGTTGACTTACCCGCAGCCCCGCCTAGAGCCTTCCCAAGGGTTGAGTTTACTATGGTTACGCGTCCAACCATTCCAAAGTGCTCCTCTGTTCCCCTAAAAAGACAACCATCAACAAAACTATACGCCATGTATTTCTAAAGGTCTGAAAACAGTCCCAATAAAAAATGCAGTTTTTGCAACAAAAATTTGGTAATATCCGGTTAAAATAAAATTTGGTAATATCCATTTTTCTGCATTATCAGTCTAATCCCACTGTATGACATCATTTGTTACTCAATCAGGTTATATTAGATATCTGGAAGGGGTTTCAGAACATGTGTTAGAATCGAAAGCTTTCCTAAGTGACCTTGAAGTTTGGCCTACCCTTGGTACCAGAGCGATTAAATTCGAGAGCGGAAACAGAATACAGGAGCGGAGAAGAAAAATCAGAGAAGAAAAAAAAAATAATCCGGTAGACGCTCATCCGCTTCTCCGCTTGGTATTCTACTAGGGAGCTAGAAATTTTATGGCTCTGATACTCTGGGTGGTCTTGCCTTACTAATCTCCTCTAAAAAAGAGACATAAATTGCAGTTCAAACTTGGTAACTAAATAACTAAATACAAGTAAGTTGGGTTTTCTCTTGCATAAATACACAAAAAAGAGGATAGAGGCGCGAAAAATTGCAGATTGGCCTAAAGCTTTAAACACCTCTAGATAGTTGAAAGTTTCTTAAAGACCTTAAGAGCATTACAGCGTTGATAATAGAGAGAAACTTATAACAGACAGACACAAAATAGGAATACCTGCCAGTTTCTCCGAAAAATCCAGTAGCATGACACTCATCGATAAACGTTAAAGCGTTGTACTTGTCAGCAAGGTCACAGATTTGACTGCAAACAAAGAGTTCATTTGCTCAAAAACCTGAGAACTAATAGAAAGAAGCAAACAATTTTTAATTTCTTCTCTGAAATCCTTATCTATAAAGACTCCGATTAACCTTGTCTTTATACCGGACAGGGATTCTTTTGCCTGTATTAGCCAATCACGGGTTGTCTATGGTTAATGAACGCATGACCCCTTCAGATACAACATGGAGAAAAATATGTTGCTGTCCAAAATTGCAATTTCTGCCAAAATCTCTACCTTGGGACATTAACGTCAATCTTATCACAGAGGGTAACTGAAAGTACGTTTGAGACAGGCATTAGAAGGCAAGTTTGTTTTCAGTTGATATCAGGTTGTGGATTTGACAACTGATCTAGAATGTCTTTCGCATATCTTCTGAATTTTTCAGCAAAACTGAGCTTCCTTACTCGAGGGGGGCAACATTTCCGTCCATGCTAAAAACGCCATCAGTTGCGATTAGCTTCATTCTGGCTCCAGCAGCATCTGCCTCTTGCAATTTTGCCTCAAGATCTGCAACAGAACACAAATTTTAGTCAAAAACATGTGATTTCATATTAATTATTCACGGTTTTCGCCCGTAGCACAGCAAAATTTGCACAGAAAAATTCATCCATCACATTCACCCATCACATCCATCACGTGTCACATGCACTGGTAAAACAGCAGGATATGAAATGTCAGTCTTCTTTATTTACTCTTGAGTTTTTCAAGCAAACACTGATTAAAAGTTATGTCTTATGAAATGCACCATGCATCATTTAAAAGACTAAAAAATCCTCGTGAAATCAATATATTCTTACACCAAATACGTCTTCTTTAATTGTTATTTCAAGGTTGTGTAGAGCGCTTTAAGACATTTTCAAATTTCAAAATATTTGGTGGTGCCCATTTAAATAAAAATATGTTTTCCTTCAAACACTGGCAACAAAACACGAAAGAGAAAATTAATTGACAGAAAATTGCTGACAAAACACTTTGTTACATAGAAATATTCTACACAAAAATAGGGAAAAGCTGTAGAATTCAGGCAAAGATCTATGCTGTAAACGTGATAAAATAAAAGCAATTAACGGCAGAAAGAACTTATTTTTTATTCGACTTAGCATTCACAATTCTACTTAAAAATCTTGGCCTCCTGTTTCGGTCACCATCAAGCAGATGGGTCTATGCTTCACCTGCCATATCCTTATGCTTGTACCGAAACTTCTTTGCCTTGCAGAGCCGAATGCCATCGATAATCGAGGCATGATTCAATTCATCACTGATAACAGCATCTTCAGGTGTGAGCAATACCTCAAACAAACCAGCATTGGCATCAAAACAACTGATGTACAGTATTGAATCGGTGCGTCGGTGAAATTTTGCAATCTTCTCTTCCAAATCTTTATGAATATTCTAGAATTTTTTCAAAATGGTTACTATTGATGTAAGAAAATCAAGATACAAAGAAAATCAAGAAAAAAGACAATGAAAAGTAAACAGAACTGACTCACTGATTAATCTTAATCTGTCATATCTGATTGTATAAGGTTGATCCTCGCAAAACAAGAAGGAAATAATTGTTTAAAAATGCCACAAGGAGCTCAAATCTATCAAAGGATTTTGAACCATATGCATGGATATTTCTAACTGAACCACACCCAAAAGGGTCTGAAATTTACTTCTAGTTGAGCCTAGTAAGGCTCATCGTAGTCAACAGAATAAGCTCAAAGAAGGGAAAGTTGCAGTGGAAAAAGAAAAGTTCAAAAATTAATGGTTTTGAATATATTAGATAACAGGCAGAGTGCAAAGTAGGAAAGGCTTGCAATACAACAGACACAAAAATGTGCTGAAAAGTGTTAAAAAGAAAGAGAAGGAAAAAAATGCCATCCAGGGCATAGTGCAAGGGGTAAAAAAATAAACAATAACAGTATTGAGACAGTAGGTTTGGAAGATCAAAGCTATTTTCAATAATGATAACAAGAACAAAAGCGAAAGGATTTAAGCAAGCCAAAACTTGTCTTGAATTTTGATGAACTGCTAAATTACCAAACTAAGGGTATTCAGAAATTCCTTTGCAAAACCAGATTAAAAACTTATTCAGATTAATAAAACATTGTAGGTTAAAATTTTTATTCTGGTGCATTGATATCTGGCTGAAAAATTCAAAAAATAAAAAAAGTTGCCTTGAACCCCCACAACAAATATCAGTATCACCAAGGGACAAAGGAGACAAGAGACAATTTCTATACATTTCATTTTAGTTCAATTGAAGTTTGACATATAAGTATTGCAGAGCCATGCAACTGCTGTATGTGTTTTTGAGACCACTGAAATATGTTTTGGTATGTTACTGCAGGGGTGCATTTTTACTGTGCAGTTTACAATGGGCACAACCATCGGTTAGAGTCCAGCTTCACCACTGTCAGTAACATGGCATACTTCAGTACTTTTTGGCTGAAGCCCTTAAAGATCAGATAATGACTAAAGAAAAACAGAGATTTATATCCATATGGAGATCAAAAGAAAAGTGAGAGGGAGAATGGAAGAAAACACAGTACTTAAGTAAAACTTATAATTTGGGAGATTTAATCTTTTCAGCAAAGGGCAGAACAATCCTGCATTTCTAATAGTTTTTAAAGGATCTTCTAAGTGCCTTAATAATTTTATTCAAAAATATTTTATTCAGTTTTTATAAAATCACAATATATAGCTATTGCTTTTATTTGTGTTATGAAATTACATATCACCAATAGCTTGATAATTCTATGTGTTTGGCATGTTGAGATAAAATTTTCCTTCAAATCTCTTTCAGTTAAAATCATGGAAAAAGATCAATCACCTGTGTGCCACAAATGAATCTCACAGAGCTTAGCCCAGCACCATGTGACTCTAAGGCACTCTCACAAGCATGTACAACATCAGGATGAGCCTATTGGAATAAAGGGAAAACTATTAAAGAAGGTATCTTTGATTATTCCTATTCTGCAAGAATAAACAATATGTGGCCAGCAAAAAATAAAATTGGCAACAGGATTTCAAAGATAGTTAATATAGCGTGCTGGAAAATAACCGACCCAAGCGAGGCTAAAACTCACTACCCCTGACTTTATTTGTCAAGTGCTCTACTGCTGAGCTATCGGGTCGTGCTTTCAAGCCATCACCCAAGACCGAGTAATTGACCCGCATTGCCCCTCTCTTTTACCGATTACACAGGGGAGCCATCGCAGCTCCATCACAAAGTGCAGAGGAGCTGAAGGGTGAGAGAGGACTGCCCACACCAGCAGGGCCATCGCAGCCCCACTTTCCACAATGGCACTTCTGTTAATAAGCACACAATATCAACCATACAAAACATATTGCTACAGGAGTGACAGACATAATTTTCTCTAAAAGTAACTTACTGAAAGTCCTAGATAGTTATTTGCACAAAAGTTCAACACTTTCTTTTCTGTGCCTTCAATATTAATAGCTCCATCTTGAGGTGATGTAATGACCCTTTCAGATTTCCATGTCCCTGCATCTTCAATTGCTTTAAGCTGATTTGAGAGAATTTCTTTCATTGATGAAACTGCAGCTGACATATGTCTTTTCTGCAGGCGCAATAAGCTTTTTCGCAGCATAGCTGCACCTGCAACATTCAGAGAAATTGACTTACATACAGAGTTCAGGGTTCCATTTGTACAGAGTTTGACTTAAATATTTCACAGGAATTCCTTTAATAGTGCAAATTTGTTTTGAAAGCTACGCAACCCAAACAAGATCCAGAATAAACAATTTACCATCAAATGAAAAAATTGGAGGTTTACTTTATGATATTGAAGACTATCCTGTTACAACATAAAAAAGAGAGCTTTTAAGTTAGGGAAGATCACTCTTTAACAGATGACAAAAATGATCATATCAGATAATTCCGGTTCAATACGTTAGAGAGGAAAGTTTCTTTTCCAAAACTGCATGTAACAGCATGCTATTCATTTCCGAGTAAGAGATAAATTACCTTTTAAATTGTTTTTACCTATTCAAACGATCAATGGCTTTATTTTTGCAAACCTATTATGTTTTTATCCATATATTTCAAGGGCAATCACGATTGCAACTAATACTGTCAAAACAATGCATTACAGCCATTTGTTTACATTTTCAATACATATTGATCCATTTATTGAGCTGTGTTAATAATTATAATTAACACAAATATTTGTACAGGATAACCTATCAGCATATTAACAATGCTGTTATTTTCTTAAGGGTCCTGTTATGAAATTAAAGTAAGTGGAGGAAAAAACTATGATTGTGCTAAGTTTTCAAAGAGTTTAGCCATGGCACCTACTCTTACTACAGATCAATACACTTTTTTATCTGTTTTCGCATGATACATCAGAGGGACATCCAAACTACAGCAATCTTTGCAGAAACATAAGTTTGATTTTTACAGCAAAAATGGTAACCATAGAAATCTGTTATCATAAATTTCAACTGCACTACGCATACACTAAATTTGCGAAAAGCCAGCCTGTCATTCTATGGATAATTCGAAACTTAAGCTCTAACCAAAACTTATTCTTAGTTAGGCGAAGTGTCTGTTTGTTATGCAAGACTCTAGCGCGAAAATGAAATGCTGTTGTTAAAAGTTGAATGAAAAGTTGTGTCAGCCTGGACATACAAAACTTAATGTTGCAAACCCCTAATTCACCAACATGAATACGCTTTAATATCTAGCCTAGCAAATGAATCATAACACTTGTAGCTTATCGTGAGATTGGTCATAATGTTCTTACCTAGCAAAGATCTCACGGCAGCCATTTTGCAGGTTCCGCTGACAGTGTATTTTGTTGTGGTTGTTGCAAAAGCATCACGGGAATGGTTCGGCCCAGTTCACACCCCTTCCAATCATAAGATCGAATTCGTGAAGTGGACTTTTTTATGCTAAAAAGGCTGAAAGATTTTAACCACAAACCCAAGAAACCATACATTTTTTTTGTTAAGTTAATATGTGGAAGCTCAAAATACAACGAAAAACAAATTTACCAAATCAAATACATTTACTTTGATAAGAAACCAGCACGGGACAAAAGAAAAATTAAACAAAAAATTAGGAAACAATTGCATTTTATTAAAGCCCAGAACTCCGAAATTTTGATTAAATTTGTTAACAGGTTGGCAAAAACTTTAAAGATAGAGGATATACACTTCCCTATCTATGAACAGACATCTCAGTACTGTACAGACTTAGTAGATACGACACCCCATCCCCTGCCAGTACAAGTAAAATTTTGCTGCCCCTGCCATTTGACCTGCTATCCCCATTAAGAAAACATGACGCCTGGTTTGTTACACAGGGGTGCTCTCCTGTCCCTTCTTGGACCATGAAAAGGGTAGACCTGGCATGAGTTCGAAATTATCCAGCCAAAATGCTCAGAAAATCCTGGAGTTCTGTCGTTCAAATTTCAGATCTGGAGCAAAGAGATATCCTCCATCCTCAGACATCAACTACTAGTTTTATAAATGAAACCAAATAATCCGTGTTATAATCCATTTAAAGTACAAGAAAGGAAATCCGACCTTCTAACAAGAGTAAAATACGAGACCAAGTGATATTAATAAACCAATTCACAAAGGTGTGAAATTCTCACGATCAAAACGACTGAAACAAATAAAATTATAAGTATGATCGCATGACCTTCAAACAACTATATCACAATAGAACCGTCAACAACCGTAAAATTCACAAAAATTGCGAGACACTATTGCGAAAGACACAGGGCATCTGAAAAGGCATTTAAACTTTGAAACATAACAACAACAAAAGTATTTTTAATAGGTCTCAAACAGCTCCCTTCTCTAATAAGCCCTAATGAGACCCTTTCTCATCGAACATTTAAAAATAAGATGCCTCCATTGGGCTTAATAGAGCTTTAACAGTATTTGTATATCAATTCGACGATATTTTTACGGTACACAATATTTCACATCATGATTGTGACTTTTATAGTACCAAACATGTTGCATCATTCCTGTATCCAGAGTTGAGGGGACAGCCGGGTAAAAGCAGCATTGAAATGCTTCGCCTGGGAGATCAGTTTGTTGGCCAGCATAATATATGACTTCTAAAAATATCCTGCATATACATAACCGACACTTTGACCAGAAATGAAACGGCCTGGTACGATCATAATGCTCTGGGATTGCATCATTACTTGTAACCTTTTGAACTATTTATGAACGAAAAACATTTACTTGCAACGTATTGACAGTCTTAAGAAAACAAGATCATCATCAATCAATGATTTCCGATTTACTCTTTCAAGCTCAGCTTTTTTGAGGGTTATTTCTTTAAGACCTAATTTAATCATTTCCTTATCATCACTTGTCACAAAAGCATAAAAGGATGAAGTACGTTATAAAATGGTCTAATTGATTGACCTTGACGATGGTGGATGTTTTTATTTATTGAACTGGAAAACACTATACATTGGGATTTAATTTACCAAAACGTTAATGACATCAATGAAAAATTCTGGAAAAATTCAAACACAACAAAAAACAGTTTCTATAGTACTGAAGTAGAACATTTACTAACAAATAATACAAACCTTAAAAAACGACCTGAGGAATCTAAACTTAGGCAAAATTGTTCTCAATTTCTTACAGTACTCAATAAGAAATAATGTTAGCTATGAAAACCATTTTTTATTGGTATTTCAAATCCTTTTAACACCACATACTGGCAGTTACTTACATAAACTCAGATAATACCAGAAGCACCAATGACACAAGTAATGAAACTGGAGGAACACCCAATTTTTAAGAACAGCATTGATGTCTATTAAGTTCATACCACTTTTAGAGAAACAATAAGTCTTCTTATACATATCATAGTAAAAAATGTGTCCAAAAAGTTAGTTACTGTTGCTTGCCTCTGTTCATGAAAATCAAACACAAAAACGCTATTATTCTTGTGACGAAACCATACCCAAACAAGACACCAACGCATACCCAGTATTTGTCCAGCGCGTAATCTCGATTAAATGCGAAATAATCGATGTCGTTTTGGTGGACTGCGGCATAGTGTTTGACCTCAGCTTCGAAGAGGGCCTCGACATACCAGCGAGCGTAGGAGAGGCTGTAGAAAGCAGGACCAATGACTTTCAAGTCATTCATTTTGCAAAGGGTTGGTGATGAGCCTGAAATGGAATAATGTTTGCAGCGAGAATATAGAATCCATTAAGGTCTTCGAAAGAGGAAAATTGCTTACTAAACGTTCATCAACTCAATACAAGAAATAATCCTGCATGAACCTAATGCTCTCAGAATAACCCAAAGATATATGAAATATCCCCCTTTTTATTGAATCGAATTCTCTAATAATATTATATAAAATAATAGAACTACGATAGTGGAACTAAAATCCTTAAATTTTCCTCTCTTGCCGCAGCCGATTTCTCGGTGACAGCAAAATGATCTTTTTTGCTTTTTGTTCAAACGTTCAAGCGACGTTTTCTATCGAATATTTGAATTATTTCAAATTTGCTAACTTAATATCTTAT
>NW_027019301.1:5504770-5526684 GCF_013076305.1 Rhopilema esculentum | reverse complement strand
CCAAATCAAATACATTTACTTTGATAAGAAACCAGCACGGGACAAAAGAAAAATTAAACAAAAAATTAGGAAACAATTGCATTTTATTAAAGCCCAGAACTCCGAAATTTTGATTAAATTTGTTAACAGGTTGGCAAAAACTTTAAAGATAGAGGATAGACACTTCCCTATCTATGAACAGACATCTCAGTACTGTACAGACTTAGTAGATACGACATCCCATCCCCTGCCAGTACAAGTAAAATTTTGCTGCCCCTGCCATTTGACCTGCTACCCACCATTAAGTAAACATGACGCCTGGTTTGTTACACAGGGGTGCTCTCCTGTCCCTTCTTGGCCCCTGAAGGGGGTAGACCTGGCATGAGTTCGAAATTATCCAGCACAAATGCTCAGAAAATCCAGGAGTTCTGTCGTTCAAATTTCAGATCTAGAGCAAAGAGATATCTTCCATCCTCAGACATCAACTACTAATTTTATAAATGAAACCAAATAATCCGTGTTATAATCCATCTAAAGTACAAGAAAGGAAATCCGACCTTCTAACAAGAGTAAAATACGAGACCAAGTGATATTAATAAAGCAATTTACAAAGGTGTGAAATTCTCACGATCAAAACGACTGAAACAAATAAAATCATAAGTATGATCACATGACCTTCAAACAACTATATCACAATAGAACCGTCAACAACCGTAAAATTCACAAAAATTGCTAGACACTATTGCGAAAGACACAGGGCATCTGAAAAGGCATTTAAACTTTGAAACATAACAACAACAAAAGTATTTTTAATAGGTCTCAGACAGCTCCCTTCTCTAATAAGCCCTCTTCTCTAATGAGACCCTCTTCTCTAATGAGACCCTTTCTCTTTGAACATTTAAAAATAAGATGCCTCTATTGGGCTTAACAGAGCTTTAACAGTATTTGTATATCAATTCGACGATATTTTTACGGTACACAATATTTCACATCATGATTGTGACTTTTAAAGTACCAAACATGTTACATCATTCCTGTATCCAGAGTTGAGGGGACAGCCGGGTAAAAGCAGCATTGAAATGCTTCGCCTGGGAGATCAGTTTGTGAGCCAGCATAATATATGACTTCTAAAAATATCCTGCATATACATAACCCACACTTTGACCAGAAATGAAACGGCCTGGTACGATCATAATGCTCTGGGATTGCATCATTACTTGTAACCTTTTGAACTATTTATGAACGAAAAATATTTACTTGCAACGTATTGACAGTCTTAAGAAAACAAGATCATCATCAATCAATGATTTCCGATTTACTCTTTCAAGCTCAGCTTTTTTGAGGGTTATTTCTTTAAGACCTAATTTAATCATTTTCTTATCATCACTTGTCACAAAAGCATAAAAGGATGAAGTACGTTATAAAGTGGTCTAATTGATTGACCTTGACTATGGTGGATGTTTTTATTTTTGAACTGGGAAATACTATACATTGGGATTTAATTTACCAAAACGTTAATGACATCAATGAAAAATTCTGGAAAAATTCAAACACAACAAAAAACAGTTTCTATAGTACTGAAGTAGAACATTTACTAACAAATAATACAAACCTTAAAAAACGACCTGAGGAATCTCAACTTAGGCAAAATTGTTTTCAATTTCTTACAGTACTCAATAAGAAATAATGTTAGCTATGAAAACCATTTTTTATTGGTATTTCAAATCCTCTTACACCACATACTGGCACTTATAAACTCAGATAATACCAGAAGCACCAATGACACAAGTAATGAAACTGGAGGAACACCCAACTTTTAAGAACAGCTTTGATGTCTATTTAGTTCATACCACTTTTACAGAAACAATAAGTCTTCTTATACATATCATAGTAAAAAATGTGTCCAAAAAGTTAGTTACTGTTGCTTGCCTCTGTTCATGAAAATCAAACACAAAAACGCTATTATTCTTGTGACGAAACCATACCCAAACAAGACACCAACGCATACCCAGTATTTGTCCAGCGCGTAATCTCGATTAAATGCGAAATAATCGATGTCGTTTTGGTGGACTGCGGCATAGTGTTTGACCTCAGCTTCGAAGAGGGCCTCGACATACCAGCGAGCGTACGAGAGGCTGTAGAAAGCAGGACCAATGACTTTCAAGTCATTCATTTTGCAAAGGGTTGGTGATGAGCCTGAAATGGAATAAGGTTTGCAGCGAGAATATAGAATCCATTAAGGTCTTCGAAAGAGGAAAATTGCTTACTAAACGTTCATCAACTCAATACAAGAAATAATCCTGCATGAACCTAATGCTCTCAGAATAACCCAAAGGTATATGAAATATCCCCCTTTTTATTGAATCGAATTCTCTAATAATATTTTATAAAATAATAGAACTACGATAGTGGAACTAAAATCCCTAAATTTTCCTCCCTTGCCGCAGCCGATTTCTCGGTGACAGCGAAATGGTCCTATTTCGCTTTTTGTTCAAACGTTCAAGCGACGTTTTCTATCGATTATTTGAATTTTATTATTTCAACTTTGCTAACTTAATATCTTATTAATTGATATCACATAGGGAGTTGCAAATCTTATCCATTTAAATAGTATTAAAGAGTCTACTGTTTTTGAAGAACATACCTGAAAGCAATGAAGAGACGAGTATGAAAAGAACGGTGGCCATCTGAGCATTACGCGGGTTGAAAACACACGAAATGAGATACCCAAAGCCTGACACACCGAACCAAGCAGCCAGAGAGACAAGATAGTGATCATTCAGATACCCTGCAAGAAAAGCAGCAGTTGGTGTACAGTGGTTAAATATGGAAAATAAAATGATCCGTTTACATGATCCTCAAGAATAAGTCAGGTCCCGATGAAGTTGATGTTTCCTATGTGACAAGCAAGGCACAATTCAAGCTGATAAATTTTTGGAAAAAGGTGCACAGCTCTTCTATTATGTCCCATATGCCTTAGATGGAGGTTCTAGAAGCAAAAAGCCACAGTTCATGTACCCCATGACTTCGTATCATATTTGGGAAGAATGAGAAAGAGAGAAGGAAATTAGTGGGGTTGGGGGGGCAACTGCATTTCTAATTCGATAATCCGAATTCACATATATTGTTCACAGAGAAATGAAAAAGAAAAAATGCTGTTGTTAAAGAAGCAAGTGGGAAAATCCATTGCTCTTTTCCTAACACTAATATATATATTTTCACCAATTACTGAAGGTAAGCCAATTGAAAAACTTTGATATTTCTTATTGAGCATTTTGCTAAAATCTCTGTATGCATAATATCGTTTTGTAGGTTGCATGAGCTTCTCTAGACCCTTGCAAAGCCAAGAAAATTTGAATAATGCGTTACAAACCTCGAGGAGCCGTGAAAGTGTACTGTAAGGAGAGATAAATGATGGGCATCAGAGCAATCTGTGGTAATTGGGAGACATTTCCCGCCATGAAGTAACTGAACCTATTGATCCCAACACTTGCCTCTCTGAAACAAAACAAAAACAGCTGCATATGCCAAATTTTCTACACTCTTTCACTATAAATCATTTTTTTCTATGGTTTACCAAGAGACATAAATAATCTCTACTGCGAGTGTATCGTGTCAACACAATTACTTCTTAAGTAACACTTCTTTACTTGAGGCCTATTGATGTACTGCATCTTGGGAAGGGTACTCGAGCTCAGCTGCGATCGCTTAGTGCTATATATGTATAAGTAGCAGGAGAAAAAGTTGTCTACGTATTCTACTCTTGGGCACGCCCTTCCATTCTTGAGGCCAAACAGATTCATGACTTGGTGAACCAAAACATACTTTACTTGGTCTAAAACAAGTCAAGAGGATTTCTGGAAATATAATGCAAAGCAAAGTTTGAGGAAAATAAAAGGTAGATTTAGCATATTCTACTAAATTTAAACACCATAACCCCTCCCTCCCTTCCTTCCTCTTTCCCTCCTTTTCTCCCTCCCTCCCTCCTTCCTTCCTCTTGCCCTCCTTTTCTCCCTCCCTCCCTCCCTTCCTTCCTCTTTCCCTCCTTTTCTCCCTCCCTCCCTCCTTCCTTCCTCTTGCCCTCTTTTTCTCCCTCCCTCCCTCTTCTACTACGCCGTCTCAATTGAGCAATATAAAATCCAATTTGATTGCAAGAAGAAACTCTTAATCATGCCTGGAATGAAAGATATGTTGGATCTAGATTATCATATTGCAAAAATTCTCCAAGACTCTGACCTCCAAAACACTGGGCGCAACTGTCCAAAGACACGCAGTGCTGGAATGCATGCCACTAGACCAATGCCCATACCGCTCATTGTTGTCATTGTGAGGAACTGATTGAGTTTAACCTGAAAGACGTAGCAAAGAGAAGATTTAAATGTAACATTGTTTCGTCATTCACTTCTAAGCCTCAGGGTACAAAGCATAACATTTACCAAACTCTTCCCCCATACCATTACTTTCATACAAAATTTCGTTAAAACCAAAACACCTTGTTTTGTCTAAGGGATATAGGAATTGGGTTACCAACAAGCTTTGAAACTGAAGAAGAACATAAAATGGAGAGTAAGCATTGAAAGGGGAGAGTTTGGGTATGCAACATTGGTACTATTATTGCATCTAAACAATGACAACCGGCAATAAACGCATACTTATTATCTGAAGGTAATCATTATTTTAAGCTTGTGGCAATAACTAATAGTCTGTGCTTAAAAGTATGGCCCTGTATAGAGAGCTATACAATTTTAGCTTACAGTTTTCCTCATCCGCCAATGATAAGAAACCTCACGAAGTCTTGATGAAAAGATATACTTTAATGACAAATATCATAAATCAGGGTTGTCTCAAGCAATTCTTCATTCATAAAAACCAACCTCTCTGTATAAGCTCCCAAGAACACCACCAGCCAGAAGAACAAGGAATGTGTCGAGAAGAACTGTTTTGATTTGGCGAAATTGAAGAATGAACTCCCGAATGAGAAAGCTGAAGAACTGGCTAAACATGTTGGGTTCGGGACGGTCTGATACTGAAAAAGAGCAAAGAATGTCTTTTACAGTAATCATAGCATCTAGGATAAAACATGTGTAATCTTAAGTAAAACATGCGGATCAGAGGCCTACATTTGTAAATGACAACTATCAAAAGAGCGAACAGTTATTATTGGTGTATATCTGAGGGTAGAGCAAAGCCAGGGAAGTTGTGTGTATCTCCATGTTAACACTAACAATGCTGTCATATAAAGGTGAATTCTAGGAAAATTGGTTATAACCATTGACTTTAATCATTTATGATTTCTCGTCGTCATTGCCTTTGATGATGAAGTTGATGTTGTTGCTGTTGCTGATCATAATTGATGATCCATCATAATAAGGATGATGTTCATAACGATAGCAAGACACTACAACGAAAATACATAAATGTCCCTCACTGCGGAATTCTTTGCCACAATCTCCGCATGATCCGGCCATCGCCACTTTGACGCTAGTCGCCCCAAAGCTGTCCCGTTTCTCGATCCAGTAATGCGGTAGCTTCTCCGGATCATGAGAGAAGTTGCCGCCTGTAGCACCGCCAATGACATCCATGTAGAAATCTGCTGGGTTGGCGTGTTCCGGGATGACGAATCCCAGGGACGCAAAGTAGGTCTCTGCATCAGGGACTGAGCCTTGGTACACAGTACGGCCTCCAGGTGCCAATAGCAATATGTTGTGGAACATTCCTGTTGGAGAAGAAAAAGCAACCTAGATCAGATGATGGAAGAGCAACGAAAAGTTCTTCCTACAGATTCTTGCTGTGTGAAATATAGGCAGAGGAGAGAGTTCCTAAAGCCATCTTTGAGATTATGATAGGAAGCAAGGGGGGAAGTCGCTTCGAATATCCAGAGATGATGCTGTAGAGGTGTAGTATGACGAAAGAGGGAGCGGCTGTGTATAATATGGCCAATAGAAAAAGGCCCAGTCAATAAAAGTGGAAGGGTGGGCATGGAGAGCAATCGCCTCCAAGCATTGCTTGCCAGTCAACCGCCGAATGAAAAACAAAATATCTTCCAATAATGAAAACATTGAGTTGACATTGCAATAAAAATTGGAGAAATCTAAACACGCAATATAAAATATAAAGCACATCGCATCATATAGCACACATAACACATATACATACGAAATATTTCGTATCTCGGCTGATGGATAACACATGCGACAGTCAATCGTCCTTTCTCGGCGACTTTTCGAAGAGCATTTAGGACAGTCAAACTTGAAGTACTATCGAGCCCACTGGAAAAAACAACACTCAACCTTGAAAAAATCCTGAGAAATAAACTTTCAATGTAAAGGGTTTAACAAAATAAGTAATTTGTTATTTTACGTAGATTTTTTGAATGTTACTTCAAGAAGCCTGACATTAAGAGGGCAAGGTGATTGATGTTATACGTTGAGGTACAGGTAGAAAGTAGCATTAAACCGCAAGACTTCCGTTCCGGCTAGTTCCGGCAACGTTGCAATTAATGTCGGAGAAAGCTGAAATGTTGATCCATATACATGAGCAAAGAAAGGATGGTTATATCATAAGATTGAAGAACAGAATTGACCTATTACCCAGAGCTGGCATTGTTTTCATTTCTAAGATTTTCATGAAAGGTCGTCACACTTTCTATTGAGTGAGCAAAAATTACTGACGTAAATTTAGCCGACCACCAGAAAATGTTTGAAAATAAGCAAATCTACTAAAGAACTTTCTGAATACATCAATTTTCTATAGAAAATGGCGATGGTTGGATGATATATTTTCATGGTTTGATGTATTTTCCAGATGTGGTATCATATTGAAAGGGACATATCAAAAACGAACCTGGTTGGTTCATCAAGGAAAAGTAAGGTAGGGTCAGCAATAAGTTCCATTCCGATATTAACACGTTTCCGCTGACCACCGGATATTCCTCGTTGTTCCTTGAAATAATAAAAATATGAAATATAGTAATATTCTGTAAGCAGAAAAGGAGTAGTGACGAAAAGAAGAGAAAAAGATGCTAAAGCTCCAAAGAGTAATGGAACTCAGAAAATACTACAGTTCAAATTGAGATAATTATGGTTGTATCTAAACTTAGGTTCTTGCCTGCTTTCAAAAGACTTATGCGCGCTCTGTACTCAATTATCTAAAACCAGTCACATCATCTGTATAATATTGAAGATGTGGGGATTTCTCGAGTTCCCGTATGATATATTTCAAAGTTATTTTCTAGTGACTTTTGATTAGATTTTTCGGCAAACACGGACATGGATTGCGCTGCTTTTGAAAGTAAACAGTTTACGCAAACTGTTTATGCAAAGACATTAGCGCTAGTTTGTTAGTAAACTGATTGATGCAAATTTCCTGCATTAAGGAATTGATGTCAAGTGGAAGCAGGTCGTTTAACAGCACCTGCCCCCATTAGTGCACTGAATATGTGGTAAAATTGTGCATTTTGTGTTAAAAGCATGATATTTGGCACATAAGTAGATCTCACAAAGGCAAACATTTTAAGAGTTGGAGGCATTCTAAAAATAGATTTATGAGGTATTTATGACGTCATTTCCTTAGAATTGGATATCGTGTTACAAAATTGGAAATAGTAGTAAGGTAAACATTCTGATTAAAAACACACTATCAAAAATTGCCCTGATTGATATGAGAAACTTAAAACAACAATTTATTTGATTAACTAAGTACTTAATTTGAAAGAAAGTAATGCGCATGCGTGAACTTTCTCGAGAAATACCACCTATGACAACTGAAGTAACTGGAAATCAACAATGTAACTTATTCTGAGCATTCCCCTCCACAGTAACAAAGCGCTGTACATTTCATTTGGGATCTGCCACATTTGCAGGCTTTCTTGCACCCCTTTTTGCATCCACATTTTATAAGAATTCTCAAAGTTTCCACCACCTCTGGAAGATCACTCAATTTCGGCTGCCATGTTCCATCTACACTTATCCAACCACATTTGTCTGGTTGCGGCAAAGTCAGCGAAGGTTTGAACATTTGCTCCCAGCAATTTGCTTGAAGTGCTGCTCTACGAACATGCTGCTCCAGGGCTGCTTTTGTCGGAGGTATGTTTTCCAGAGATCGACTCTTCTTCGCAAAAAGCTGCAATCGTGCTTCATTTACATTTGATGACTGACTTGTCTTGTCATACATAACAACTACGAATTGCTCAATTGTGTTCATGTCTTCTTCTCTGATATAATCCGGTTGTTGCATTATCCTAAGGAAGGGCCCATTAACATCATTGACCATGTTCCATGCTGCCATTGCGGTTTTTTTGCCTTTACTGTGGAAAAATGAAACCGTATAACATCCTGTTAAAGCGTGAAACATAGTTATTACCCTTGCTTTGTCGTATCCAATAGATTTGAAGATCAAATTGGCATCAATTACTTTGAAGTTTTGTTGCGATCCAAATGCTATCTTGATTCCCAAATCTTTTAACCTCGCTACAGCATTTACAGCAAGAACAACTACATCTGTGTCGACCGTATAAATCACTGCCTTCCTCAAGGACGCCCGATTAATTGCATCAGCAAGGTGCAAAAACATTCTTGTGTCCGCCTCCTCGTGGTTGCATGGATGTAACAAAGTTGTGTCTTGATTTGGCCAACAGAGAGCATTATCGCCTATGGTTACAATAACATTCTTTTCGATTGGTCGAAGATTACTGTGAATATATTCTGCAATGTAAGAAAACATTTCTGTTTTGCTGTCACTATTTCGAAAGGAATGACTTCCAATCCTTTGGCACAGAATCGCTTGCTTTCACACGTTTTCGTGCTCCTTCTCCTCGACTAAGTCTTGCTGTATTCTTCAATGATCTTTCATGATACACATCAAAGACTACGTCCATTCTTTTGACACCTGAGAGAAAGTTATGTAATCTGGGAAGAACCCTTTGACTGACGTAAGACTCAAATGTCATTTTACCCTCTGATCTTGTTGAATTTATCAATGCTGCTCCGTCAACCACTGCAATCTCCCCTGAATAATCAATGTTCAATCCTCCACTTTCCTGGGTACTTGTTTCAAAGCATTTTAGCAGTTCTGCTTTATTTCCGGGTCTCAACCTGTCGTTAAGAGAGATAGATGGTGGACTAGCTTGATTTTCGTGCGAAAAGAAATCTTTGAGGTCACCGTATCTATTTTGACAAGCAATGAAAAGTCTTGAAAAAAGCGAAACATCATTCTTCATTGTGTAGAGTTGAACTTGAAGCCTCGATTTCTTCGGGGATGTAGTAACAATTGTCAATTTGTTTCGTTTGATCCAAAAGAGAAACATTTGCTTGACTTAACCTCTCGGTAAGGAACTCTTTTAACTGCTTTTTACCGATCTCTTCAGCTTGGTATAAATTCTTTATGGCATCTCCATCTAGCATAGCTCTGCTATTGATAATCATCAAACAATCTCTTGATTCCTCTAAAAACGGATTTCCAAATTCTCGAAATACACTTTTCAATTTTTCTACGTGATCATGAAATCTTTTTTGAAACTCAGGTGAATCTTCACGATGCCGAAAGTTCTCTTTAGTTGTATTTTTAGCAGCTATCTGACTCTTGAACTGCTGTAGAAGTCTTGCAACTTAAGGTCCTGCCAGCATCCATCGAGAAAGTGCAACTTCGTTTGACGTGATTCCGATTATGCCGCCGTCACCTTTTACTTAACATGCATAATGAATACAAAGCAGTATCATCGGGAGAACACACAAAACAAATCTCGAACAAAAAAAAAAGCAATGTTTCTACAAAAAGTCCTGTTTGTTCGCATCACGTGTCTTCCGTAAATAAGGTCAAGGCAAGGCTCATTATCGCACGAAAAAGAGACTCGCGCATGCGCAAGTGTGCAGTTTAGAAAATTCAAATATTATTCAACGTTCAATGTTGCCGAATATGTTGCATCTTATTCTTTAACTTGAACAAATTCGTAGATGGAACGAAGCTTTCCAGTGTTTACCCCCATATCAGTAAAAACTCCATATGACGTCATAACTACGTCACAAAACCATTTTACATGCTGCCTCCAACTCTTAAAATACTTCTTTTATCCATAAGAGCTTATATGCGAAGTTTCAGACTTTTAACACAATCTGCACAATCACAGTGATTTTTGCTACATATCTAACGCACTACATTAACATGTGTGCCTGTGATGCTGCTCTTATCTTCCACGGAAAGTCCAATCGATTCTTTAAGAAACATTACTGTACTCGTTTTAGACTTGACAATCAAAATTATAACCTAAATGTCAAGAAAATTACCCTAAACATGAAAATAAATTAAATTCGAATTTAACCCTTTTCTACGTTAAGGATGGTCTACCTACTTTGTCGGCAAATGCGACATTGAAACCCCCTTTAGAACAATATCTAGCGTGAGTCCTAGAGAAAGAAATCTGGTTCGTGAATAGTTGAAAAAGTGATATGGTTCGTGGATAATACTTTTAGTTAACTACTTAATACAGGCATGAAAAGCTTAGAGGGGTGAAGATAACACGACACAAAAAGGCAAGACAAAAATAAGTAGCTTTAAACATTCATTATTTTGCAAAATAGTTAACACAGCTAATCACAATTATGTAATTTTTTGGCTGCAAATAAAACTATAGGTTTGTGGGGGTAAGTGGCACGACTTGTGGTTTGGATAAGTAATCGCTACTGGTTGGCAGAGCAACGATGTACAACAACGACTATCATTGCCCTTGGTTTTGATCCCTGCCTTGGACGCATCACTAGGCTATACTTTTTGCAGTATGCAGGGTTTTTTAATATGGAGATTTAAAATTCTGAACGATTCTTTTATAGGCTCCAATCCGAGACATTGGCACGGCACTCATATTCCTACTAGCATCATTACTGTCTAGATGTAGCAGAGTCCAATCTGCCATTGCTGCTGAGTTTCATATTGAGGTATCTTCTGCATTTACTATTGCCATGAATCAGTATAAATGCATTCACCCATGAGTTAGACATAATAAGAATTGCTGAGCAGTATAGTGCAATACTCATGGAAAGACTGGGTCCAGTATCTGAGTAGACCAAATAATATGTCCAGATAATCGTGAAAATGTCATATGGAACGTAGAAAACAGCCAAGGCGACGGTCAGCAATCTGAGGGTCTTGACTGGGCGTGAATTCTGCATTATACTGTCTCTTGCGTTTTTTGTTGAATCCTCATTGCCGGAGAAGGTGGATGATGCCTGACTTTGACTGGCTATCTGGAGGGTGTGGTTGCCTATCATGTACGACTTGAGAGAATGTGCCATCGTAATGTTAGCGAGAACCATCGCTATAATGCAAATTATCGAAAAAAGACAAGACCCTACCAAGACTGGAAATGACGGATAAATTACAAGTGCAAAGACTGTCAATAAAGCAACAAGAAATCCAACAGCAACGAGGAGTTTAAATCGAAAGCCATTCATGAATTCACTGTATGTCAATGGCTTCTTGATATGGAGAAATCTGTCCAGGGTTATGCAGCAAAAAATATTGAACGAAAAATAACACGCAGTCAAGAAGACGAACTCTATTGCTTTTTTTAGCACGCAAAAATAGAAGGCACCGTCTTTCGTTGCAACCAACGAGAAATAAACAGGCAGTAGAATACTGATGACAACATCTGACGAAGTCATCAAAATAACGAACTTGTTTGAAATTTTGACCGTCTGACCAGTCTTCCACATACAGTAAATAAAAGTGGTATTTGATGCGAGGCCCACAATAGTTACCAAACTAGGAATGATGTTATAAAGAAGCGTTGTATACGCTGAAGCATCAAGAGCTGTGAACAGCAGAAAACACAAGGACGAGTTACCCATCATCAGCAACAGAAATGCATCGATATTTGATCTCTAATGGTACGTTGTGTTTATAGCATTGGCAAACCAGTCCCGCGCCACAGTCAAACAAGAAGGAGGCATACTTTGTGTTTCTATGAGCAACAAATATTTACACAAGCATCTTTCGTCGCAACCTGCAGCTTCTCTCATTACTTGCCGTTTCTTCATACAGGTTTTGAAGGAGAGAAGCTCTCAAAATATTGTTTTCTTTCCAAGGAGGCGTAAATTTGTATAACAGCCTTGATTCATTTGCAGTCAAACAGAATATGCTGGCAAAAGCCAAACATTTGCCAGCTCAAATTACTTGAAACCAGCCCGTTCTACAGACAGTTGCATATATGCATATATATATATATATATATATATTTAACGATGAAATAAGAAGTTTCGGGTACAAATATTGGCAGCTGATTAAACATTGTACACAAAGGGTTAACAAACAACAACGAATCAACAAAATTGAGGCAGAGGAATTAAAAATGCAAAAATGATACTATACCTCATCTCCAATGTGAGACATTGCAATATGAGATATCTCCAGGAGTTTTAGTGTCTAAAAAATGAATACATTGGAAAAACTAAACGATGGGGTTTCATCATCAGGTAAAAGTTATCAAAAGGCGGGGTGGTAAAATTTGGGGTAACAGGAGGGTGAAAAAAAGTCCTCGAAGAGAAGGCCTATACTTGTGCAAACATCAAAAATGCCTCACCAGCTTTGGTACTTTACCTAAGTATTTGCTAGCCTAGTTCAACTTTCTGTAGTTCACCTTTGCCTTACTATACAACCGAGAAAATTGGGTGGAAAAATCAAAAGTTTTAGAATTTGAGCATGCAATGGGAGTGAATGCATGGTCTAGCTGGCACAACTGTCAAGTAAGAATCATTTTGCCACCACACTAGAAATAACGACAATTTGATCTAGACCAGTGAGAACTAAGTTTTGGTGAGACAATTCTATCAGGCAAAACTGGCGCAAAATATATCATGGTGGCATTACAGAGAAGGCACAATGAATTGGGTTAACATGTTTTCAATGAGGGTGCACATGTTTCTTTATTTTTGCAATTCCAGTGCTACGTGCGCTGTAATTTTTGCAAACAACACGTGTCTATCAGGGAAACAATTTACCTGAATTCATGAACTAAAAACGTTGATTGATTCACTTCAGGTATATAGCCTAATAATATTACTACAATGCACAGTTTTTTACAAAAAAACAATTTAAAAATAATCCCGTACAAAGCTGTCGAGCAGTTTAGAAACTCTCAGTACAGGGTTAGAAATTTCAAGGCACTGTTAACGCTTCTATGTACACCAAAGGAAAGGATAAAACCACTATATTTTCATTGATTTTCAAAAATCCTTAACTGAAGAATGTTCATTGCTATGTTTTGGCCTAAAGTGGAACTTGTTGATATTTTATGATGGAAAATAAATCTTTGCACCATTGAGGTTGTTATTCCAGAACATCGGAATGAATTTGTACATTTCGTCTGCTAAATAGAAGAATCAAAGACCAAGTGGATGAGCTGACCTGGCTGACTTTCTGGCTTATTTCCTTCTTTGTAAATATAGGGGGTAGTCGAAGATTGGCTTGGAAGGTCAAAACCTCTGTCACAGTTAGTGTTCGATGCATCGTGTCTTCTTGAGGGACAAACCCAACAATTTTCTTAAACTTTCTCAAACTTGCGATAACTTCACCATTAGCTCTTAAAATTCCTTCCATTTTCTACGAAAACAAAAAAAGAAAAATTTCAAGGAGCCGCTTAACTATAGAATTGCTTCAGAGATTGATGAACGAGCAAGAGAATGTAAGGGTAAGAGAATGGGATACAACAATTGTTTAAAATAAAGCATGTAGGTAGAACGCTGTATATGAATCTGGGCTTGGAGAGAATATGCGAGCATTGCTTCAGTTTCACGAGACACTTGATTCAGAGAAAGGCAATAGACACAGAAATTGAACAATTTTACTATATTAAAGTATAAACGCAAACGAAGCATAAAGGTGTATTAGAGATGATTCTATGATACGATTTATTCCTGTTATACATAATCTATCTTTCCATCACTAGCTAAATGAATTCAGGGCATGCCAAATGCTGTTTTAGTTTAGGCATATGAAGCAGTTGTGCTGATCTATGGCTTCCTTGTCGTTTTTCGCTTCTAAAAAACTTTGTCTAGTTTCTTATTTCATAAAAGGGCAGATAGGAAATCAGTTTAAGTTCATTCTCTTTTACAATAACACACTTTATAAGATTTGCAAAAAAAATTGGAAAAATATAAGAACATGACCGACATCAAATGAAAAACTGAAAGAATACTGCTATATTTAATGGTCCCAAAAAAACTTACAGCGTTTCGTCGTAGAAGAAAAAGTGCGAAAAGATAAGAACAACATTTAGAAAACAAGCAAAAAAGTTCTGCCTAGGCTGAAATTATTTGATGCTTATAAAAGAGTGTACCAGACGTTTTGCTGTTCTTAGCCAATTTACAAAAAAGATAAACAAACCCAAGTTAAAGCACAAAACAAAATTGGCAACATAAATATTTTTGTTTTTTAGTTTCAGAAAAGGAAAGCTTCAATTGTCTCAGATATTCCCTTCTTCATGGTACAGAATCTTGATTGTGTTGTCAAAATGAAATCTCTACTGACTGAATCGTCTTGATCTATTTTGAGCAAAGAGAATATTCGATTGTATCTGCTCTCTAGTATGGTATATATACATAGTCTAAATGCTGATTCAAAATCCAGCCTCATTATACTTCGATCAAACATAAAGAGCAAAAAACAAAGCATGCATACCCCGTAGAAAGCTTTGTCACTGACTACGTTAAGCAATGTGGTTTTCCCAGCTCCACTAGGACCCATAATCGCAGTTACTTCGCCGCTTCGAATTTCTCCGGTTACAGCTTGGAGGACAAGTTTGCCACTCTAAAAATAAGGAAATGTTAAGTCTAAAAATTTGAAAAGAAAGGTTTTGGTGCTTAAGCAATCGAGTCTGAAATGTGCCGAAAACCAAACCGTTCATTGGCATAATCTTTGAGATTTTTAACATAATTTCATTGGACATTTGCCTAAAATTGTTCTTGAAGACATATCAACAGGATGCTACGTTGCCAGTTTATTTTGAAACTTTTTCTTTTACTAACCTTGGCACCTTAGTATCTTATCACCAAAGTTATTCTTGAAATAACTAATCACAATTACTTTATTACATGTAAACTTTTTAAAGATTGTCTTTGTCCTCCCTAAAATGTCTTTGTCATGATAAATTTTACATATTTTGCAAACAACTGTTCTAACTTATGTTTCTTCGGACTTGGCACCGTCGGTTAATAACCAAAGGTAAGCACAATATTTATATCCAGTTGCAGATCGGAAGAAGAATTACGCCTTTGATTGGTCTCTGTTGTTTAACTAATCGGTGGCAACTAACCTCTTACCTTGTTAAAGAGCCAAAGACAGGAAACGAACTCTTCTTGTCTAAGTAAGTCCGGATCCTTTGTTTTGGTAAAACAAGGGTCAAAAACACTATTTTCGTTTATTTCCTTGGCACTGACAGTCAGGCACGCCGGATCCGGGGGGGGGGGGGGGGGGGGGGCTTTAGTCCCCTCACCTTTTTGCTTAACTATGATAATCAGGTGGTGGCATCAAAGATTATGGAGGAAAACTACCTTAAAAGTTTGCCAATATGTCTAGAGTCCCCCTCACTCCAAAGTGGGCTCCGGCGCCCCCTATGAGTTACTTTGGTTGCTCAACAGAAATCTACAGAAAAATAATTCAGTGCTCTAATTCAACTCACGCCCTTCAGTGTCAAAGATAGGTCTGAAAAACTCAGATCTATGGTGTAATCTTTTGGTTCCAACTGAGCATCGGTCGAGCATGCGAAATCCTCCATTGTGGTTATCAGATATTTTATGCCATCCTCAACACTGTAATGCAAGTCCCCTGTAATCGCCCTCCAGTAATGGTTAGCAAAGTATTTCAGCAGACGGAAATGTTCGAAAACAGCATATGTGCCAATGATGAACATGATAACAACGATTGTGACAACTGGACCAATCGCATTTTGCAGCGGTGCAGACTCACCCTCCTTACATATTGAAAATGCCTGCATGTGACAAAAAGAAGACAAATAAGTGATTGAGTGACACTGAAGATAATTACTTTCTGCGAGATAAAAACTTTTTGAAAGGAAACAGCTTTGGCAGAAGAATTACTTTTCCCCGGCCAAATTGCTTTATGAAATTCAAGCTACTTTCTAGAAGGAAATGTCTTAAAGAAAACAGAGTACAGAACTTTCTACTGGCCAGGTTGTTTATTAACACCGAAATACTTTCTTCGGGAAATTTTTTTTTGCGGGCAAATTTCTTTTCCGCGGGCAGAAATATTTTTGCGGGACAGGTTGCTTCATGCGGGCCAGATCTCCTCACGTCGTCGTTGCAGCAAACTGGCATACTATAATGAATTTGGGCGCAAAATAGGATGTGGTATTCTCGGAGAGACGTAGAAGTTCCGTTGCAGCTCAACTTGGCAGCAAAAGAAAACAGATTAACTTTGCTCTTCTATCGTCTTTTTTTCTAACGTCGGGGGAGAGGTATGAAGGGGAAAATCATAGATGAAGACAAACTTGGGAAAATTTAGAAAAAGTTATATTCATCTTATACAGCTGGGCAAATCAAAACTTTGACTGTAAACTCACCGGGCACTTATAAGCTTTTGTTGTTCCTTCTCGGCAATAATATCCTTTAGGGCATATGATTTTCTCTGTTGATTGCTCGCAGAAGTATCCTCTCGGACATGGCTCATTTTTAAAAGCGCCAGGACACATATAGCTTCCGTCTTCATTTAGAACTGGTGTGGCGGTATCACCAGTCTCACTCCTGCAGCACTTACCGAGGCGCTTGCACATTGATTTGTATCCTCGCTACAAAAAGATGATTAAGACCCATAAAAAGAATGGGCACCATTCGCTCGGTATAGTGAAAGACACGTTTCTTAGATGGGCCTATTTCGACCCACAATTTCGTAATTTCCAAGCTAAGAGTTTTCGATCCAAGTTCTGACGTTTTATACACTGAAAAGTATCAGATGAAAAGACCTACTAAGTCTAAAAGTGTCTGTTTTTTAAAAGCTATCTTTAAACAACGTGTGCTCAGACAAACTTCTTACGATTTCCTTTCCCCGTTTGCTAAAGATGAGCTTTCAGCTTGAAGCATGATGGTCAAACCTATTGAGAAGGAAATACTGGTATTTCCACTGCTTCTTCCATGCCACAGAGCCCGGGCAAGAGTTTTGAAAAACAACTAAGGCGGTGGTTTCCAACTTTAATAGTTTCAATTCTTACATTTTGATACTTTTTCAATGGCATTTTTGTAGATGTTTAAAGCAGTCAAGATTACTAGGTCAATGTAAACAAAACTATAAGGCAATGCGTGACTACAAAACCAACAATGCATTGCGCCCGCGCGCATATATGACGTAATTTGGGGAAAGGGCTAAAAGGGGCAGGTTGCAGTTGAGAGTATTTTAAAAGCAAGAATACTTACAGTGACATTCACCAGCTCGTATGGTCTGCAGAATGATCCCTTGGGGCATGGAATAATACAGGTTTCATCTTCTGGGCAGACATACCCTAAACAGGTTTAAAAATGTATTAGAGCACTAAGTCAAAAAGCACATACAAGCACACACAATGTCAGCAACATCGAATATAATGACACTTCCAAATTTGAAAAAATGGTGAAACCCGTGAATTGATGTTTCTTTCTCTAGACCATCAAATCTACTCTCTACAGTAACATTAAAAGTAAATGTCTATTTTAAAAGTATCGTAAAGAAAATTGCTTGCTTAAGTTACTAGCTAGACTTTGCACGGAGTTCTTCTTCCTCTTTAGAGCTCTAGGAGGGGACTAATTAGGGCGAGAGGGCCAATCTTCCCTTGGTTCTCATTCTATCAAAAGTTACTCAATTCCTACTTCTTGGCATTGTAATTTCTAGAGATAATTGCAAGAGCCCTTGTTTGTGTTCCATAACAACTCACGTCTGCTCACTTTAAACTGCAAAGAAAGTTAATAGCTTTGAAAAAAGCAAACATTTATTAAACTAAAGCTTTTCGTCTGACACTCTTCAGAGTTTAAAACGTCAGAACATAGATCGAAAACTCTACGCTAAGAAATATATATACCCAGTTGTGGATCGAAATAGGCCAATCAGAAACATGAGCACATGATTGTAAAGGTTGACCAATCAGTGCCGCTTGCCTATTAGAATGTTACCAATGGAGTCCTAAGGTGACAACGAACTCCTTTTGTCTACACAGTAGCGGTTTTTTCGTGCTTATGTAGATAGATTCTAAAACTGCTAGGTTGAACGACGATCGGGCTTTACCAATAATCCGAAACATGTCGCCATTATAGTTTTTTGCACAATCTGGGTTTTCTAGCAAATGCTGCCCGATAGCAGAATCGCAGGTTTTAGTAGTAATTTTGGATTTGCAAGACCGAGGTGTCTGTTCTCTTTGGGGATGTGTTTTGTTTCTAATATTAGATGGAACGTGTTGTTTTATCCTATCCTCCAATCTTTGGGTGGTGCGTCCTACGTAGCCAGAATCACACTGGCACGTGAATTCATACACAACAGAAATTTTTTTTTGTGGCAGGAACGCAGTCCTTTTGAATGGACGGAAGGGCCTTTTTTGTACTGTAATTGTTTTGTACTGTACTGTACTGTGATTGGTCAACCTTTACAGTCATGTGCTCGTGTTTCTGATTGGCCTATTTCGATCCACAACTGGGTATATATATTTCTTAGCGTAGAGTTTTCGATCTATGTTCTGACGTTTTAAACTCTGAAGAGTGTCAGACGAAAAGCTTTAGTTTACTAAATGTTTGCTTTTTTCAAAGCTATTTACAAGTTTTGTACCACCAAAAGATTGTTTGAATTTTTTATTCCCATTTTTTTCATTCTTTTTGTTTACATGACTCTGTTTGACAAAATGTTCAATGCGTTTAACAACCTTTTGCAGACCATCTAAGAATACCGTAAGCCCTCATATTAACCTCCTAAAGGCTTAAAATTCAGGAAGTTTATAGTTGGGGAGGGGGGGGGGGTGTAGGGGATAATTCGAGAATTTACAGTATGCAGATCTATGAAAATTAAATGCACTGTATATTCTCTTATCGTGAAAAATCAGGCATTGTTTTTTTCTTATTCGTTTTTACTGTTTAGATTTTGATTTTGATTTCAGTTTTGCAATCTGCTGAATATTGAGTTTATGGCAATGCGGTTCTGGATTGGTCTGTGGGTCTTGGTCATCCTGCTTGGCGTTGTCGCATTCGAGGGTTGCTACCTCGTTGAATATTTTTCAAGATTCACCGAAGAAGTCGTTTCGGTTCTTATTTCATTTTTCTTTCTTTATGAAGCAGTCTATTTCCTAATAAAGGTGAGAAGCATTTAAGAGCTTGACGTAAATTCAAGTTTGTTTTATATGTAACGAATACTTGACACCGTTTTCGTACCTATTAAAATGTCTCTCTACCTATAGAATTTACGATTGCCGTTACCATGGCTTCTATATTTATTAATGAGCAAACAGTTCCTTTTTTTGTTTTCAACTGGTCCCATTTCCTCTTTGATGAATGTTGGTCTGCTCTTTGCTGAAATTAACCATTTTTTCATGCAAAGTTAACCATGTTTTTCATGTACATACGAATTTCTATAGTGACTTCAGTCTAAAATTCTGTTTTGTTTTTTTCAGGTTTTCAAAGAACACCCATTAAAATTGTCATATGAATCTTTAGAACAAGCAGATCTCATAGAAAAATATTTTGTAAATTACACAGAGCAAATTTGTAACATTAGTTTACCTGAACTAGTAAGAAATGAAAGCATCACAGAGGCTCCTTCGCTGTCACCTAATAATGTTGGGCGGCCGAACACTGCCCTAATGAGCTTGGTCCTCCTTATTGGAACATTCTTAATTGCCTTCTTTTTGCGCAAGTTTCGAAATAGTCATTTTTTCTCCAGTAAATGGCGAAGGATTATGAGTGACTTTGGTGTGCCTATCGCAATGATATTCATGGTTTGTGTAGATTTAACAACTGACAATATATTCACGGAAAAAATAAACATTCCACAGACATTAAGACCCACCAAAGCAGAGCGACGTGGATTTTTCGTCAATCCACTTGGAGATAAGAAAAGACTCGAGCTAGGCTATATTGTGCTTGGTGTAATTCCGGCAATTTTAGTCAGCATTTTGATATTCATGGAGACTGAACTGACGGGAGTCTTGCTCAATAAAAAGCGGAATAAACTCAAGAAAGGTGGCGGCTTCAACTTAGACCTGTTTATGATGGGAGTGCTGACAGGAATTTCGTCTGTATTCGGCTTGCCTTGGATGTGTGCCGCCACCTTAAGGTCGGTGCAGCATATCAACGCGTTGGTCATTATGAGTAGATGTCATGCGCCTGGGGAACGTCCGTTTCTAGTCGAAGTGAAGGAGCAAAGGCTCACCAATGTAGCTATTCATATATTAGTAGGTGAGTCACTTCGATTTAAGTTGTCATTCTGTATTCAGTATTAGAAGCGATTGGAGTCGAAGATAGCGCTCTCTTTAAGGCCGATTTCCATTTGACATTTTTTTGTGCGCGCGGACGTAGCGCCCAAGTCTGAGCATGTGTAAATTTGGGCGCTACGCCCGCGCGCACAAAAAATGTCAAATGGAAATCGGTCTCTAAAGTCAAAGTACAATCCATCCCAAGAGTCCTTGGAGCGCCCTGTTCCACGAGTTTGTTTGAAGAAAAATATCCTTTAACAGTACCCCCTACCTCTCCGCCAAAGCAATTTTCGTTGTAGAGTTCAATGTCGTTTTTTCCTGAGATGAATCCATTGTACCACACCAAACTTCTTACTTTGCACAAAACAGCATTTTTAGAGGGGAAAGGGGGATGACCTATAGAATGTTATAAAAATATTTGAATGCGATTACTTTGGCGGTTATCGTAGCTGATAGAATGGTATAGAAGCTTCATATCGACTCAAATTGTCAATAAATAATACGTCTTCAGATTAGAAGGCAATTTGATATCCAGAAAATTCTGAGATCCTCTCAAATTCTTTTTATGTTTATATGAAGGATAAATAGCTTCTTGCTATGAATTTTCTGCAATTAGAGTTTCTGATTTGACTGGCCTTATTTGACAGGCATTAAAATTCTGTCAGTCAGTTCTCTCATTTGCAAAGATAAACAATGAAATTGGAACATTTGTGAATTACGTATCTTCTATTTCCAAGCCCTCTCTTCGTCGCTATTGTTCGTTTATTAAATGGACTCGTGCCCCCTTGAAATGGCAATCCATTTTCATTCCGTAGGTTTAGTCCTCTTCATGTCTGACGTCATCAGAGAGATCCCGTACGCTGTTCTACTTGGGGTGTTTCTGTATCTGGGCCTCATTTCATTGTTCAGTGGCATTCAATTTATGGAGCAGATGCGACTTTTCTTCACCCCCCGAAAATATCACCCTAACAAAAGATACATTTATATGGTATGTAATTGCAATGTTTTTTCCACTAACGTAAGGCTGCTTGATGTCGTGTTGCCTGATCTGTATCATATAGAGGCTGCTATAACGCATAAGTCAGAGTCATGAGTACTCTTATTGAGATAACTTCAGATAACAGCTCTCTCTGTACTTAAATAATCTGGTATGAAAGATAATCAATATACTTAAAACCATTGCAGCTTCTGTAGTCAGTTTTTTGTGAAATTCTTTCTCAATTTTAAGATAATTTTTATGCAGCAGTTGTTAACTTGGTTGCCAGATTAATTATGTTCATTTGAAGCTGTTATTTTGTTTTCTTTCCATTTCAGATTCCTCTTTACAAAATTCTGATTTACACTGCTGTGCAGCTTTTGTGCCTGATCATTCTATTTGTAATCAAACTCACTCCAGTGGCGCCGATGTTCCCCTTTTTCTTCCTTATTATGGCTGTCATCAGAAAGTATCTTGGACGTTTTTTTACTGAAGAAGAGCTCGAAGAGGTTAGAGAGTGTTTTTGTCTTGAAA
>NW_027019301.1:5257413-5504670 GCF_013076305.1 Rhopilema esculentum | reverse complement strand
GATTTGTATCCTCGCTACAAAAAGATGATTAAGACCCATAAAAAGAATGGGCACCATTCGCTCGGTATAGTGAAAGACACGTTTCTGAGATGGGCCTATTTCGACCCACAATTTCGTAATTTCCAAGCTAAGAGTTTTCGATCCAAGTTCTGACGTTTTATACACTGAAAAGTATCAGATGAAAAAACCTAGTAAGTCTAAAAGTGTCTGTTTTTTAAAAGCTATCTTCAAACAACGTGTGCTCAGACAAACTTCTTACTATTTCCTTTCCCCATTCGCTAAAGATGAGTTTTCAGCTTGAAGCATGATGGTCAAACCTATTGAGAAGGAAATACTGGTATTTCCACTGCACCTTCCATGTCACCAGAGCCCGGCCAAGAGTTTTGAAAAACAACTAAGGCGGTGGTTTCCAACTTTTATAGTTTCATTTCTTACATTTTGATACATTTTCAATGGCATTTTTGTAGATGTTTAAAGCAGTCAAGATCACTAGGTCAATGTAAACAAAAGCAATAAGGCAACGCGTGACTACAAAACCAACAATGCATTGCGCCGGCGCGCATATATGACGTAATTCGGTGAAAGGGCTAAAAGGGGCAGGTAACATTTGAGGGTATTTTAAAAGCAAGAATACTTACAGTGACATTCACCAGCTCGTATGGTCTGCAGAATGATCCCTTGGGGCATGGAATAATACAGGTTTCATCTTCTGGGCAGACATACCCTAAACAGGTTTAACAATGTATTAGAGTACTAAGTCAAAAAACGCATACAAGCACACACAATGTCAGCAACATCGAATAATGACACTTCAAAATTTGAAAAAATGGTGAAACCCGTGAATTTATGTTTCTCTCTCTAGACCATCAAATCTACTCTCTACAGCAACATTAAAAGTAAATGTCTATTTTAAAAGTATCGTAAAGAAAATTGCTTGCTTAAGTTACTAGCTAGACTTTGCACGGAGTTCTTCTTCCTCTTTAGAGCTCTAGGAGGGGACTAATTAGGGCGAGAGGGCCAATCTTCCCTTGGTTCTCATTCTATCAAAAGTTACTCAATTCCTACTTCTTGGCATTGTAATATCTAGAGATAATTGCAAGAGCCCTTGTTTGTGTTCCATAACAATTCACGTCTGCTCATTTTAAACTGCAAAGAAAGCTAAATGTAACCAAAGCCATCAACGCAAAGAAGCCTGACGAATTTGCTTTCACAGCTTCTATCAGGCACATCCCTATCAAGCATAAAACATACCTGGAGGACAGGGCAAGCTGAAACCAGTGGCATTCCTGTAAAAACCAGCTATACATGAGGTTGTGTTGAGGGGCTCTGAACAAAGTGCTTTGTATTTCAGTGGCCCGTACATTTCGGCGGGTGTACGACCAACTGTGTAAGATGAATCGCAAGCATCTACTTTTCCACAGCAATCTTGGGCATATTCTTTTGGGCAACAAGGAACCTTTCCAAACCCAGGACTCTCTGAAAACAGAAAAGGTAAACTTTGATACACGAAAACTGTTGATTATCACAAAAAATAGTGACGATCGTCGCGCACACATTTCCCTATTCTTTGTTAATCCTCTTCTTTGCCTAGTTTTGGCTTGCTTGCAGGATTGTAATTATTTTTCGTTCTTGCCAAAGGCTGAATGAAGTCTGAATCCTCGTGCAAAGTCCGCCAAGAAAGTCCTTGGAATTCCTTGTTCCCCCATTCTTTTAAAACCCGTAGCTATAGGGGCATTGGGGGCGTCGCATTCCCTTTGAAAAAGATTCCATTACAAACAAGGTGATTTCTTCAATCCAGGGATGCCTAATCGACACATTTTTGAATTTGTCGGCAAATAAACAATGATTCATTTACTATGTCGAGAAATTTGACTTGAATATCCTCTTGGGTTCTTTGAATAAGGTTAATAATTTAGTGTAAAAATTAGAGACACCGTACACCTAAAACATTTCGGAGGTATCGACAATGTGCACAAATGCTGTAATGCATCAAGCCTTCTGGTAAGGATTGTGGTTGATGCAAGGTTCCTCAAAAACATGGCGAAATCTTAAATGCGGAGTCCGATAATAAAAAACCAAACATTTATTAATTTAAGCCTTGTTGCTGATGATTCCTAATGAACTTCAAAATAACTATTATCGTCGAACAGTTAATAGCCAACAGTATGCAAACTATTTTTCATAAAAATGGAACATAGATCAGCTTAGTTCTGATAGAATGCTTGTTATCAACGATACAGTTTTTCGAACAGAAAAGTCTAAATACGACAGAACAGAAATGTTAAAAATTTTAAAACATACTTTCGCAAAGGTTTTCTGCATTTATTTGGGATAGTAGGAATGACAAAGCAACCAAGATTGCTTTATATTTAATTTCCATTTGTTGATCTGGAAACCTTTAATGATAAGATTTTCTTGCAGCTTCTGAATGTAGGAAAAACGAAATATGATTACGTCATCAACGAATAAACTGTTTTGGGTATATTAAGGGTAAAATCTGTATACTACATAGGCCTATGTATGAAAAATGGATACACTGAAATGATTGTCAAAATTAGCTAGATGAAACGAATACCACTTAAATAAAGTCGGAAAAAAAACGTTAACACAATAGTGGTGGGAATATACACTACAATATCATTAAAGTAGGCCTACGAAAAATCTGTAGGGTTGAGATGGTCGACTAGCAATTTCTAGAAAGATTCCCTAAAACTCTAATTTAATGCACTCACTAGACAATTAAGAATTACGTTCCCCTAGCATGATTACAGAGAAACTTGTGTTGGTTAGAGAAATTTGACAGAGCAATTTGGTCAGAGAAAAATAAAGATTTTTAAAAATTGTCTTTTATAGCAAACGAAATACGGGACGCCTGCAGTCTAGCCCGAAATATTATCTGTGTTGTAATTTCGAAATTATAGGGTATTGATTTACAGCAACATAACGTCACTGCAGAGACGCAGCTTTTGTGAAACGTATCTGAAAATTATTATGTTTCCAGGAAAAGTTGATCTCAAATCATAATTACAACTTCTATAGCAGCAATCATGCAATGTTTACTCACCACGGTAAAGTTTTTATGTGCAATTGACAGAGTTTTCTTTAACGCGCAATTTTTCCAAAGAGAAGTCAATGAAAATAAAAAGTCTCGTCACAGGTTACAACGAACATTCCATTTTCGATCTTCTCGTTCGAAATCCGACGAGAAAAAGAGGACAGCCTCGTTCACCACCAGACACCACACTTCATAACACTTCTTACTTATTACATTACTACAATAAAACTGCAATAATATCTAGATGAATCTAGAAAATAGCATGGCTATTCATCTACTCAGTTCAGAATGCTCTCTGATGTGTGATGCGACGAGATGCATTTAATTTTCAAATTTCCGCTAGCTTACAGAAACATACAAAAAATTAAGAATATTAATACAATACATTTGATAACCAATCCAGTAAAAGGATTTCGATAAACAACTAGATAACATCCATGATTGATAATTATTAAGATAAATCAGAAATAAAAACTAACACTCCTTTCCAAAGGGCTCTGTTTGTTCCACCGTATTTCCAAGAATCTTAACAGGGTGACAAAAAAAGCAAAAATGGAGGAAACATAATTAAAGCCATTTTGTCATCTATCTAATGGCCTAAAACTTTAAGATTTTTCCTACTATAGAATAATATCTAAACTTTGGTCTTCACCGAGCAAGAGAGTTTACCGGCCTGATATGTTTTCTATTTCACTTTGATTCAATATACCACTCAGATAATAAATTTCAGTAGCTCCATTAACTTATCGTTTAAGATTTCTTGACAACTTTTAAGAGATTTTAAAAGTTTTTATAGAGAGATGTTGTTGAAAGCATTGAATGGCCTGCAATAGAAAAGGTTTCTCTGTAAACTTATAAGATGGCATGCTCAGGGGTAAAATTGCCTTTCCCAATGGTAGAGAGGGTGATCTAACAACTTTTTCTAATAACACGAAGCTTCTTTTTAAGTAACGTTTCTTCATAACTTTCTTCGTAGTTAAAGAAAATGCTGCCAACGAGAACTTAATTTTGTGACAAATCAATTGGAGCATTAACCAACAAAAAGAAAAAATTAATACTGTATTTTGAAGGAATTCTGAGAAATTCAATACTATTTCAGCCTTGAAGAATGAATTAAGAACATAGTCAAACACCGTGTACGAAGAACACAGAAGTCCTAGATTAACTTGCTTCTAGAAACATAAGTTATAAAACTGATTTCCATTGCACAGTTTGATAATTCTAACCTCTCAGAAGTATCCAGAAATATTACACCATTGGAAATGTAGGCGCAAAATTATCAAAATTGCTTATACCAAATAGAAGATAGCGAACAAGCAATGCTACAATAGTTTAAACCTTTCCTTATGAAACGCAACCCCAAGCCATTAAATGCAATTTAAACTTTAAATTATAATATAAGCAAGCAATCCATAAATTGCTTGACCACGGCGCTCAACCAGTTAACTCTCACTTAAAAACAAAACTTTCACTTATACCATTGTAAAGTGCTAAAAATGCGAAATAATCAAATACCCGTTTGCTCAGCTATGAAAAGCACATTTTTTACAAATCGATGGATTAATGTGTAAATCTTAATAGAAAATGGAATAGATTTGAAAGGAAGTAAGGTGAAAAAGGCAGCTTCTGTTCCTCTAGGAGTAGTCCTGTTCTAAACACCAAATAGCGTGTACAGCTTTGCCTATACGGCATCGAACACGTTATGACAAACCGGTAAACAGTCATTTTTATAAGAGAAATAGACAAAAACAGGCAAACAAAATTTATTTCTTGGAAAAATTGGGGAAGAGGGATGGGGTAAGAGGGAGCTTGAGAAGCTTTCCCATACCTGGGAAAAAATTTCGTGATTTCAAGTTGTAAATTGCATAAAGCGTCTTTTGTACCTTATCTCCTACAGCCAGTAATATCATGAATCAGGGTCTATGTGTATACCAGCTCAGCTAATTAACTAATGTATAAGACGCTTCGGGGGGTATGTATAAATGATCGAGACGTAAACCACAAGTTGTATTCTGGTCATGAATAGCCGACAGGACGTCTCTAAATAGCATGCAACCAGAACGCAAATCGTATAAATGATTTATGCAAGGCAAAATATACAACCAGTTCACCTTTTGTATTTGGTGCGAAGTCGCATACTATACTCTGTTACCTTGGTTAGAATCATTAAAAGACGACAGATAGCCTCGTATGTTTTGATGACGCCATTATGATTGCCCGCCTTAAGATCAGTGTATTGGTAAGTAGCCATATTAGATTCTAAGCATTGCTTTTCGTAAGGAAGTCGTTTGAAAGAAATCCTCCATAGATTTAAGAAAATCGCAACATTTCTAGAGATAAACACTGGGTCAACTGATTAAACATTTAGGAAACAGCACAATTTGTAAGCTGTGAAATGGCCTAACAAGTAAGACAAAGTTTTCTGTATTCGACTTTCAAACGGATATCGTTGTTAACAGATAGAAGCAAGTTAGCAGATTTCATAAGGACCAAATTTTAGCTTTATGTTGCTTCTTGAACCCGTTTAATCTTAGGGATGAGCATTATAAAGTTCCCGAGGCATCTTAATAATCTGATAGACAACATATACAAGGTTCCTGATATGACGGTGGTGTCAGTTTTCGTAATGTTTTTGTCAATTAATTCGGTGGAAAACAAAATAAAATATTTGAGATAACGGTAAGGAAGAGATGCAATACAAATGTAAACAAAGGAGTATTTCCGAAATGGAGGAAGAGATTTCAAATGATCGTCAACTTCATACGAAGTGATGTTTGTGTGAAATGATTTATGTTCACGTGATAAAATATGTCTGTTTGTAGTCATGTGGCCATGAAATATACTCCATTTGTCCCACGTAAAAAACATGCTATCAGTCAAATCTTACTTGATAATGATAAGAACGTAAGAATTATTTAATTTACGAAATATCCATGATATGGGATGTTGCGATATAAATAAACGTGTCAATAATGTATTAAGTATTATAAGGCAATAATATTCTCAATGCTTTCTAGCACAAGCAGAAACGTTGACAGTTGAATGTGAGTGTCTATGGAAATCAGCATTTGCAAAGCTGCAGGATCTTCATTTCACGAAAAGAAAAGGTAAATTTGTTTGCAGAGGTTGGACTGCAGCATGGAATAAAAAGACTTAAACACGACAAATTTTAAAGACAAGAATGGGAATTTGAGATTAAAACAAGCTTTATGAAAGTATTTTGTGTTGTTTCATCATGATAGCAATAAATAACAAACTGAGAAAAGCGGGAGAACTGATAGCGGATATGATGCAGCGGGAAACGTATAATTTGTCCCGGAACGAAAGCAGAAGAACTGAAAATAAAACATCGAAAGACGGCCTGGCATTTCCAGACAAAGTCAACCTCCATGGTAGGCCATGTTTAGACATGAGTGTACAAGAGCTTGAAGTTATTCCAAAACAGGTTTTCAAGGACTCAGATTTAAGAATACTGAAACTAAACGGAAATTTTCTCCGTTCGATACCATTTGAAATGACAAGACTGAGACACCTTGAAGAGTTGTATCTACAAAACAACAACCTCGAATTCCTGCCGGCACAAGTATGCGCGTTGATAAGTCTGCAAGTACTTGATGTAAGCTACAACAGGATTAGCATGCTACCATATTCCGTATCGCATTTGAAGAATTTGCGAGTGCTGGATGTCGCCTATAATAATATCAAAATGCTCCCAGAGAGTCTTCATTTTCTGCAGTCACTTGAAGCTCTTAACATCGACGGCAACAATATGGGACAATTAACTGATACACTTTTTAGCCTGCATAACCTGATTACATTGAGCGCCAGAGACAACAACTTACAAACGCTACCAAAGCAACTTTCAAAGTTAAAAAAGCTTCGAGAACTTTGTTTATCGGAGAATCCAATATCAAAGATCCCAGATTCCCTGAAAAGTTTCCTTAGGAAAATTGACTGCCTGGAAATAGATCACGAATTACGTATGAGCGACCTCATGTTGTCAACATCGCCTTTGCTAATTTGCTTGAGAGGAGCGGACAAAGAGAAGTCAAATTATGAACAAGCAAAAAAAGTGAGACAGACTCCTGAATTAATGCCTTGCGAGCAAAACCCAGTGAAAGAGCTTTCTGCGAGTTATGATGATGATGATGACATGGTTTATCATTTCCAGTCATACGCATTTCCAGGTGCAGAGGAGAAACCAGATAAAGAAACAGCTATTTAGTTCTACCTTTGTATGCTAGTTGTATAGAAGTATGTAATATTTTGTCATGAAGGTGTAAAGGCTTTTTACAGTGTCGTTTAACTTCCCTACAGCTGTTTTTGTTCTTGAACAGTTAGCTTTCTTAAAAAGATACGAATAATTTTTGCCTTAAAAACAGTATCATAAAAGATGCTTCGGCTTGAACTGTATACTAAACATCCCAGATACATGGGTGTGGGGGATGCTTAGGGGGGTTGCAGCAGGGACGCCGGAACGACCAAGGGGGAAAGGGGACAGGTTTCAATAAAAAAGGTATATGAAAAAAGGTTCTACTAAATCTCTTATAGAATCTTTTGTAGAACCTGATCGTGTTTCGATATTCTGTAGGCAACTTGTGAATGGGCTAACTGCTGTCATGAGCGAGTTTTGAGAAATTTTGCCGTTAATAAAGCACTACTGTAAGGATTTCAAATAAACTATTTAGTTATTACAAAAGGCCGATGTCTAAATGCACCTTTGCTCCCTTTGCCCCTCATATCGAAGGACAAGATGGGTGGTTGCCCCCCCCACGACTCTCTTCTCCACGACCCCCACGAACCCCTTTACGATCGCATACTCTTTCCCCTACACGCGTATCAATATTTAAAACGAGAAAATATTCCAGCCAAGCACTTATACAAACATTTTAAAATCAAGAGCTCCTATCCTAGTTTTCAAGCATCTTAGCGAAGAAATTCGGTTGATTATACGCCAAGAAAGCTATCATTGCTAATGGCTGTGTTTTCCTAAGCAACAACATATATTAGGGATTCCCAGTCGGCGATTTAAAAATCTTCTGAAGGGTTGTATGAGTTACAAAGGGGACTGATTATAAATGCAGACTGATGCAAGAGTTAAAAAGGGGGAATCTAACTTCATCCGGAATGATTTTATGGTGACAGCAGCAAACGATGTTTTTGACAAAAAAATACAAGATCTTTAGTCAAGAGACAAATTCATTATATTTGAATTCTAACATAAATATATATATTTCAGTCCGTATAAACATATTTCAATTGAAAGTTGACTAGACTAAATACCTCGTGGTTTGAGTTCTTTGCTATAGAGGGACAGAGAAACCCCAGAGGTTGAGTTAAACAGTATGATTTTGTCATTGTCGTAACTTGCACAATACAGAGACCGGCTGTCAGCGAAACTGAAAATAATTAAATAATTAAATAATTTTATTGAAAGAAATTTTATGAATTGGAACGGAACGAAAATGATAAAGCAAAAAAATCATTGCAATAGAGTGTACTGTTGCATGATGTTACATTACAATAGGGAAAACGAAATTTTGTGTAATTAAGAGGAATGTAATATTGGACAGTGTAAAGAAATATAATATGGTAGAGAAAGATAAAATATAATATATATTATAAAACAAAGCATGATATACATTACATTAACAATCGTATTTTGAACTCTAGAGCCCTATAATTATTTCCAAAATAAAAAATAGTTTTTGTTACATATAATCAAACGCAGTAAAAGTAACAATGGATATAGGTAGCACAAAACGTTAAATTTACAATAAATACTGGAAAAAATCTATGTTTGTTGCGTTAGAATAAACAAAAGGCAAAAATATGAAGATCATGATCTACCTGATGCTTGAAGGGCCACGCAAGCCATCACTTGATGCAAACACGTCAATGAATTTTCCTAAAAAGCAGCATAGAAAACATTAGCCTTTTTGAAAGCTGGAAAAAATAATCATTGAGGAGAAAATGAAATGATAGATTTCATTTTCAATGCCAACTGTTCTTTTGGCCTGCCCAAATTTTAGCTGAGCTTTTTTGTAAAGAACCTTTTCTAATTTGATTCTCAAACATCCATTAGAACTAAGTCTTTTTCTTCAGGGAATGTTTATATAGATTTTCTAGTAAAGTCCGCTTGTCTTCTATAAAGCTCTATATTGTTTTCTGCTTCGTATATCAAGTAGTGTTTTCTGCAGTGGTCTTAAAGGTTTTCTTAAAAACTACGGCTGCCAACAAACAAATTATAAATGGTCCTGGAAAAATGGGGATCATGTTGAAGATTAGATGCTTTTCAGTTGCTAGCAGAATAAGAGGGCAAAAACAGCAGACTTTGATCTCGTAGGAAAATGGAAAAAGTAGGATAAGTTGTCTTTTTGGAAAAGATTTGTCGAAAAGAAAAAGAAAAAACGAAAAAAAAGTGCCCAATCTGAGATGAAACTGGTAAAGAAATATTGCTCTGTGAGAATAAACATTGCCTTGTCAGCTTAATTAAGATGTGGCCTAAGAGGTTTGTCTTAAGAAATACAGTAAGAGGTTTATCTGAACATCATCCAGCACAAATTCGTTGCAGATAAAGTATGCCAAATTGAGCAAATGAGAGTCACCTGTTTTGCCATTGAATCGCATGACGCTATTTGTGACATAACTAGTGACGTACACGTGTCTGCAAATAAAGGGAAAAATAAAAATACGGCATCGAGAGAACGATATTCTTTGATTGGAAACTAAACTTTGGAATGAGTAAACTTCAAAGTGTTGGCCAGGCTGACAAGAAACAGCATTAAATACTCAAGTGCCTATTGATACTGTAACAAAGATTCTGGCCATCCTGTTGAATTAAGTTCACGAATTTAAATGACAAGAACAAGTTGCAACCGTGAAAAACGATATCTTTAAAGTCATTAAAAAAATAAATGGCAAAAACACTACGAAAACAGACTAAAAATGATAATATTATTCAGGATTAAAACAGACAAACAAAATTATTCATGCTTAGGCCAACTCCAGAAGACTTTCGGTAACTTGAAACCCCCTGGAAGTTCAAATAATTAGAAACTGACTCTATTCTGAACTGTTAATTGTCGACACCACTCTTCGGCATAAAATAATGTAACTGCTTGGTGGACATGACATACAGAAAACCCAGACCTAATAAAAAATATTGCGTGTTGTGCCTTTCATAATAGCAAAAACAATACCCGTCGAGTCCGGTGATAATTCCAACTGGTTTTTCCACATGTGCAAATTCACCAAGAAAGATCCCTGCACAACATCAAGATATCAAAAAGGTAAAACTTTATTATCATACATAAATTCTTTACGCTCATACCGATTTTTAGGCATAAAACATTCTTTCTAATAAAATCTTGTTAGAATTGCTCCAGGAAAACAGAAAGAGCTTTTGAAAGATTCCAGCAATAATGAAATCTTTTTTCATAATTCTTAGACAGTGTTTCACAATATCCCATGTGCATTTCTGGACTCTCTTTTCTTCCTACAAAGCCTTGAAATAACAATATGCTCTCTGAAAATGGTTTTGTGAAAAGCAAACATTTCACAACATACTAAAAGCTTTTTCGTCTGACACTCCTTAGAGCATAAAACGTCAGAATCAGGGTCCGAAAGAACACGATGAAAAATATATACCCAGCTGTGGATCGAAATAGGCCAATCAGAAAAACGCAAGCACAAGACCGGTATAGTTGACCAATCAGTGCTGCGAGCCTAAAGAAAAATTACCACTGGAGTCCAAGAGAGACAACGAACTCCTTCTGTCTACACAATGGCGGCTTTTTCGTTTGTATTTAGATCGACTCCAAAACTGCTAGATGGAAGGAAGACCGGGCTCTGCCAATTATCCGAAACATGTCGTCATTATAGAGTTTTGCACAATCTGGGTTGTCTAAAAGATGTTGACCGATGGCAGTATCACTTGTTTTAACAGTGTTTCTAGACCTACAAGATCGAGGAGGTCTCTCTCCTCACATAAAAAGATCTCATCGAACTTGATGTGTTTCAAATTTCATAATCTTAAACACCATATTTAACAAATAAAGAATTGTTGACATACAAAAAATTCAAGATTTTTGAAAAACTGTCAATAAAACAATTTTTCTTTTGAACAGAAATGAAATGCAAAAATTATTCACTTTATTGATGTTTTCTTGAATTTCTGCATTTGATCAAATACGGTATTGACTCACAGCAAACAATTTGAATGAATGAATGAGATGTAATTCGTAATGTTCAATAACGCATGAATAATACAAGGAAAAAGTCTGGAAAGAGACTAAATTTTTCACAATTTACCAAATTTTTCCTCAAATAATATCTTCCCTGGTTTTTCTCTACCCTGCTAGTAATTTCCCTTACTTTCCCCCGTTTAAGCACCTTTTCCCTCACTTTAGACTCACTTTTTCCTCACTATCGATTATCGAATATTAACGGTTGTTAGTTAGGTATAAAAATTCTCCAGTTAGCCTGAATAGTCGCGGAAAGGTGACAAAAACAATTTTCAAAAGTGACTAAATCTTTTCAAGACTTTTTAACCCAATTTTTTCCTTAATTAGGCCAACTTTCACAAGAGATTATGCAAAGAAAATGACGTCACCTGTCACTGGATCAAGCATGATGACATTATCTGTGTAATGACTGCTGACCAACAGCGTCCCGTTTCTTAGGAATGCAACACCTTCAGGGCTAGAAGGATACGAAAACACTTTCAAGTGGAAAAGAATAAAATATTGATTTACAAAAACAAATGATTCCGACTTCAGACCCGATAAACGTCAAAAAAATAACATACAAAGTGAAAGAAACAGACAACGTTTATCGTAATACTTCGAATCAGCCACCTGAAGGGTTTTAATGCTGAGATTATTTTGGGTGGGGGCTTAATACTTGCTATCAATATACACCATAGTTAAATGCTAAATAACATGTTTGGTTTGAGAATCAAGACACTATATTTTCTTGTTAACATATTACCCTTTGAGTCCTTTTGATTGATCAGCAACCTGACAAGGAAGAGTAAAGAGAGGTAAATCGAAACATGACACACTTGAGTCTAGCTTCAAGCTACATTTTGCTAAGTTTAGAAACATTTTACTGAAACCAAAAAGCCAAGGTGCACGTAAAAAACGCAGAAAAATTATTTAGCAGCTGATCACCAAACAGTTTTAAACTTAAATGCATTGTAAAGACACATTTTTGGTAGTCAGTAGTAACAAAATGATGTAGAAAAGTTGCTTTCTATATCTTCTTATCTTCTTTACCTGAAAATTAAAGACCGAGTTTTAAAACTGGGCGTTTCCAATCACCTAAAGGGTGTGGCACAAAGTCAAATCATTATCCAACACCCCTGAACCCAATCTTTGCCACTTAAATCCATCCCTGTTACCAACATTATCAAATTACAAATAACTGGAGAAGAAAAAATCTAAGCCTGGCTAGATGAATCATAATTACATACCACTCCAAGATACTGTCCCTCCTGAGTGTACTTAACAACTTGATCATTCAGGAAACTTGCAACATAGAGAGTTTTATTCGGACCAAATGCCATTCCCTCTGCAATCAAAACAGGGCTTCATCAGAGGCAAAGAAATTACAAATAATTGTAAACAAAGGAGAGATGTATACGAACATAAAAAAAATAATGCTTAAAATAAATTGGCTTTTGTGACACAGAAAATAGAATATTGGCAACAAATGAATTTTGATTCATTGATAAAGAAGAGGGCTAGTATAAAGCACATATTATTTGACTGTTCAGTTGAAAGCAGAATTGTCAAACGATCAAAACTTTCTCTTCATAGATTAACAGAAAATACACCAAAAAGCACATCCACTTAAAAAAACATATTTTTAGTGATAAAAGGCTCACATTCTTTTTTAGATTTAAAGTGGGAGTTGAAAGAGTAATGACATTTAGCAGTATTCAAAGGATACTCTTCACAAACCTGGACAGTCCAGCTCATTTTCATTGCCAAAAACTGATATGAATCTATGAAATATATAAAGTACATCAATTAAAATGGATAATTTGAATATAATCTAGACTAAATGAATCTCTAACTGTGTTGCATTAAAAAAAATTTTAAGCTGAAAGGAAATAATATCCATATGTTGCATTTGACATAAAAGTTGTATAGTCTATAAAATTTTTTTCAAAGTTGTGCTTCCTAGGACTGTTCTTTTAAACTAAAAAAAACTCACAAAGAAAAGTGATAAATATCTTGACAGCAAGAAGAATTCAATCTCAATAAAAAACGAAAATTTATAGAAGGATAATGAAAACTGCTTACCTGCCAGATACTTTTTCATATTTGTGAATCTGATCAGTGGTAAAGCTTGCGATATAAACAAAGTCTGAATCTGGCAAGACAAAAAATAAAGAGGAACTCAAGTTAGAAATAATAATTTTAAAATGAAGGATTGTATCAAAGGGCAAAAGATTATACAGACAGTTGAATATATCAACCTTGGTCTTACCATTTAATTTAGGAATACAAATTTAGAGTGTCTGGTTGCCATGCTGTTTTTAACAATCTTTCACAGCTGTATGAAAATGGTATATTCTGCTATCCTAGTGGAACTATAACCAGCTCTCATAAAAAGAAAATGTAGAAGAATTTCCTTCATGGTGATATTTTCTTCTAGATAATTATTGCACGAAAAAATCACCATGTCACTGCTTAAAAAAAGATTTAAGAGAGTTTATGAGCAAAAAAGCTAACCAAAAAATCTTAAAAAAAACAGAATCTATTCCTGTCTTAATGCTCCCTCGACATTTTATACACTGTTGTCTCTTTCTCTGATAAAGAAATTTAAGTGTTGAGTTCATCTAGGGCCTAGATGAACTCACAAGTTTCCTAATCAAACGACTTAAAATACATCATAATGATACACGATGGCTGCGTAAACTTAACATACCAACAGCTATTCCCCAAGGGCCGTCTAGGCCATGTCCTTTAGCAAATGTCAGAACTTGTGACGAGGAATCTCTGCTATCTTTGACATATAATACCTAACAAAATTAAGAAGAATTTTGTACTAAAACTTGCTCAGCATTTTTTCCATAATCCAAAGCTAATTCCTAATAACCAAACTTTTTCATCCATTCTATTACTGAATGCAGAAAAATTGTACTTTTGCTTTGCATATAATGTTAGATTGTGTTCCAAAACAAGCCTGTTGCAATAATATGTTATTATTCTTACCTCGTCTGTTAAAAAGCTAAAAAAGGAGAAAAATAATATTACTTGACTTTGAGATATCATTTGCATATTTACAAACTTGGAATTGTGACCAAGTTTTGTTAATTTATAAAAACCATAGAAAATCTTGCTTTACAATAGTTAAAAAGCATTACAAAGAATTTTCAAAGCACCAGGCAAATAATAATCCAAAGCATCGGTAGATTTCTTAGACATGTAAAACAGATGCAGAAAATTATTCATTGATAACTATAAATCTTTTTGATACTTGAAATTATTGTACATTATCAATAAAATGCCCTCCTTGAACAATCATCACTTGGCAGGGCTGCCGAGGGGGGGGGGCAAGGGTAGCCAATTACCTCAGGGCCTCAAGGTCTATTAGGCCACATTAAGTAATAAATTCTAATATAAGAATTGAACCTAAGGGACCATAACAAATGTATAAATAAAAAGAGTTTTGAGTGATTGAAAGAAAATGACTGTAAAAAATATTCTGAAATGCATCTTAACATAATATAAAGAGCGTGGTCCTGTCTTTGAGTTTTGCCCAAGGGCTTCCAAATCCTCTCGACAGCCCTGTCTCCTGGCATATAAACCATCTCTTGAAGTTAAATTGTGTTAAGAACCTTCTTGAATAAGTTGATTTCTTAATTCTTTCAATGTTTGTTCCATTTTCATGAAATTGTTAAATGAAAACAACCTTGTTTTTGGTCACTGGTATTCTTGGCTGATGATTTGATTAGATCCTGTGTGTTATATTACAAGTTAGATTTAGGTAATTTGGTACCTTTACTTTGTTTAGAAACCATAATTAAAACACACATACACAATTATAATTTGCTCTTAGAATTTTTGTTGCCCTCCGGCAGCCTCCTCTGTAAGAGTTTGTAGTGACTCTACTCAGGCCTGTTTACATCAATTTTTCCTTCTCATTCATTCCATCACATTCCCACATTCTCACATTGCAGCACAGGCATCCTCTACAGCACTCTCAGCACAGGCATCGCACACAACAATGCTCAATTCTTATTTCACTAAAAGTTCACTGTCAGTTAATTGCAAGTAAGGAAGTAAGTAAACAAGATTTATTTGCTTGTGTCCCCAGATTAATATCCTAGAACAAATACCACAGGTACTCAATTATCATCCTAAATAATTTGGAAACCTTAGTTGGCAACAGGCTTGTGGAAAGTAATCCTGGCACACTCTAAACCCTTGATATTCAGAAATCCTTAACCAAAGCCCTTGGTGTCTCATCTGCAATTACAGTTGCAACTAATTTTGATGTTGACAATTATAGCTGACATACCTTGAAATGAATAAACTGTGATCAGGTAAAGAATACACATATGATGGCTTCTTTATGTCACTGAATTCTTTAATTTCTCTTTTGGAAAAACCATCCCTAAAATTTAGTAGAGTTTTTACTAGTTAGCCTGTGGGTAACAGAATTTAAAAATTAACTGCTAAAACAATTACTGAATTTTTTAGCCTGACTGCAGTTCAATATCACAAACAAATTCACCATGCGCTTTTCTGCCTAGAATGTTTTTTCAGTGCAAATCTCAAGACTGCTAATAGCTCAAAATATCCCTTATTCTTTGGATTTTCAGAATAGCAGTAATTCTGATTTACTAGTTTGAAAAATAAGACAAACTAGACAAGGTAAACAAAAAAACATTATTTAGGTTCAAATATCAGATCATTCTGTATTTAGATCAGTCCCTGGCATAAGCAGCTTCTTAACCACGAAATTTCAAGTACTTGCTAGATCACTGAGTAATTTGTTACACATCTGGTATTAGCATGGGCTTTTGTGTTTCGGCTTGGTGTCCATTAATGGCAACCAATTAACAATAATTGTATACCTAGCTACCACACTTATGGATGCAAAATGTGTGGATGAAAAGATGGGTGCAATACCATTATTTGATAGTAAAAAATTTAGTAAAAAATATGCAAGAAAGTCTGTAACCTACCAAAGATGCTGGATTGCTTCAATTTCTGGGTTGATGAATGAATTTGGGAAAGGCAGCTCTTGGAGATTTGAAAATCTAAACCTATTACAAAAGAAGGGCTATTTTATTACAACTTGTATGAGAAATAAGGTGGAATGCTATATGAAAAAATAAGATATCATCCAGAAATTATGAGACTGTACAATACTACAGGGCAGTGGCATGCTCCGACAGGACATGAATGGGGAATTAAAGCGTCCCTTCCCTCCACTAGCTTACAGGTCCAGCCTGACCCGACTGGTACCACCTGGCAGGGTTCCCTAGCTCAGGGCCACGAGCGATGACCAACGGCTAACTCTGCAGGAGACCGGCAAGGAGGGCGGATGAGCTACGACTCCAGGGGTCAACAGCTTCGGGTGGAAGAACTCCTGGAAAGAGGGATGGTGTCCCTTTAAAAACACTGTAGAGGTGGTTCTGGGGGCCCATCTCTACTATTAGCCCCTTAGTTTTATCTATGACCATGAAAACAAACCAAAACTCAGATTTTGGGATAGTAGGAGGTACCTGGTGATGACAATACTACATTCATTTGTTGTTTGAAGCCAAATTAATTAATGATGGAAGCAAATAAAATTTAGTTTAGGAAGTATGATGTGTGTAAAGGGCTTTTCAGCAACAGGGCTTTGAAATTCATCATGTCCCACCATGCAATTTTGTAAATCTAATACACCCCCAATCAAAATCAAATCAAAAGTATGGACAATCAACAACATGCTTGCCCCATAAGGAAAACATGAAGCTGTAGGGTCTTTCAATGCAACTGTAGGGTCTGTTTCTTCCTGTAAGTAGTGCACGAAAAAATGATGAAGATTCTCGAGTGCATTTTTTACATTCCCTCTGTTTTCCTTCTTAATTCCATTTCTTTTTTTCAATACACACTCTAAAACAGTATGTTGAACAAGAACAAAGATTACAACGACGATACCCAGAGCATGATATTGATAAAACTGACTTGGACCTTTCGATTAAAATTTTCATTTTACCAAATTCAATTTAAATTGATATAAAAATTGAAATGATATACATACAAACTAATATAAATAGCAGATTTGACAAACAATGCTTTTATTCCGAAAGCAACCATATCACCCATGCTTACAAATTATTTGTTTTCAACTACTGTTAAAAGATCCATTTCAAAACAGCCTCATTTCAGTTCGAATCTCATTCCTTCAATGATATAGTAGCGCGCGGAGGCGCTAGATGTCTAACTCGGGTCAGGCCTCATTGGGTCAGGCTCACTGATCAGGCTGCGTACAGCCGAGTGAGGCAAATTTGTTAACTTCCGCCATTTTAAATAATGGCAAAAAGTGAGCTGCAATAGGGTTTAGTATGGAAAATTGCTTGTTTTAATGAATGATTTTCTCATGGCTCACAACTACTTCAGTGCCTTTTCTGATGCAGGTAGTTAGAGGAGATATAAATCAACAGCACATAGCAATTTTTAGGGGTTTTTAAAGAGAATTTTAAAAATTATGGCTCTTTTAGTTTACGCAGTTACGGGGGGAATATGGCAGTGGCTTGTCGTGTTTTTTATGAGTTGAAAAAGTATGTGTTTGCAATTTTTATCTTCATATAGATTAGAAAAAACTTTTTTAGTCTATTACCTAATAATATAGACCATTTAGATATATAATTCTTGAATTTTTCTGTCTGTCGTTTAGAACCTAATATGGCATGAGTAGGACAGTGCGAATGTTTTATATTTAGTTTGTCAAATTGAATTTGTAAAAAAGAAATTTGATATGAATCAAATTTCTTTCCTCTTGGTAAGGCCAAATTAGAAATCTTTGTCGTGAAAGTGTACCCCGAAGTTTTTTTATAGGCCTAAAGGTACGGGGAGGGACGCATTGTGCTGAAGAATAATTACAAGCAACGAGTGTGGTCAGGGACGGTCTGGCCCGGGTGGCAAAGTGGCGATCGCCACCCTGGCCCTGTGTACAAAAAATTTACGGGCCTTTCCGCGTAGGAGAAAATTTTTTAACTTACTGTAAAATACTTAATGCCCTTGACTGATTACATTGCGATTAATGTCCCAATACATGCGCTTCAAACCACCCAAACCCTGGTTTCCGTTATTTCAGCCATGTGTTCAATCTTACTTGTACCCTGGGTCCCAGAGCCAAAAAATTTCGAGCGCGTAAACAGAGTGCCAAGCAGAGAAGCGAATGAGCGTACTTTTATCTTCTATTTCCGCTCTCTAATTTATGTGGCTCTGATGCCCAGGGTATCTGACTGTCAGTGACAGTGCTATGGGAACGAAATTCATGTTTGGCGGGTTGGACTGGCTGGTCGGGCTATTCGGGGGGCCGGTTGATAAAAGTGCAAAAAAAATTAGCTTAAAAAGTGAATGCGAGGCAAAAAAGTATACCTACGCGTTGATCTGTTTGCCTTGAATTTTCAGAGACTTTGTGGGAAAGAATAAATATATACGCGAGTACTCCAAAACCATAAAAATTATGAATTCTTTATTGTCACCGCAGCCCAAACACACTTCTTCAGGGAACATGTTATTGACATTTTGTTATATTTTCTCTTGACGGTATTTCCTTTTTGGCAACATATTATACTGTAACATCCCAGTTTCAATGCGATACATAAAGCCCCGGCAAAACGACTGGACATTTGCACTGGTCACACACTGGACATTGCTCACTTGTTCAGAGTATGGACATCAAGAAAATATTGGTGGTGGCAAAACGACTGAACATTGTCCAGTGAACTTTTTCCCTGTTGAAGAATGCGGGTGGTAAAACTGGCAACAGGGCATCTCTTTACCTTTGAAAATACACTTTTCATAGCCCTAACCGTGTTATCGTATGAATTAGAGTGTATTATTGAAAAGTGGATAGGACTGCTAGGTTCATCAAAATCACAGTCCTCGTGCTCTCTGACATCACTTTCCTTATTGGAACTAAAGCTAATCTGATCAGAAGACTCGTCGTTACTAATGAAATGCCTTTTTCTGCTATTGGTCGAATTGAATTTTCCTGTTGTTTCCATTTCATTCGCGGTGTTGACTAGGAAATTTTGTTGAAGATTTGAATATGGAAAATAAATTGACGCCAAATCCAAACCATTAATCGATTGCGCGTGCGCGTGGACAATGTTCAGTAGAGTGGCAAAACGACTGAACAATTTCTGTACATCATCAGTGAGCAAAATAAATTTAATCCTGTCCACTGAACATTTTTGGCTGACTTCAAAATCGACTGAACAAATTCAACATCGCTGAACAAGACTGGACAAGATGGCAAAACGACGCAACATTTACGCTGGCAAGATTTTAACCTGCCCCGATGACTTTTTACTTAGCTTTTGCTTGAAGCTGGTCATGTTTTTCCCTAAGCACAAGCTATTGCTAAATGTAATAAATTTAAAAGTGCAAAAATTAGAGTTCACTGAGCGATTTGCTCTGTGATATGAAGCAATAAAGAGGACATACGTAGAACAAGGGAAGAGCAAGAAGACTCCAACAACCAAAGGTGGTGCACAGAAATTTCGTGAGGAAAAGCTGCGAGACTTAAAAAAGGATTCAGCTACGATACAAAGCTTTTTTATCAAGCAAAAGCCACAAACGTCACAAAAAACAGCAGGGTCTTGTTCTTGCTCCATTCAATAAACTCATACAAGTTATGGTAAATTTTTTAGGCATATACTATCATAAGTCAAATGGACTCAAATGGCTGCTGAAAATTATTGTGTATTTCCGGAGGATTAGAAAATTATCTGTCACAAGTTGAGTGTGATAGAAGCTTTTCCACTTTAAATTTATAAAGAACAGATTACGTGGTAATTTTTCGCAGCCAAACCTAGAGTCCTTCATGTTAATGTTCTTAGAAAAACAACTGTTAGATGACATCTAGAACGATCACATTATCAACATATAAGACCCCGTTTACACTGTCCCGGGACAATTTTGTACCGTTACGGTTCGCAAGTGTTTACACTGTCGCGGTCGCGGTTCCAAATTGTTTCGTTTAGCCGTTCCGTTTACACTGTACCGGTACAGTGTAATGGCTTCAAAATTTAATGGCAGGACATTTTTTAGAAGAAGCTGTATTTAGTCAACCAAGGCTTTTATTTTGCCACCGAAGTCAACAATCGAATTTTTATTGAGAGTTAAAATGGAGTGGAAGGCCGATAAAAACTTTACTTGGACGAACGACAAGGTGGCTTTAATTTTCAGTATTATTTAAGTCTAATCAAGGCTTGGACTGGGAAACACTACAAGCCTTTTCTGTGGTCGTCTTTTCTTCAGAATTTCCTTTTCTTCAGAATTTGAGAACGTAGTTACGCCACAATCAAAGCCTCGATTACCTGAAGCAGCCATACAAAAGACCTCTTTGTGAATCCGTGACAAAATCGTCTCGGATAGGTGTTTACACTGTCCCGTTCAAAAACGGAACCGTGACGGTACAAAATTCGTTCGCTTTCAAAGCAGGGTCCAAACTGTTCCGGATAGCAGAGCAAAATCGTCACGGTTCCACAGTGCTAGTGTAAACGGAAGGGCGAACCGCGACAGTTTTGTGACGGTTCCAAACTTGCACGGGACAGTGTAAACGGGGTCTAAGTTACTGTATATTAAGAAAGTCAAACCAATGAGTTAAAATTTTTGTTTATTTACTATTTAGTCAGCAAAATACATATTTAACATGTTCTGTTAACCAGCATTCATCCATGCACACAATTACTGAATTTAAAAACTTGTTTTCCTTACAGACTAACATTTACTTGCATTTTCCGAGGAGCTTTTTAATTGCTATTTTTGTGGGCCGGTTTGATCAAAATTTGCCCGGGCCAAAAAAATTAGCCAGTCCGCCCCTGTTTGGGGAGGGGCGGCTGCTAATTGTATTTATTTCCACTTAGTACACTGTTAATTATACAGGAGATAAGGCTTAGGCTATGGCGCACCGTTGCGGCAAAAAATGATTAGTTTTTGTGCATGCAGTTTTAGAAAAAATGTGAATGCACATTCAAAAAATTGCAGGCCCGTCGGAACCGGTGGGGTTGTGGGGGGCTGGAGCCCCCCAATAATTGTCAAACTGTAGTATGTTTCCTTTTTAACAGTGTACTGAATGCGAAGGAAAACAATGGGCAGCCCCCCCCCCACTATGAATTTCGTTCCGACGGCACTAAATTGTGAATGCACATTCAAAAAATTGTGTATCCAAGTTGTAAATTTTGCTGAACATAATAACAAATATGTGTGTGTATCAACCAAAATAAATTCTTGTGCATGTACGTTCACATTCTCGTGTGCGATCCCTCGGTTGTGAAACTGTTGTGTGTGGGTGGACTTCGCTGGGATCGTGTGTCACAAATTGATGTGTGTGTGTGTGTGTGTTGTGAAAATGGTGTGTGTGTCATGTAAATCGATATGCCTTTGGAATCTTGCCAACCCACTGGGTTTTTTTCCTTTTTTCCTGTCATTTCTAGCAGGCACCGCGCTGCTATTTGGCTAGCAGGGGCTATAGCCCCTCCACCTTTTTTGCAATAATTGGTTAGAGAACTTTTTGGAAAGTTGAATCTATGCTTTAAGGGAACATTGGATAGTATACTCCTAAGTAGTAGCAGTTCTTTTTGACTGGGAATCTATCATGTTGACTTTCTAGATGTTTTTCTTGACGTTTTATTATCTCCAAGCTAATTTTATCTATTTTTATAGCTATTGAAATCTTCTCTAAACCAGATTGTTTATAAAATCCCAGAAGAAATAAGCAAGTATTTTCTAAAGGGCAGTTTTTGGCGTTCTAGAGGGCGTGGCCTAAAAACTTTTCAGAAACGCCCTTTTCAGCCCTCCCACATTACTCACGTTTCTACATTTCTTCAATCGAAAAGGTTAACGTCGTCACAAATCCTAGCGAGGGGCAATTCACTCTTGAAAATAGCGTGCGACATATTCCCTAAAACAAAAGGATTTCTGAGGATTTTCAGATAAAACAATTGGATTTTCACAAAGGGTGTACGATATTTTCTTGGAGTGATTTGCCCCTCGAATCCTAGTAAATTCTTTTTTGAGAGTATTTCTTAAGAATATTAGGGTACTCAGAATCAAACTTAATACCGTTTTTTTCAGAAACGTGTTTTCGATCCAGGGTGGCTATTTTCTTGGCAGCCTTTCCACTAGCCTGGGTTAAAACATACCCGGGTTAAAAGTTATCCGTTTTTAAAGTGACTCAATGGAAACGGCATTTTTCTACGACCCGTTTTTAATCCGTTTTTGATCGTTCCCACTAAGCCGGGTTAAAATGTATTCATGGTGAAAAGTTGTAAGAGAAATCAGTATTTGCATTAAAATCCTTCAATTTCTATCGTTGTAGGCCAATGGAAGCAACATCGATATCCAGGATTTTGTTTTTTGATTTTTGGCGCCGTCTCAAGTTTTAAACGTTGTTGTTGTTGCAAGTGGATCAAAAGTTATCCGGGTTCGGCGTTTCCATTAACTCGCAGGTGAGTCAAAAGATACCCGGGTAAAAACTGACCCATGGGTTACAACACATCCGGGTTAAAAGTTATCCGTTTCTGCGTCGCGTTCCTACTAACCCACTTGAAAAACGGATAAGTTTGAAAACAGGTCTCAAAGTGGGTCAGCTTTTACCCGGGTATCTTTTGACTCATTACTTAGATAAAACATGAATCAAAACTATGGATGAAAATTTGCATAAAAAGAGGTATAAATAAAGAATATTCCTGGGAATTCAGAGCCTGGAGAAATCCCGAACTAGGCCGGCTTTAGAAGGTACCTTTCAGAGTTGTTTTAATGTTCGCAAGTTTTTAAAAATATAATTTTCGCGAATTTAGATCTGCAAAATTTTTTTAAAATTTTTGCTTTGCTCTCCTTTTCAAATGAATGTATAGCGAAAGGCTGGGAGAGGGAAATGTGAGAAGTGACGTATAGAGGGGCTCAGAGAGGTGGTGACACAGGAGGGCAGGGGCCTAAAAATCTTTAAATTATAGGTGATATCATTTATGATCCTGCCATGAATGTCAAATGTCTTGTCTACACTATACTATCGAGCCTTGTTTCCGCCTGGGTAATGGGTAGAATGAAACCGAGCAATATTTTCTGTAGTTGACTCGGCCTAAGTTGACTCGGCCTAAGTTGACTCGGCCTAAGTTGACTCGGCCTAAGTTGACTCGGCCTAAGTTGACTCGGCCTAAGTTGACTCGGCCTAAGTTGACTCGGCCTAAGTTGACTCGGCCTAAGTTGACTCGGCCCGGGCTGACTCGGCCCGGGCTGACTCGGCCCGGGCTGACTCGGCCCGGGCTGACTCGGCCCGGGCTGACTCGGCCCGGGCTTCGGCGCGGGCTACTCGGCCCGGGCTGACCTCGGCCGGGCTGACTCGGCCCGGGCTGACTCGGCCCGGGCTGACTCGGCCCGCGGCCTGACTCGGCCCGGTGACTCGGCCCGGGCTGACTCGGCCCGGGCTGACTCGGCCCGGGCTGACTCGGCCCGGGCTGACTCGGCCCGGGCTGACTCGGCCCGGGCTGACTCGGCCCGGGCTGACTCGGCCCGGGCTGACTCGGCCGGGCTGACTCGGCCCCGGGGCTGACTCGGCCCGGGCTGACTCGGCCCGAGGCCTGACTCGGCCCGGGCTGACTCGGCCCGGGCTGACTCGGCCCGGGCTGACTCGGCCCGGGCTGACTCGGCCCGGGCTGACTCGGCCCCGGGCTGACTCGTGACTCGGCCCGGGCTGACTCGGCCCGGGCTGACTCGGCCGGGCTGACTCGGCCCGGGCTTGACTCGGCCCGGGCTGACTCGGCCCGGGCTGACTCGGCCCGGGCTGACTCGGCCGGGCTGACTCGGCCCGGGCTGACTCGGCCCGGGCTGACTCGGCCCGGGCTGACTCGGCCCGGGCTGACTCGGCCCGGCCTGACTCGGCCCGGGCTGACTCGGCCCGGGCTGACTCGGCCCGGGCTGACTCGGCCCGGGTGACTCGGCCCGGGCTGACTCGGCCCGGGCTGACTCGGCCCGGGCTGACTCGGCCCGGGCTGACTCGGCCCGGGCTGACTCGGCCCGGGCTGACTCGGCCCGGGCTGACTCGCCCGGGCTGACTCGGCCCGGGCTGACTCGGCCCGGGCTGACTCGGCCCGGGCTGATCGGCCCGGGCTGACTCGGCCCGGGCTGACTCGGCCCGGGCTGTACTCGGCCCGGGCTGACTCGGCCCGGGCTGACTCGGCCGGGCTGACTCGGCCCGGGCTGACTCGGCCCGGGCTGACTCGGCCGCGGGCTGCTCGGCCCGGGCTGACTCGGCCCGGGCTGACTCGGCCCGGGCTGACTCGGCCCGGGCTGACTCGGCCCGGGCTGACTCGGCCCGGCTGACTCGGCCCGGGCTGACTCGGCCCGGGCTGACTCGCGCCGGGCTGACTCGGCCCGGGCTGACTCGGCGGGCTGACTCGGCCCGGGCTGACTCGGCCGGGCTGACTCGGCCCACGGGCTGATCGGCCCGGGCTGACTCGGCCCGGGCTGACTCGGCCCGGGCTGACTCGGCCCGGGCTGACCTCGGCCCGGGCTGACTCGGCCCGGGCTGACTCGGCCCGGGCTGACTCGGCCCGGTGCTGACCTCGGCCGGGCTGACTCGGCCCGGGCTGACTCGGCCGGCTGACTCGGCCCGGGCTGACTCGGCCCGGGCTGACTCGGCCCGGCTGACTCGGCCCGGGCTGACTCGGCCCGGCTGACTCGGCCCGGGCTGACTCGGCCGCGGGCTGACTCGGCCCGGCTGACTCGGCCCGGGCTTGCCTCGGCCCGGGCTGACTCGGCCGCGGGCTGACTCGGCCCGGGCTGACATCGGCGGCCCGGGCGGACTCGGCCCGGGCTGACGCGGCCCGGGCTGACTCGGCCCGGGCTGACTCGGCCCGGGCTGACTCGGCCCGGGCTGACTCGGCCCGGGCTGACTCGGCCCGGGCTGACTCGGCCCGGGCTGACTCGGCCCTGACTCAATGCGAAAGAGGGTTGAGCCCTGTTAACTTTTCTACTGCGCATGCGGAATAAGGTTGCGAATTGAAAAAGGCGCCAATCTTTTCTGCCTCTTTTCGCACAGCTTGTGCTTTCTATTAGAATTTAAGGTGACGGTAAACGTTTTGTGGACAAAACCATTTTTCGATTTCTCCACTTTTTAGAGCCGAACTTTTAAGGCACACAATTATAACAATGTTTGAAACTAGCAGAAGTTTTGAAATTGCAAAAAATTCCATGTAAACGGAAGTTTCCATAACTTCTTTATCAAACTACTAGTTGAGGTCTGAAAATCTCTTGACCTGTTAAGCCGATTATCGTTATTTTGCGGTTGTGGTCGCATGTCTCATTTACAATATCGCATGGCACATCCATGTATCCAATGTATGACTGTGTTTATTCCAACAGGCTTATTGATCTTAAAGCCTCAAGTGACTTGACCCGGATTTCACTGTGGTTTACGAGTGTAGCTTGCAAGTGCGAATAGTAAAATTTTGTTTCTACGGACTTACAACTCCTCTACATACAGGTACGAAAAAGCTATTTTGTACCCAAGGAACTAATCGAATGGCTCAAAAATTTGCACATGGCCAGGACAGATGTCGGGTAAGCAAATTATGTCTTAAATTTGTGTAGCTGGGAATCAGTTTAATGCGATTTTGACGCCAGACCGCCCCTGGGTGTGGTTTTGAAATACTTTAAAAATATCAATGATTATAGAAAATCAGAAATTGGTATCCGAAATCAGAAACCAGAATTATCCAAATAGAAAATCAGAAATTGAAATCAGAAATCAGAATTATCCAAGCATTGAATTATGACCTATTTTCGGCTTTTTCTAGAGTTTGGCCTAGATATTTCATAGCAGTTTCTGTAAACAAACAAAGAAAAAGTAACTAAATTACATCTTTGTACAAATGTGTTAAGAAATTAATGCATTGAGTGGCTAAACATTGTTGCTGGATCCGTTTTAAAACAGATCAATCATTATTTTCTGGAATTTTGGCGAGACAGAAAACACCACAGCAAGCACCGCCCAGTCTGTAGAGTGTGGCTGACGCACGCGCGAGGTCAGGATAGTGCTGCACGCCAAAATTTTCTGATTGAACATCAAATTTACTATAGCGCTATTAAAAAAACTTAGATTTGCACGCAAAATGATCAGTAAAGAAAGGTTTGCACGCAGAAAACATGGCGTGAATGAGTACTGCACGCGCGAGATCTCGTCGAGAACTGCCATACTCTGCAGACAGGAGCACCACGACTGTAAATTCTTGGAATTTGAGAACGACGGCTTATTTTTCCAATATCAACATCAATTCATAAATTTAAGTGCAATATAAGGCCACTCACCAAATTTCACATCGATTTTCGAAAGAGAAGTGAACGAAATCAATCCTTACTTTTACCAAATTTATAAGGGCTCGGTATGGAGCAAGTTCCTTTTTGCCACTATTCAAAATGGCGGAAGTAAACAAATTCGCCTCACAGCGGACCTGTGAGCTAGACATCTAGCGCCTTCGGCGCTTCAATATCATTGCATTCCCTCAAATTATTTTGGTACATGTGGGGCTGGAAACATGGCGGACAGCTAAGGGAAAATTCGCAATTTGACATTAGCGAAACACAGCAATTGTTGGTTGAAGTGAATAGAAGTTTTTAAGTGCTTGGGATTGCAATGGCTTTTAGCTCTTGTTGTTTTTTAGTAAAAATTGTCCCTAGGTGATCATCGGCGTCACCAGCAGACAACACACACAGAGATAAACATTTTGGGTGGATGCCTTGCTATTTTATTTCTACAGTACCGCGTGCCAAGATGCATTGTCTCTGCAAGCAAAAATTTGTCGAAAGTACTTTCTGCAGACTCGTCGAGCCAATACGAGTTTTGGCTCTTCAGCATTCAAGAATTAGAGTTGCTTCTCTGAGACAGAACTCACTAACTAGGGGCCCTACGAAAATGAGGACTTTGTGCAGCTTGAGTGGAATATCAGCAAGAAATGTTAGTAGTAAGAAAGCTGCTACGGGTAAAGATTCAAATGCAACTAGAGAAAGTACAATCGAGGATCTTGAAAAGTCCGAGTTTCTTTCATTAGGAGTTTCGAAGCAATTAGTAAATAGACTGAAGGAATCTGAAATAACAGAGCCAGTTGAGATCCAGTCACTTTCATTGAGGGCAATATCAGTGTATAGAAATGTTGTTATTCATTCTGAAACTGGGTCTGGAAAAACATTAGCTTATTTGCTGCCAGTTATTCAACAAGCAAAACACATTTGCCATACAATAATTGCAGTACCAACAAGAGAACTTGCATACCAGGTTTATATAGAAGCAAGAAAACTTACACCTAAAAGTGACCTGGCTTGCTATGTAAGTTTTAATTTTCTATTAGAAAAGCATGCTTTTTAAATTGCAGGTGCCAATGGTTTATATATTTCCCTATGGAACGGTTCAGTGGAAATAACATCTAGATCAAATATAAACTATAAATGGAAACTGAAATCAGTACTCACTTGAATTCTCCAAAGAACAAAGCCTGTGACATTGGTGTAAGTTCTGACCTAATTACAAATTTGCAGTGTCTCAGACACAAGGATGGCAGCTGTATATGGTTGTCAACTTTTCAACATTAAAATTTTAGTATTTTGACTACTCCTTGCAAACTTGTAAGCAACCATAACAACATCTTGATTGCATTCCTAGGTATCAAAGCCTGGCATTGAAAATGAGTATGAAAACCTGAAGCAGAAACCACCAAAAATCGTAATAGGAACACCAAAAATACTTCTGTCTATAATAAGGGATCACGAGTACCTCTTTTCCAATGTAAGACGGATCGTCACTGATGAAATAGATAAAATGTTACCACCTCTGCCAAAGGGTTTTAAGAAGTTGCTGAGAAGGAGGGAGAAAAGCCCGAAACCACTTACTGTACTTCTTGCTGTGATTCAAGGAATTGCTAAGGTATGACAAAATTTAACAGGATTTAGTAAAATTACAAATTCATAGTTTGTATTTATTGTAATTTTAGTAATTTGATGCATTTGTGTTTGATGTGAAGTTTCAAAAATAACAATGCACTGCAATTATGATATTCAGTCAAAGTAATTGCTTGATTTCAAATGTTTAAGAACCTACTCATTAAAACATTTATAATTATGCACAGGCTACACTCTGTACATCTTCTAAGTTACTCTTGTATCAATAATATTTGTAAAAAATTTTCTTCCCCTGTCTGAAATAGAAACGAGTACAACATATAGCTTGCTCTGCAACTGTCAACCAACAAATGATTGATACTCTAAAGGACATTGGATGGGGTTTTGGACTCAAGGTGATTAAATCTGATCAGTGCAATGAAAGATCAGCAGTTGTACCAGAATGTATCAAGCATAACTATCTGATGATACCAGATGAAAGCTATGACACAAAAGCTGCTGCTCTTTCCAAGTGAGACTTATATTCAAATGAAAATACTTTTAAACTAACTGAAAATACTCTTAAACAACATCATTCTAATCTTCATTAATCCATCAAGAACAAAGTTTATGAAAATATCACAGTGCTATATTTAGCAAAAGGGGGCAGCCTATTTTGAAAAATCTAAACTTTGTTTGGAAGAAAATCATGCCACCATTAATTATTGCAAGATTTCCGTCTCTAAATGCTGAAACTAAAGTGAATTCCTGTTATCTAGCCACAAAAGTCCAAAATTACTCCATTTTAACACCTGCAAAAAGGGAAATTTTTACCTTCGGATGCTAGGTAGAAACAAATAGAAAAGGTAGAAACAAATTTCACATTCTAGGCAAATAAATAGGCAATAACATAGATAAATTATATTGCGAAAGATTTTCATCACTGTAAAACCTCTTTTCTTTGTCTTTAGAGTATTTATCAAAACTGGGAAAAAGCCAGTATTGGTGTTTGTACATAAAGACCATTCAACCAGTGACTATGTTGCTGAAATGAGAGACCTCAACTTGAATGCAGTTGCCCTTTACAAGGAGCTTTTAGGTGGTCAAATTCAAAGCATCAAACAATTTTTACAAGATTTCAGAACAGGTTTGTACCATGTAATTCCAAGTTAGAAGGTACAAATTATGTTAAGTGTTTGTTACTAACAACCAAGCTATGTGGTGTCCTTGTGCCTTATTCAATGCAGATTTTCAAGTGAGAATAACATTAGATTAATATGGTAACTTAACCATAACTATCAAGGATATTGCTAGAAATTTTTCATATTGAAAGGAAACAACTTAAGTGGCTTAGGCTGGTTCTTTATTCAAGAATTTTTTAGTCAGTTCAACATCTTTGCAAACAAACTGTGCCACTAATAATTAAGTATGCTGTTAATGCTCATTTATATGCTGATGATACAGTGTGATTGTAATTGTGATAAATGATGATTCGTGATGGTGATATGATCATTGGCAATATGGTGATTCATGATGTTAATGATTTATGACAATGATTTCTGATAATGATTTATGATTAAAATGATTAATGATGATGTGATAACAGTGGTTGTATTTTTGATAATGATGGTGATGACTTGTGATGATTTGTGATGACTTTTGATGATGATTCTGATTTTTTCTGCTCTGATCTTTAAGGGAAAATATCTGTGGTAGTGGCATCCGAAGAAGAAGTTCGTGGATTGGATTTCAAGGAACTTGACCATGTGTTTCTTTTCAACGTGCCAAGATCAGCAGAAGAATATTTGCATTTAGCTGGAAGAATTGGACGTTTGGGGAGAGAAGGAATGGTCACAACATTAATACCAGAGTTGAATGAACCTGCATTTGAAAGACTACAGTCAATATATAATGAATTAGGTGTTTCTCCAAAAAAGATTGTTACTTAAAATCAGTAAAAATTTGACTGATGATAACAATGGATGTGTAAGCTTGACAAGCTGAGCAGAATTGTTAAACTTTCTTTGATTCCTGAATAAGAAATGTTGCAAAGGATAAGAACTTTTGCTTTCACTTTATCATTTGCTTAAAACATCTAACATTTTCTTTTCTTGAGACTTGCTACACATTTTATGCAAATGACATTGTCTTAATAGGGAACTTTTTCCTTAATGAAAAAACGTTGTATTTTTCGTAGCACTTTATGAAAAATCTCATCCTGAAACCTATTTAATCTTAAATAGCATCTATCAGACTTTGAAGAGCATTTCTTAACATGGAAGATCTTTGAAAACATCCCTCAGGCCAATCAGACCTTAAAATCCCACATGCCTACCCACCTGTAACATTCGCACCATAAATAATTGTTAGTCAGTAATATAAATATAAAGACCAAAATGAACACCCTAAAAGCGTATGTATAATCAGTTTTTACTCATGGATTCGAGATATGGATCATAGGAAAAGTGATAAAAGACAAAATACACGCATTTGCGCCAGGGGGTTACCTGAGAACCCTGAAAATCAAATCGACAGATAGAATTAGAAATGAGGAAGTATTACAAAAAATGCACACAGCCCCTAAACTGAACGACACCATTGCAAAAAGGAAAGCTGCCTATTTAGGACATGTTGCGAAAGGATCAAGTGGCACAGGACTTTGTAACATCGTAGGGAGGTTATTTCAGGTAGAATATCTCAGAAGGATATGGATAGATGATGTAAAAGAGTGGGCGAACATCTGGAACAATGATATGCTGAAATAACTGTCTAATGAAAGGGCTTCGTGGACAAAAATGGCTAGCGACCTACTGACCACATTGATGCTCTGAATGAATGAACTCAGAAAACTCTAAATGTGCTGGTTTTTTTATTGAGCGTCAGCAAATTTACGCATTGTCTTGCTTTAGGTTTGCGAATGTCTGGAAAATTTAACGATTAAAAGTCTGGGACCTAAATAACGAAGAGAAGGCCAAATAATTAGACAGGCAGCGAGCTTTCAACATAAGTTTCCAACGAAGGGTTCCAAAAATGGGCACTTGACCTAGTATTTGCATTGAAGCCCCGTCTGCTTCCATGATCACTGAGTAAAGCTGAACAATTAAGGTGCGAGAAACCAAATAAGGATATCTTGAAAATTCTCAGAAATAGCTAAAAGGCAAATTATGGCAATGAGGAAAGTCCGGTGCTGAGAAAAAGTGTATGATGATTATCATTTAATATATAAATCTATTTATAAAAAGGAATTTTCTTGCAGCCTGTAGCTAAAAACCAACAAGATTCAGTCACTGATCTTCGTAGCGAGATATCTTACAGAAAAGTCAAGTTTCACTATATTTTAATTGCTTGTATTCGAGAGGTCCTGAGTGTTATTCCAACTTTGTCATGTGACACCATTTCCACAGTTTCAAAATATTGTTTCATTTTCATAGATAAGTTGTGATGAACCTGCAATGCAAAACACAAGATACAGGCATTCATGTTCAAGAGAAATATCATACTAGGCATTTCATAGCAAGTTTATGGGATTTCTTTAGGAGCTAAGCTGATGAGGAAAACTGAAGAAATGTTGGCACAAACATATCTAGGTGCTCCTTTTATTTGATACCTCTATAGCCCTGCAAAGAACACAGAACCCTTACGCGTGTCTATAATTCTAAAAAAGACCCCCTTTTTCGCTGACATACTTCATATACACTGACTAAATGTTGACCCCTAACTATTAAAAAGACTCATATTAAAAATAATATATCATAAAACAAGTCAAATATAGTTCATAATTTGCTTTTTGTAATAGTTATTCAAATAGTTTCTACCTTTAACTAGGCCAAAACATGATCTGGTTTGTGGCAAGTGCCCTTTAAATATTTCGTTGATTCAGTGTATCAAAAACCCTTTTTCAAGAATCTTTGACCCAGAGCATGCATAATATTAACAGTTCTAAGTTTTTTTACCTGTCGCAATTTGGAGTCGCCATATTTGTCTTTCAAAAGTACAACCAGATGATCAAGTGCAGAATATGGAAGCCAAACAGCTGGAGAATTCACATGTAATGCATCCTGTGAATAATCAAGCAATTGAGAAATCTATGAACAGATCTCAAAAAGTTTTTTAAAATGATCTATTACATAAATTCATAGGGAGAGGTACAAAAAGATTGACAAACTCTGCAATCTTACGATTTTCTGTTGTCTAAGACTTTTTTGTTCACAAAATTTTATTAATATCTGAAAAAATGAGATTGACATCGTTGATTATATATCGAATAACCCTATGTGACAATGTCACAGATTGCCCTGTAAAACTTATGAAGACAGTTTTATTGTTTCGTATGTGTTCCTTTAAGTCAGTCCACCTTGTAAAAAAGCACTGCCAACAATTAAAATACTTGTAATCAGGCAATCGACAGACACTGAACTGGCCTAAGTCATCTGCCAATCATCTATTGACAAATAAAAAAACATGTGATTGCTATTCTGCCAATTGATTGGTCAATTTTGATTGAAAGGTGGTTTAAGCATTTGTAGTATGTGTTGATTGCCTTTGATACATCTAAGCTTTGTATTATAAATTTTTTCCTCTTTATTCGAGAGTTTTTTTACTGTTATTACCTACCTTTAGACCAAAGTTTTCTTTTCCAACCCCTAAAACTGCATTCACATACTCAACAGCAAGGTCCCCAGCCTCTTCGAGCAAATCAAAGTTAATAAGAATTCGCAAAAGTTCTGCAGCATTTCTCTGTTTGTAGTCATGTACAAACCAAGTTGGAAGACTGTACCCTAAAGACAAGAGCTTTATAGCAACTGATTTGTGATACACTGGCCCATTTATTTTTGTGAATTTGTCGAGGTAGCTCCTGAGAAGTCTCCATGTTTGTTCTACTGCACTAGAGGAAACAAAAAACAAGCAAATGATGAAATATTATTTAATCAATTTAATTTAATCATAATTGATCAGATAACACTCTTTTGTACAGCACAATTGACACTCATGAAAGGGGTCTGAAAATGATGTTTGAAGATTTGCTTGCAAAGACTACACTTTAGGAGAACAGATCTGGCCCTACGATTTTAGTAATTTCTAGGAAAGCTTTTTGTAGATGAATAAGAAAAAAACAATAGAACAATTTATTTTTTTCAAAGACGAGCAATTCGCTTTTTAAGCAATTTAGACGAGCCTGGAGGGAAGCAAGAGCTATGGCTCTCCTCAAATGGCTAGGCCTGTACAACTACTAAATGGAGCTCTACAAAGAAGAGCCTCCACAGGGAAGTAAGAACAAATATATATTGTTTAGCTCAACCAACATCAATGCAAGAACATCTCAAACAAACATGGTAACATCACATTGTAGGTGTCTTATAGAGAGTGAAACTTGCACGGTCACTTGTTTAAGGAGATTCAAAAGAGATTTAGAGTATTGCTGTATTGTAAAGAATACTCATAAACTAAACAACATAAAGTTTTAACACTGGATAAAATTTCCTGAACAGTTTTTTAATTTGTTTGTGTAGGTATTTTTCAGCACAACCATTCTCTGTCAATTTACATTCATTTTGAAATTGAGTATTTGATTAGCTCTATGAGTCTAAAAACTTTAAAAATTTCAAAAAGTTGAGACAAGCATTTTAGGATAAATTGAGAGAAATTTTTAGGATAAATTGAGACATGAGACATGCAATTTACGTGTAAGATTTATTTTAAAACCAGATCAGTGATTGATGTGCTAAATAAGGGTAGGAAAAAATCTATTTCAAGAAAAAAACAAACAAGGTTATGCAAAAAGCAAGTTAACGATACAAGAAAAGCCTTTACACAAGTAAGTAAAATACCTGACATCATTAATGCTCTGTGTCAAACCAGTGTCATTAGCAGTCAACCAGTTGAAAGCTTGGTCCATTGCCAAACTAGAACAAATGGTAGTTTAATTAGAATCACAAAACCTTAAGATCCAGTCTAGCGACTCCCACAACACAGAGATGGTAACTAACTGTCCCAACTGTAGACAGTGAATCGAAGAAGGCGAAACGTAAATTGAAGAAAGCAATAGGTATACAAAAAATTGTCACAATAACATTGCTGCACAATAATTTTCAGCTTTATTCAAGTGTGTCACAATTAAATCACAAAAAGGAAAGCATTGAAATTTGTGTTTTCTATTCCAATTCTACATTTACTAATCACTCTAAAATTGACAACCTCAGAACCCCCTTGATATAAAATGCGGATTTCACAGTTTTAATCTGATTGAATAATCTACTCCAAAGTTTGCCTTCATGCCTTGAGTCTCCATCTGGTGATTCACAACTTCAATGGCATTTATATAATAAACTCAGCTGTCGTCATAACTATGACAAAGTCGAGGATAAAATAATAAAATATAGCAAGAAATACCCTTTTGAAACATCATTACAAACTCTCACACACCTGCAAAAAAGCATAGAAGTCACGAATAAAGAACTTTGTTTTGTATGTAGTATAGTACATTTTGTAAAACTGAGGCTGAAAAAAGCAGAGAGTACATAATTCGATATCTGTGTGCATTATTTTGCCTTTCAATAAACTGACGTTTTGGACTGAAGCACTGTGTCCTGTGGTGGGTTTTCTAAGGCAGTGTCAAATCTCTGGTGTGGAGTCTTAAGGCTGCATTAGCATCTGTAATAGATTTTTCGCAAGATGATTGCATGGGAGCTTTAGCAAGCTGATAACTCTTAGACTGGAGTTGAGATACAACAATACCTTATTGCCACCTTTCTAATGTATCATGATTGATATGGAAAACTTGGGATTTTGGAGTGTCTAAAACTCAACACTGATTAACCTTTATACTGTCGACATCAACACAAAATTTCAGCAAAGAGTACTCAGTCTTCAAAATTCTTACATAAATGGTCTATCAGTTATTAGCTAAAATATTAACCGTTAGCAGCTGTAAAATATAACTTAAAAGTTCAAAACTTTAAACTTGTTTACATTTGGATAAAATAGTATTTTTGTGGTGTAAACAGATGTGGTGTAAAAAATTTGAAAGAAATGCCTTTGAAATGCAACATACTTGGATGCAATTCCTTCGAAAATTGGATCCAGATCTAGCTTGAATGCGATGGCGATGGAAAATGCTCTGTCAAAGAGGCCAGACTGAGACAAAAGTGGTACTATTTCGTTGGCACTCAGATATGGGCCTGTTGAAGAACAAAAATGATAGTCTTTTAGATGTTCTTTAGGGCTAGAGTTCAAATATTTTATTAACATATTTTCATGATGTCATTATTTGATGGTGCGAGGAATGCAAAAAAGTACACTTAACAATCGATAATTGTTTGCGAATAATAAATAATTTAATTTTTTAAAACAAAATAGCACAAAAAAATACATACCAAGAGCGGTTGAAGAATTTTTGTCGAACTGAACCAGATTTAACCTTGCAACAATAAGTAGGTATTCCTTTTCAAGGTCTGACAGTTCAACAATGACAGTCTTTTTGGTACCTTTCTTTATGTCCACAATGTTAAGTGCAATTTCTTCACCATCTTCACTTCGCTTTGGGGATCTCCCTTGCATAGTAAAGTCATCCTACAAAACGATATACTATCCATTACAAAACATAGACAACCAGCTTATTCTTCCTCTGAACGACAAGCCATAAAAATATTCAAAACAAAACATTAAAAACAAGGGAATATTTAGGTGTGGCAAATAAAATGCCATTATTTACACTAGTTTCCCTGTCGTCATCCAGCTGGCCGCAAAATTATCTTAGCTTTGGAGAAACCAGAGTATTGGTACATAAATTCGACTCAGACGAGGTCAATTTAAAAAGCTAGTGCAAATATGTCTACGTGCGACTGTCTTTTCAAGACTGCCTTGAAACACAATCAATTCGGACAGGACAACCCTATTTGAGAGAATTATATGCATATTTGCAAAATTGTGATGAAACCTTTTCTTTTGTTTTATTTAAGTTGCTTTAAGTTGTTTCTTAAGTTGTACCTCTATTAACGCAAAGGGCCAAAGTACAAATCAACAATGAAATGCTACAAAAGTATTCAAAACTTCATCAAATTACCTCAATATCATAAACATCGATTTTCTCTTGAGATGGCCTGACAATCCACGCATAATTTTGATCACAAATTCTGAGGCAGTTTATTGCAGCAAGAAAACATTTAGCCTAGAATACAAATTGGGTACATTGTTATAAGAACTAGTTCTAATTCAATCACATTATCAAAGAGGATTCTCCAGCATAGCTAGAAGACAATTGTAGAGAGATATATGGGCATTAAAGTAAAAATACAAAAAGTTGTTAGCTCACTGACAAAATTAAGCCAAAGACTGCCCCTGCCAACCGTCTTCCATTTTATATTAAATAGCAGTATTTCCAAGCTTGGGTACTGGTTATTAATAAACAGAAGAAACACACGTATTGAGAAAAGATATACATGGAAGCAGGTCAAATGAAACTTGTTCCTGTTCTGAAATCTACCTCAAGTATTTATCCAGTATAATATCACACTATTCCCAATACAAATCAAAATTGTTGTGATCATATGTGCCCGTTTTTTACTGCTGACTGGCATAAAAAGAGGCATTCCCACCTGCTGCTGCAATGATTCCAACCCATGCATCTCTGTCCGCAGTCGACATGCATACTCGTACATAGTTGTAGCAGCTGAAACAAAAACACGTATTTCAAAGCCTTCAAACAGTGCCAGCATTTTACTGATTATTGATCTTTCAAAAATCTAGGCATGTTTTCAGATCTACGTATTTTATAGAAACCATGCGCGAAAGCTTGACTTCTGGTAGGAAAAATTGGAAAGAAGTAAATATTACAAAAAAATAGATGTTGGCGGGAAGAAAGTGCATAGCAATTAACGTGTTCACAAAATCGTTCAGTAGCGTGGGTCAAATTATCCTTGGTGCAATTAACTGAGTCAAATTCGATAAGACTTAAAGGTTAGAGTCCCGGGCTACTGATCCAAGGGTCTGGGAAATGAGTCACGGAAATGACGATATATTCACTAAGAGTGAGGAGAGTCGCCAGCTCCCTGTTATTCCGGGCGTAGGAATCACCAGGTGTGGTCATAAGGAGAGGAAGGACCAGGACACTGCTCGATAAGCGCATTGTCCCAAACGCTACCTTTAGAAGCTTGGTAGTAACAGATAAAAATAAAAATATTGCCAATATTCTTCAATCCAGATATAATCAAAATACTTCTGTTCTTTAACAATCCTGCAATCCTTATAATAGAGCTAACAAATGAGAAATGCAGAAAGCAACTTGAATATTTGCACACCTCTTCGCATATCTCCTCTGAATGAATAAAATGCATACAAGAGATCGTAATAGTCGTTGATGGTGATATCGACTGTTCTTGCTCTTGTTTCAATTATGTTGACAACCTTAAAGAAATGATGCAATCGCTGTTAAGACCACTTTCATACTTGAACATCTGTCTGGTGCTTTATTGGCACACTGGGCTTCATATAGGGACAGCAAAGGTCGTTAGGCCATTAGGCCTAAGCAGAAAAATTTGTAAAAACAAATGACAATATCAAATTGGAGGGAGCCCAGTATACAACGGCAAGATAAAAGTAAAAACTTTTCCAAAAAATCATTTCAAATAATTCACAACTAGCCCAAAATTAGTTACAGAGAACTTTGGTTCAGTCAGAAAATCACTAATGTTGAAGAAGAAATGAAGGTCCGATTTTTTCTACAGGTACTTTTGACGTAATAGACTTATTCAGGAGGTACATACTCAACTATTCTCAAATTTGCAAACCATGGTCTTAGAATTTTTTGGTTTTTTGCAACAAGCAGAAATCTTCGAGAAAAATCTACATGCTAAATTCTGGGTGCTTTTTCTGTGATAAAAATAAAGTTCTTAAAAAAAGAAAAAAACATCAGACATTTCGAAAGGAAAGGGATTTGAAGGAACTTACATCATCCTCCATTGAAGAGTAAGAGAAATTGCATATCTCTTGTAACTGTTTTCTTTCACATAGAGTAACGATGAAGTTATGCAGGCAATTGCGTCGCCTATCGATATAATTAATAATAATAGCAAATAAATTACAAAACACATTTTCAGTATATTGGAACTTTATATAATGAATAACCAAGGAAGCGTAAAGTTGTTATGTTTTAGAACTACTTGATAAAGTTATTGGCCATTAGGGAGAGAGGTTAATTGCCTAATAGCTATTCATATAAATTTTTGGCCTAAGCAAGTCAGAAAATGTTTGCTAGTTGTTTAAAGATATTCAGGATTATTAGATCCATTTGTCATTCACAAAACAATGTCAACAAACGATATGAAATGCAACAGTCTCATTCTAAGTAGCTTTTAAAATGTTCGTCTCATGATGCAGCCTTTCTGGGGTCGGTTCATAATAGCTTTCAAGGAAGTTAAGTCAATAAATATTCGAACTGCAGAAACATACCTTTGTTTATCTGGGTTGAGAACAATCGCCTGGTAAGCGTCATTGGTCTGGCCGAGTTGTAAATGACATTTGAATATATTTGACCATAACATTGCCTAGAGTTGAAATAAATTGGTCATGAAAGGCATCAAGCAGCCCTATAGTACAGAAAACACTCTAAAATGTGTAGCGAAGCCAAGAAGAATGTTGTTGTAAGAATCATTTTGTAACAAAGATCTAAAAGAATACTGTTAGAAAGTAAAGGAACAGATGTCAGCTAACACAGTGGTAATAGGGTCACAAACCGGAGGATGGCCAGCGAAAATGAATTAACGGAAGTGCCACACCCAAAGCCACGCCTTGTTTACATTGTGTTCTGATGAAGGTTTGCAGAACATAAGGAAATTGTCCAGGGGCAGGGAAAAATACTTTTCTATTATCTGCATGGAAAACTCACAAATAGGAAAAATAAAAGTACTTACAACTTCCTTGGACTTGGCATTGTTAGCGAGAAAAATGGCGGCCTTTGCAACAATGATCATCATTTCCGGATTATCAAATTGTTCAAATAACCTCATCACCTAAAGCAAAAGAAAGCATTTTTGGAAAAATGGGTAAACGAACACAGAAATGACGGCGATGAGCATAAAAATTACCGACGGATTCGCAAACATCATTCTACATGTGGGCATCAATGATTTTAACAGTATTTGGCCTTGTAGCGTGAATCAGCGGGGTTGAATAATCAAACTATTTGAATATGCGCAGTAAGTACAGTATCTAGTCTAGCATTAAAGTTATGGAAGTTACCGGTTCATCGATATGTCATATAATGCTCAATTCTGTATAGGCAGAGTCATTCTGTTCTATGCGTGTAGCTTCTGTTTAAAGCGTGTAGCTTCAAAGTTAGCAGTTCTTTAAAACTATCAAACAAACATTGAAAACTGCGTTGTAAGTTATCAAAGAAACCTTTTCGCTCATCTTCAAATCTTAGAAAGAAAACCTTTCACTTTTAAGCTAACTCAAAAAAGATGTCTTAAAAACTTTAACAATCATAAGTCCTAGCTCTTAGCAACATTTGAAAGGACGTTAACTTATATAGAAAAATTAAAGACAACCAAATCTTGGTGACAGTATTTAGGGACTTTTCTATCATTTTAGGCTTTATAAAAAGATAGACACTTGCTTACCGTAATAAAGTAAAACACAATCATGTTTGGCTTTTCAGTTGCATCTTCTGGAATAAGACGTGAAAGAAGGTCTTCTCCGTCAGCTACAATGAAAAATAATGATAAGAATATCGGTGCAAGTGAATTATTTCCAGGAAAATTGAGACGAATTTGAACTGAAAAGAGCAGTGCTGAAAAATGACGTCAAATGATGTTCCACAACAATTCCTAATCAAATCACATACCTATGAATTTGGTTGCCTTGAAGAAATGTTGTCTTGCCTTCTCATGCTCGCCGTTCTGTAAATATGCTTGGCCTAAAAGAAATTCTCTCGATCCTTTGTTTGCTGAGCACCAGTCGCTGCACATGGCCAAATATTCTATCAACAACGTTGCCTGACCTTGTGCCAAGAGGAACTCTGGAAGTTGTGTCCCAAAGCGTAATGGCCATCTAATGGAGAGTCAAGGGGCCAGCTAAAAAGTTTTGGATTTCCCTGAAACGCTGAAGATAAACTGATAAATCAACAGAAATTGCTTTAAAGCACAATCTAATGTATTCTAAGGGTGTTTTCGATTATATTGGTTTGTGAAAATTGAGACGTACAAAGAGATACACACCCTCCGTTTCCAATCTCCCATTCTCTCCTGTCATCTTTCCTTGTGTCCCTTTACTTTTCCTTCATCAAACCTTGTCCCCACCGCGTTCCGTACATCTCGTTAGCCTGCCGAGACTCTTTCTTTGTACATGTCATTCCTTTCATTCATGTTCCCCACGGCTAAACTTAGATTATTCTCTTAGTCACTACATAACTACATATCTTTCTATCCATATCGTGCATCACAAAAACACCTCTATTTCTTCTTACACTTCGTCCTGTTTCTATTGATCCCTCGTTCCATGTTATCTTCTGAACATTAACGGCATTTTTCCCCTCTAGCCCTTCTTTTTGACTATTATAAAAACATTCAGCAGGTAAATCATATTTTTTGGCTCACAATATCACGAGCTGTTTGGAAAGGATACATGGATCTGAAAATCATATCAAATATAATTTGAAAATCATAGTCCCAAGGTCGTGTGGCTTTTCTTGCTGATCCTGACTGCGATTCTGCTGGTAGTCTGGCAAATATTTTCAGGCTGTTTGACAGACCAACTTGCGACACAAAAGCATTAAGTATGGACTGATTTGCGAATCCTTGAAAATAAAAAGGCATTGATTTTTATCTTAACAGAACAACTTGCATCAACACGTGAGAAAGGACATTCCATAATGCCAAAAGGATATTTATTTGAATCGTGGAAGTTCATACCTCCAAACAACTGAGACTCATCTGCCTATATTTTCCATTGTTTGATCTTTACTTTAAAGGTATTAAGAGTATTTAGGTTTTTCAAGTTTTCTGGTAGATTGTTCCAAAGCTTGCATCCTAAATAGGACAAGTTTTCGATTTCATGAGTGATGGTTCGAGTTTTTGGGATCTTCATTAATCTACTGTTTCTAAGATGGAATTGGCTGCTCTTTTGTATGAATATTTCATTCATAAAGCTTGGATTGAGTTTATGTACAGTTTTGTAGATCTCAACCATTAGTAGTTGAAGGTTTCCTTTGTGTATGGAGACACAGTTGTTTTCAATAAGGAGAGTATCAAAATCTAACACATTGTTTTTGTATGCGATACGCATCTGCTTGTCTATCAATACAAATTCAATCAATATTTTCCTAGGTCAGTAACTTACCTTCCCATTTTGACTTTTTCAATGAAATTTTCATGTCTACAAGTTCCAAAGCAGCAAACTTTTTCAAACTGTTTTCCCTAAAAAGTGACATCAAAAAGGCATCAGCAGCGAGATAATATATACAAGTACTGATATGATAAATGCTATAGCCAGCTTTTAGCTAAATCTTAATTACCAACGAGGCACAAATTACAATGATAAAAACTTGAATCTATTATAGCAAATGGACGTATCAATGAAATATTTACGATGAAGAGCTGTTCTGTAGATTTACTGTTTATTGTTGATAACAATTATAAGAATCATTGTATTCGCTGAATGAGAATTTTGACTGTGATCAGTGTTGTTCTTTTATCACAAAATAAAAAAAAACATCACACTCACACAGTCAATGATCTCAAGATTTACTGAAACTGGCTGCTGGCTGAAACAGAGCGAAGGGGGTATTGCCACCTCTACCCGAAAAGTCAAATAGCAGTGAACTTTTATCTCTAAGCAAACGAATACAACGGTGATTGCCCCCCGGCTTTCCATTTGATTGACAGGTGCTCCTTGTTTTTTTAAAACAAACGAGTGGGCAGCATCTAAACTTACTTCAAACAAAAAGGAGAAAGTTTTTGTTGGGAAAATTGCAATTCGCTGAATATTTTCTGCCGATAAAAATCAGCACAAATGTTTTTGCTTTACCTACAATTTCAGTACAAACATAAATATTAACTTTCAAAAAAAAGATTCAAACTTTAAGGTACAGCTTACACGTAATCTGCATTGTCGGTGGTAAAAGTATTCCTTCGCAACCAAATTATCGTGAAAAAAGATTTCAACAGCTCCAATACTTTTGGAATACACTCAGCGACAAGAACAGCTCTTTTGTCGTCCAAGATGCCAGCCTTCAAATGAATTTTAAACATGGCAACTTAGCAATAGAGAAACAAGGCAACTGAGAGATGGAATTAGATGGTGTTCTCTACAGTTTCTCTTGGTCGAACAACGCCAGGGATGCAAATGAGCTACTACGAAAACATGAGCAAAAACGTTTGAGAGCCGTGGACTTAGATCTAGCGAACCCCAGTTTTAGAACTAGATTTTTGAGAATACTATCTTCTTTACAAAACATGAAGCTGATAGTGAAAAAATGTAACCTGATTACAACTCTTCTTTCAGCTCTCGCCCGTAGCTTGGAGAGGGACATGACTGCATTGCAAGTATATATCTGTTTTTCTGGATAAGGGACAACGGAAAAGTAGAGCGGAGACAAGAAAGGAATGCTGTTCACATGTAGCTAGCCCTTTATTCAACCTATGGGCAAAGTACCACAGATGTAGTGTAGAAAGACCAACACTGTATTCTTATTGTTCAGTCAGTGAATGACAAAAGAAAGAACTACAAACCGAGGAACCTAGGCAAATCATCGAGTTCATTAATAGCAACAGGTCTCTGCAGATTTCCATGCTGGTTTGCGCTTTCCTGGAAATGGCTTCGACGATCACTGCCCTACCTTCCTTGCTGCTGAATGAATGGCTCGAGTTCACAGAGAATGCTTGAAGCCCTATGAAAATTATGCAGATGATGATTGAAAATAATCATAATTATCCGTGGAGGAAAGTTTTAACGAAACAACAAGCTTGTCGAAAGTGATAAAACCTTTCATTAAGACGTTTTAAACATCAAAAATCTATCTGATGGTATGAAGATCGAGGATGACGTCATCAAAACTTTAAGTAGCACTTGAGGAATATGATCGGGTCGAATTTAAACCGAAATTTGATTATTCGAATAAAAAAGCATGCACAATTCACGTTTTGCTTATTAAAAGCGTACCATAAACCAATTTTTAGGGTCCTTTTTCAACGCCTCCTTCCTCCTAGCCCTTCGTAAGACAGATTTGATTGTGATGCAACAAAAAGCCAAATTGCTCTTTCACATGATGGTTAACAACGTATTCACCTTCATCCAAATTTTCGAAGTCGTTTGGAAGCCATTTTGAAGGGTCCAGTGTATCGACAATTGTTGAAATCGCGCCGAGAATGTCTGGAAGATCTTTCAGCCTTTGCGAATAAAAAAAGATAAAACAATATTTGCTAAAGCTGAAAGCATTACCACGAAAATGTTAAAACTGCGTTTTATTTCACTATAATAGAAAAAAGAACTTAATAGTATCTATTCGAGATTAATGGCAGCAGAATCGAAGGGGGGGGGGGTGGTGTGCCCAAAGGGTCTGCGTCGTTTGACAAAACATAGGCTGAATTGTGCATGGTCAAGTTCGGCTTCATAAATATGAAGAATGTTGATTTTGCAACAATTATGGCAACAAAAGCCTGATAAGGTAGTTCTTGGCGAAAGCCTTATTCTATAAACACTTTCATTAACTACACTCGGCGATACGGAATGAACAGATAAAGCAAGAATGTTCTGGTACCAGGTTATGCAGGGCCTAGCATATCGTAGCAGTTGAAATCAGAGTAGCAGAAGTCGTGCAATTGCTGTCACTTCAACACAAACAAAATAAAATATCAAAACCAGAAGTTCCAAATGGATTATAACAGCCTCTTACTTAGTATTCACTTACTTAAGCTGGAGACTCCGTACGAACTTATCAGTCAATCTTGCATCACCAACAAGATCTGAAGAATTGCTAAAACAACAGACAAAGGAAACAAATTAACAACATTGATTTTAAGAAAAACGAATCTGAAATGCATTAATGTCCACTTCTGATATCGGAGAAGATTTCAAAAATGAACAGACTTGGTACAATATCGTAGATAAACTGTTCAACTTTTGCCAAGATCAAGACGACCTTCTCAAACTGAAGTGATAAAATATCATACTGGATAAATCTCTAGATTTTTTATCTCTTAAAAACGTGTCCAGCACAAAAGACCTTGCTTCAAGTACACACCAAAATGAGAAGATAACAGAAAAAAATTACAGTTTAATTGAAATCTTATACAATCACTGTGTAAAAAAATCCAGCTATTCACAGTCAGATTGCTATCTGAATAAATTTTACAAAGCAACAATATTAAAGCGTTACCATAGGAACAAAAATTATCAAAACATTCTTTATCAAAGCGTAAAATGAAGCGATTAGCACAGCATCCAGAAAACATCGAAAATTTCACAATGAAAACCAATATCAGATAGTGGTCGAATGAATGATAAAAGGTTAGGCACTGGGTACTAATGATAAGAAAATGCTGGTTTAAATAAAAGATTTAATTGCTAATATTTTATAAAAGGCGATAATGTTAAGAGTAAAAGAATTGGGATGCACTTCAAAAGTCTGAATCAGTGGCATTTTTTATCAGCCAGAAACACTTGAAATAAATGCAATGGCTGCTCGACGGCAAAGTTCTTAGAGTTAGACCCATGCTTAGGGAACAATCAATTGCTTATTTCTTCTATTGCTTAGGGACAATCAACATTCGCCAACCCTCACGTTTTCATTATCCTGTTTATAACACCTTCTGTCTTCTACAGTATTCAAGTAGCGTGAAATCCCATATAATTTTAAGCGTTTGAGAACATTTTCACACGATTATATTTGTAATCAGTTTCTCCATTTCGATCAAATCCTAAACATTGCGAGAACGAGTTGGACATTAAAAATATTGATGTAAAAAACCTCACAATAAAAATGCGTTTAAACATTTAGGCAAGTCTCGGGGATCTTCCTGACTATAAATTCATGTTTTCAAGCTCATTTTACGCAGTCTTCCAGAACCCATTGTACTGTGCGTCAAGATGAAAAGCAAAGCGAAAGAAATAACTCTTGAAGCAATAAATTACCTTGCATCTGTTAAGAGATCCCTTGCCAACGAAGCAAAAATTTCTTTTATGTCCTCATTCGTAGCAATACTGCTCTCTATATTATTTAACGTTGTTTCAGTGAACTGTTAAAAATTGAAAAATAAATCGCATCAATTCAACAGAAATTTCAACAGAAATTACACGGATAGTTTAAGACGCAACACAAACAGGTGAATGCGAATGTTTTGTACAATGCTATATGGCGAATACTGTGCTTGAAAATCAATGTGCTCTTCCAATCTTTAGTAAATGAAACTTAATTTGAATAAATAATAGTATGGATTTAAGATCATTTTGAAATAACCTCAAGCTTTCTAGCATTTGGGGGATTTTCAAACTACGAAATTTTTTCCCACTAACAATGAATTTGCATGATGTATTTTAAAGGTAAGAGAAAAAAATTTAATTACGGTACTTCCTTTAAATTTGAGCAAACGAACATTGCAACTTGTTTAAACGCGGGTATTTTGCATATGTGGAAAAAAATTTCCTGTGAGAAAGTAACGGTCTTCATAAAAGTTTAAACGGTAAATAAATTACAAAATTCGATAATCAATGCATGTATATAAGCATGTGATGCAAAATTTACATTTGTTAGCAGAATTCCTACAGAGTCATGTTTCGCCAAGACGTTAAAGAATATGCGAAAGTTACTTACCAGTAAAGAGATTGATTTTAAGCAGTCAACTAGCTCCAAAATGCTGCTGCAAACATCAGTATCTGAATAATTTGTAAAAATAAACTTAGAATTTCACCAATAGCTACAAACAGATGCAATACATAACATGGCAAAAGAGCACAAAAAGGTCTACTAAAATGACTGATAGAAAGTAAAAGGGACTATTTCGTTCGACTCTCTTTAACAAACGAATTGCTGTCTTTACCCAAATCATCGTCTATATTCGTTTTTTATGAAAACTCGTTTTTTATTGTTCTTTTACATGCAGTGATTTCTCTACAACTACATACCATATATTGTTTTTAAGACCATTAAATAGCAGATTAACATGAAATAGTTCGAAACACGATTTCTAGCCCCTGACGTCATTCAAAAGTCCAGCTAAGAACAAAAGAATTCGGTTCCTTCTTTGAAAATAGGGGAATGCAACTTCGTTTTGATGAGAAAAACGCTTGTAAACGCATTAGTACCTGCAATTCCAGCTTCATTGTGTAGATACCTCATACAGTTATCATGAGAATGTTGGTCCTTTAAATACAACATCTCCAACCAGGAATTTGACACGAGATATCCACGGTAGTTCTAAAGATCATATTATCAGTTAAAAAGGTATAAGATTTATCATAACATTAACCGTCATACGTATGCAAAGAAGAAAGATACAGAAAACTTGAAGCCATGTTGAATAATCTGGTTTAAATTGAGTAGCCCTAAATCTTTATTGAAACTACAACCAAACCAGTAAATAGACCACATTCGCTAGAATGTCGTTACACTGTATGTTTTCTACAACACAAGAAGTCAGTTCATCTTGGTTAAAAAATCTAAGAAAAGTTGCGCAAAAATTCACACATGCGAAAATTTGAGACCATTTGAATTCATTTTGATTGTTTCAAATTTTACTTTTTCAAATTTAAAATGGAAGCCTTTTATAACAAACTCGATCATTTCATAATTGTTTTGTTATTTTGAAGACATTTGTCCGTAAAAAACTGGAAAGACCCTCTAACGATAAGGTTAATTGAAAATGTCGAGCCTACAACACGTGTTTACTGAAAACGAGTATAATTTATGCAGATATGTAATAATAATTTTTCAGTAGGAACAAAAATACCTGACGTATGATAGAAACTAAGCCTGAACTCTCATCAGAATGAAGGCCAATTGGTTTCCGCTCAACCTAGAGCAAACAAAGAATATTCCTTTTAACAATAAGTATAATCTACTGAGATCCGCAACACAAACTGAAATCTTTTAATTTCAACTATTGTCAAGTCTTAAAACAAGCTTATAATGCACAATTTGGTCCTTCTTATTACGAATATGGCTATAAAAACGTTATTACGCCTTGAAAACAGGATAAAATTGCCATCAAATAGGGCCCAACTTTCACCAAACCGCGCATGTTTGCTGGAGTCTGGGCAAGGGTTTGTGACGTACAACCGAACTGCATTTAAAGCACGATACGTATATGCTGTGTTTTTAATTTAAGGTCATTGCCTCTGTAAAGTATAAATCTTGAAAATTAGCTTAAAAAAACCAACGAACAGGCACAATCAATCTAATTATTTACATCTCAACCAAATTAGTGTGTCATTATTATACATCTTATTTTCTGTTCAATAACAACCCTATTAATTTGATTAATTTGGTGAATTTTATTTGATTATATCGTAAAACATGAGACTCTTTTTACGCCTTTTCTAGAAATATTTTGCTCGACACATTTAGCAACAGAAAGGACTATGTCTTGTTCAACCTAATTTTAGGAATAGGGAAAAATAGGTCGTATAGTAGCTAGTGTAGAACAGTAACGATTAAATAAGTGATAATCTTTGTTGCTGCTTTAAATATTACATTCAAACAAGAAGGATTATTATAGTAAGCTAAAATTCTAAAAAAGTTAAAATAATATGAAAGTTAAAAACAGCGTTTCATTATAAGCTAGGATCATAGATAGCTGTAATTATTTTACATACTGTCAACCCTTAAACATACCAGGCCTATTTTAACATGTCAAGTTTTGTAGTAACCTGCAATCGCTGTCGCTTTGTGTTAGTGATGTGTTCAGATCTCTTGACCTTCATATCCTTTTTGAATATATCTTTGAAAACCTGGACTTTATGGAATAATGAACTGTTGAAAACCCTTACTGTACTGTAATCCCAAATATATATCATAACCATAAAAGCACTGTTCTAACTACCTGATCATACTGGACAGCTGATGCATAGAACCTACTCCAACTTTGCATTTGTAAGTTGTAAAATTCTTCTTGGTCTATCTCGTTATCCAGCATAAAATTTTGTATCTGCAGATAAGATCAAAATGGCAATTGTTTTAAAGATGGCAAAAAGGTACGTTTAAGGACATTTAGGGACAATTCCTATTCGGACAAAGGCCAAAGCATAGCAAATTTCCAAACATGGATTGGCGGAGAACTGGAAAGCCCCTTCACTGTAACTGAAAATTCGCTCAGAGAACGAGCCATTGGCTGGCGGAGAGATATCCAAAACTTTATTACAGATAGGACGCTAACCTTTAAGCAAAATTAGGTCATGTCAGAAATGTATCGATGCTCCTGACTGATTCCAATTTTACGAAGTCTGTATTTAATTGATTTATATGAATTTCATACCCATTTCTGAACAATCGAAATGCTTACTTTTTAAGGAGCAAAGGCTTTTGAAAACCATTACACTGCCTTTCTAATTGCTTAAAAGTGAGGGTTTTATAGATCTTTTAGATCCTGGAGTCCCCTGTGCCCTCACTGATACTACATTACTGAGTATTTGTCACAAAAAATGTTTATCGAATCAATATAAGAGTGGAGCAGAAGGAAAGTAACCTCGTATTGAATCAGTCTCTCTACAGCTTCCTTAAGTTCTTCAAAGGATGATTTGCTTGACACGTTTAGATCAATTTCTTCATCGAAAGACTTCAATGTCATCTGCGAAAAAGAGATTGGAACCAAGTTTCATATTGCATGAATCATAAGGAATACGGTTAGCAGCACTGACCAGAAAGATGACAAATACATAGAGGATTAAAATCTTACAAGTGAAAAAAGAACTTTTGATATTTACTTGAAAATAATCAATAAAGATTCGATTTTAATCAATTTAGATTTTATTAGTCAATTTTAAGTTAAATAGCACTGTCATTTTTTATTTTACGTAATAAGCAAGCAACAATGGAAGCATGTACATGAAATATCACTGGTACTTCACTTACCTCGATTGTTTTCAATAAAACATTCTTTGAAAATTTCCCAGGTACGAATAAATTGCACAAGTAGATTTCCTTTTTGAATAAAAATAATTAATATGGTTACGCCTTTGAATAAAACAAATTAACAAACTGTTACTAGCAAAACGAAAAAAAGTATTCAAAATTTTATGAACAGCTTCAAAGTATATTGCAGCCCAACGCAGGTGATTAGGAAAAGCTTTCGAACCAGGATGGAAGGGTGATGTCTGGTGACTAGCAATAAGGAGACTACTAAAATGATAACTAGCAAAAATAGTAAAGCTGCACCAACTATCAAGTCAAGTACATTATCCTATGACAGCCTCTGCTGCTTTTCAACTGTTACATTTTGTTGAGTATTTCAAAATGTTTTAGCTTATCATGATTTAGTCTCCGTTAATTTCAAACATTAGGAGCTCCATTTTGGGGTATGACTTATTTTCAAAAATGTGGCTTATATCAAGGAGCTAAACGCAACGGATTGTCAGTTTGAGTAACGCATGATTTTGTAGACGGAAATTAGACAAGAAAGCTTACATTTGGTTCGATTGAGTGATGCACAAACACGGTGGAATCTTGATCGACTTGCAGCGTGACGTCATTCCAGCCTATACCCAACCCATTAGCCCTACGAAAAATGCAATATACAATTAAAAAAAAGCTTGAATAATTTATAATAAAAAAATTCTTCAAAATAGCATGAATGATAGGAAGCATGGTAAGTTCAAATCGAGAGCCCGAACTAACATCACAGATGCTCTGATGACGTACTATCCAACATGTCATTAAAACATTTATGTAAGAGTAAAGTTTCTTATAAATCAAAATGAATACATCGAATCGAAATGAAACTTTTATTGTCAAGGAATCAGGTGTTGGTGAATCATGATACGAATAGAAATTCTTTCACCAGCCTCCATGCATTTTACAAGAAAATACGAATGTTTTTTACTTTCAGATTATGACTGTAAAAAGCTTTCACTGAAATTACTAAGAACACTTTCATGAAATGGTCATAACTTTTTGTCAAAATAAAATATTCGTAAAAATGTTCTTAAGAGCTACGTAACCCAAACCATATTAAGTTTAACAGAATTTCCTTGAAATTGAATCCAAAAACCTTCAATTGTTAGTAAGAATAGGATTATTTTTTTAAGTTTGAGACTCTGTACTGCACTTACTCTTTGATGGCGGTATACCGAATCGCCATAGCAAATAAAATCACGAGCAACCATTCATTTTACAGTAAAACACGGAATGTTTTTGCTCTCAAATTGCAACTTTAAAAAGCTTTCACTGAAATAAGCGTTAGCCAAAAAACCCTTTTGTGAAATGTTCGTAAATTTTGGTCAATGAAAAATATTCGTAAAATTGTTCTTAAGATCTACATCACCAAACATATTCAGCTCAACAAGAATTTCCTTGTCACTGAGCCCGAAACACTTTGCTGTCGTTAAAGAGAACATAATAGATACTTGGGCACTTAGAGGGCCAGGAAGGGATCAGTAGACTAAGGTTTATCACACTTACTCTTCAATGGCAGCATATTGCAATACCGAATCGCCGGATGTGTTGGTCCATAATGCCCAGATGTATTTGTGGGTTAACGCGAAATCCATTAAACATGTCTGCAAGAAAAGAATTCGAAGAAACATGGCTACTTTGTGCACACTTGGCACCAGTGGCGGACACTTGGTCAAATATTGGGGGGCAAGCCTATTGTTTTAATAAGATGACGTCACATTTCTCATTGTTTTGGAACAAAAGACCATTGTTCTCTAAAGTATTGGGGGGGCGGTCGCCCCCCCCTCGCCCCCCAAGTGTCCGCCACTGCTTGGCACCCAATCCAGCAAGCAGGACGTATATTAGTGTCTGGGAACGATCTATTTTACAAAAATACCTGCCAAAATTATGTCATTGAAATGCAGTATTTTATTCATCAAAACTATACTATCATTACTCAGAACTATTTTTTGTAAAATTCATTAGATAATGAATTGCACAAGAGAATGGCCTCCGGGCTTGCTAAAACCTTGGCAACAACGGTGCAAATATTCTTTATACTAAACCAAATCACGTGTCTTTATGATATGAGCAGCGTATTCAAATACTTGACTCGCTTAGAAAATTGATTACTCACTGAGAAAATACGATGTAAGATAACTAGCATTATAGGATCCCTCTAGTCAACACTGAAAACCTATACTAATTTCATGATACCATTGTTTTGCTACAGTTAAATGGGCCTAGAACGTGATGTCCTCCTGCTTCATATAGCAAATTAGATAAATTTGGAATATTTTGTAAATTTTGGGAGCATGTTCTTGCGAATATCTTCTTTGGAAGTCAAATGATTGTCAAAAAGAAATGAAGTATCTGCACATTTACATTCAAGCAACATTATTTGCCAAACTAGTATACAGAGAAGTATACGCCTTAAACTTGGTGTTTCTGTGTGGCTATGAAAAAAGTTAAGGTGGTAAGTTGTTACGCAATAGGAGAAAAAAGTGTACCTGTTTTGTGAAATGAGACGAAAGGAGCGACAATTCCACGTCACCTTCATCTTCAATAATCTCAAAGGCAAAAAACTGAAAGGAAAATATGGTAACATTCACTCAAAGTGGGATGGGAGAGCTGAAAAGTGACAAAGGTTCACGTTAGCTTGGGACTTAGAGAGAGAGGGACTTTATATGGTACTTTGGTGTCTAGATAAAAAACAGCCTGCAACAAATTATAAGTGCCAATCTATAATTGAATTATTCTGAAAAGCTTTATTAAAATGCTCAGAGTATCTAACAAAAATACTTTCCTCTGTGATTGAAGCATTCAACATAAACGCACAAGCCAGATCTTATTATGAACCCTAACCCTAACCCTAACCCTAACCCTAATGTATGCATATAACTTTGTGAATAAATTATGTTATAAAAGAGTAAAATGACAGTTACCTGAGACTGAAATCTGAAATTTAAGAATACACCAATAAAATGATTTCCTTGCTCGATATCAGTTGCTTTTCGAATCATGTGGGCTTGTGCTGAAATGAACAGGATTGATTTTTGTGGATTTGAAGAAGGCAGTAAAGATCTCAAACGGATTTAACAGAAACAGAGGGTTAACAGGAAACTGTAGAAACACTTATGTATGCAATATTATGTATGCAAAAGAACGATGTATCTGTGTTGGCTTTGAGAGTATTTGAAAAAAACACTTATTTCTTGCATTACCCCCTCTCCCCCCTTTTGCCTCTTGCATTGTCTTGGATAATGGGGAACGAGTCCTACAAGACTGAAACTTATGAAGAGAGCAAGTGAAACGACCAGGGCAGGACTTGAACCTGCGATCAGTGATACTGTACGCCGCTTCCTGACCAAAACATTTTCAAATCCTGCCACGCTCCCCCTCTTTACCAAATGCACAGGGGAGTGATTGCAGCAATTTTGGTGATGGGCACCCTATCTGCTATGACTGAAACTGGTAACAAAAAGCAAAGAAAAAACCAAGGCTAAAAGCATCATCGTCGCCATGAGTCTTTTACCAGATTCAAATGCAACAGGAAACCCAAACACTATGAAGTAAACTTGAAAGACAAACTCAATAATTTCCGGTCTTATAAAACAAAAAGGAAAGTTTTAAGAAACAATATATACCTATTCCAGACTGAACATCCAAAACATCTGGCAGCAACGGTGAAAGGTCATAATCTTCAACACATTCAAGAGTCTACAATCAAATGTAAACAGCGGTATTAATCTTTTTATCCTAACCAAAATAATACCAAACGAGAAACGTAGAATTAGATGTTTGAACATGATTACAAACAACAGTGGAATTTTGATTTAATGAAACTCTCTTACAGAAAATATCCTGGTATAATGAATTTAACTTTTTTTGCATTTGAATTTTCCTATCACCGTGTCTGGTTGAATGAAGTTCGTTTAGCTCATTGTATAAATTTCTGCTGACATTTGAGCAGAAAGGCCACATACAGACATCTAAGCAGAAAGGCTATATATAAACATGTTTAAAGAAAAATGGATTGGATTGAATTAGATTGTATTGGAAAAAGATTGGATTGGACTGGATTGGTTGATATAAATATTGCATTCAAGTTGATTTATAATTATGGCAAATTTCAAAATTTAAAATCATAACCCCAATTACAAAAGACAGTCTAGAACAAAAAGTGTATGAACTGCCTTCTGTGAATGCAACACAATTCAGAAGAAAGAATCTTAAGATATACAGGAACAAAGCAATACGACCACAAGAATCCAATGTAAATATTCTGCAAGTGGGCAAACTGTAACTTCAAATTAATATTAGTATATACCTAAAATTTAATCTATTTTGGAAATTTTATCTCGTGAAATTGGATTCTCGTCGTCGCATTACTTTGTTCCTGTATATCTTTTGTAACAACACTCATTGCAAGATTCACAGAATCCAACAGACAGCCTATCCTGCGGCTCTTCCTTTTTACACAAAGAATCTTAAACTATATATAAATGCAACAAAATTCTGAAAAGATATATATCATGCCAAATTTGGGTTTAAATTTGTGTGCAAGTTTGTTGTAACATACCTTGCAGGACCATATCCGTATCTTTAGATCTTTGCAGAGTGCAAAGATAAAACATTCTTTCCCTATAGTGTGGATTTCACATGACTGTACACTATCATGTGGAAGATTATCACCCCTGTGGAATGAATGAAGTAAATTCAAGCTTCAAACGAGAAGAGGACTTAAAAAAGCAACATGAGGCACTGAGGACTACAACAATAAAAATTACAGATAAGGGGAAAATGTGACAACTAAAAATGAACAAATACTTAAAAAATAGTAGCAATTAATCAAGACTACTAGACCTCAGGCCTTGTGTGGAGCAAAAAGCAGGTGCTTGACAAACTAGGCACCTTCAACATTCTAGGTGAGCATCATCAAATATCATCAATAACAAAATTTGGTTTTTGGCATTTAGTTTTTAGACAGCATAAACACACTAGGTACTCAATCAATCAAGCTCCTTGAACTTTCTAGGTGTGTGCAGAGGCGTTTGATGGAACTCAAGTACCTCTCCTTGCAAGGCCTGCTACACCTCTAGATCACAAATGGTATTGAAACATCACACTTGGTTTGCTAATAAACCAAGAGCTAAAGACTGAAAAGTTAGAAGGAGAATAACTAACAATATTAGGTACCTCAGAACTGTTGGGACAAGTCCTGTCCATAGTCGTTTCATGATGCTTGTTTGCTTGAGCTCGGATATTTGTGGCAAGGCTGGAAAAAATCAAGTAAGATTACACAGCCATACAAAAGAACCAACACAAAAACTGTGATTTATCAAAAATGTATTGCCCAGTTGGCTGGAAACTATATTCTGAGGCATCTTTTCTATTAAGTTGAAAAAGCAAATCAAATCTATAATTATCATAACCACTTACTCTTAATTTATTGTAACATTTTGAGAATGTTCATAAATGATTCTGAACCAAATTGTCAAACAATTGAATACATACTCTGGCTGTTAAATGCTGGCAGTGTAACAAAGACAAGAGATCCTTCCACTGTTATTAATGATATGAAGCATTCTCCTGAAGAAGAAAGCTCAGCAGAGAATGACAAACATTTCTTAGGCAATGCTGCAAAACACCATGAGTCTGCAGTGACACCAGTGGGGTTATTTACAAATATGGACGGTGAAGATGCATCAATACTGGACGAAATGTATGCACCCTACAAGACAATGTACAAGCTGATATTTACAATTGAAAAAATCAATGAAGTGAAATCAACAATTGTAGACACATTGACACTATTTCCTACTTATCCTATTCATTTGGAATTATTGTATGTATCTTGTAATTGTTTAATAATACCTTGTTTTGTTGATCCAGACTTGAGTAATATCAAGTAATACTAATTTGTACCTCTACACTTAAAGATATACTTTTAGTAAAGATATAATCTATCTATCAAGATAAGAAAGTTGTTATATAGATAATATACAGATATACAGATAAATTTCAATGTTATACCTTATACATCAGATATATACATACCTGTTTCTCTTTGGTAGGGTGATGCCAAGTAAGTCTGTGAACTGAGTGAGCTGTTGCAATAATGACAGTAACAACATTTGCATTTTCAAGGACTTTGACACAGGGCAAGAATGTTAGGTTTTTTATTCTCAAACAAATTTGGTTTCCATATAGGTGAAGATCTTGTGAAACTTCAGTTAGATAAACAGCATTCTGTGAGATTTTCCTGCAAATAAAGAGATCTTATTTGTGTTTCAAATCTCAAAAAAAAATTTCAAACTATAAGAAATGGTATTCCCATACAAATTAAGCTTCTTGGCATTCTATATTTGAATTTTTCATTTGTGTTTATCTTGTGATTATCCACTTATCACTTTTATTGAGCAAAGATACAATAATGTAATTGAACAATTTTTGTTTATGCTCTTAATGTTTCAATAAATGTTTCCTTGAACTGATATAAACTTAAACATTTATGGCGTTAGATCTATGTTCTGTTGTTTTGAACTCTGAATAGTGTCAGACGAAAAGCTTTAGTTTACTCAAATGTTTCCTTTTTTCAAAGCCATTTTGAAGTTTTGTACCACTAAAAGATTGTTTAAACATTTATGTTATCAAAACTGCAGAACCAATTTATTAGGCCTATGTACAAGAGAAAATGCAAGTGAGTTAGTCATTGAAGAATTCTGTGAAGAGAATTGCATAAATAGAAGGGTAAATTACAATAATTTTTCCACATCAAGTCTGAAGAATGAGCCATATTTTTTGGGGGGGGGGGGCATTTCGGCTACGTGCAACCTCTTAGACAAACTCAGAAAGGCGACCAAAACAACATTTAGAGATTTTGCGCAGAAAATTCACGTAGTTAGCTATGCGGGCACAGATTCTCTATTTTAGCAAGATATTGCACGCGCGTCACAAACTTTCCAGTCCGGTAGACAAGAAAATAGGCATGGGCCTAACGTAACTCACCAAAAAATTGAGCGGTTTCGCGTAGTCCTACTGTAATGGCGACAATGCTTGTAAGAAAATGCACCAGCTCTGTCTTGGGAAATATTTTCATCTACGTTGTCTTCAATACGGACATCTGATTGAACAGCAAGCTCCAAAAGCCGCCCACCTTCAAAACTGAAAGGCACTTGTACCTCGTTGTGAGAGCCCGCCATTACCAAATGAAAAATTGAAAATCTTAGCTTTACTTCGTGTATTGAGCTTGAAATTTTTGTCGTTGTTGGTGTTGTGACAGAATAGCTTGTGTGGATCCAAAGGAGAAATCAGGGCCCGCGACACAGGGGGAAGGGGCTAGATGGCCTCCCCACTTTATCGCTAAATTAATGAATGAAAACGACTCAAATTACTTATCTAGATCAACCTTCCGATAACAGATTAACCAGGGGCGTAGTGCTGTCAAAATAACTATAGGGGCTCTTCCACAAAACGCTGGGAAAAACAATAGCAGAAGTAGAAATTGGCTACTTTTTGGCATTAGCCCCCCTGAGCCCCCCTAGCACTACACCTCTGAGATAAACCTTCAGATAAACCTCAAAGGGCTGCAAATAGGCACTGCATCTGTTTCTGAAATATAGGACACATGCCCATTGTGCTACATGGTTCCCAAACTATGACTCAAGTTCTTTTTCCAATATAACAGCAGTTATTAACAATAAAAGGTGTCTTAAGGGACAGTTTTTTTATAATCGAAATGGTGGGCATAAAGAAGAAAGGTTTGGTTTTAAATCATTTATTAAGATGTCTGAAAAGTTTGGGCCCCTTTATACTTTCTTTTCCATTCTTTTCTTGAGCTGTCAGCAAGGCAAAAACATTTGACCAAAACTGTTAAGTACAGCTGTTCACAGAATAACAATAAAGAGGCTCTTGCAAAGATAAGGACAAAGTTTGTGGAAATTGGCAGCCAAGCCACCAATTTGAATCGAAAAATGTCAGACAAAATTTATCTGTATTCATAGGAGGAATCTTCTTTACCCCACCAAATTTTCATTTGTTTCAGTGACAAAGAAGTTAGGCGAGAGGGTATTGAGCTCTGTTGGGACACACCACACCATACTTCCGCCACATACAAAGTGGTAGTTAACAGTGAGTCTGGATCAAAAATTTACTGCAGCTGTCATACTGTATCCATTTGCATTACTGGCCACAGCATTTCAAACATTATGACAATCATTTTTTATTCTACTTCGAGTGAAAACAGTTAATTTGACAACCATACAACTTTAGTAAAACCTATAAAACATTTTGAGGTGATTCATTTGCTGAAGGTCACATCACATGGTCACAGGTCATCAATAAATTCTGCCAAAAAATTCAACTCAAAGGGGCACTTTCCCCCTGTTGAAATCGCACTTGCAAAACTTGGGAGCATAGTGCTCTTTGGTACTAAGAAAGACTACCTGTGCTTCTTAAATACTTGCAGATCTGCATGATACTTGTCTCATACTATGTCTTATCTTTTTGTACAGTTCTGAAAATAGTTTAGTGACAAATCACAGATAGCCCCATTATAATAAAATCTACCACTGATTTAATGAAATAATTCAAAACAAATTTAAAACAACAACAGAAAATCAAAGTATGCTACACTTCTTTCTTGATAAAAATATTTCCTTTCACTAAATAAAAACAACTGAAATAAACAGATAAATATTTTTAAAATTCTTTCAAATTATAAAATACTCTTCATCATAATGTCATTTCTTGTTATCATACAATTGTCAACATTATTGCCACAGCAGTGGGAAAAATTCCTAGAAGCATCATCATAAATTTTGGTGCAAAAAATAGTTTGAACTGAGTAAAATAGGGTGATGGGTTGGTATTATGTGCTGACTGGATGATGGAAGTTAGAGCTGATTTAAACAGTAAATTGAAATCGCTCTAGTGCTTTGTTTATTGGGCTATCATGAAATCTTCCTGAAGCTAAATATGTTCATGCAAGTTTCTTGAAGCTGAAATCATTTTCTTCCTTTTTTACAACATCCATCACCTTGTCTGCTTCTTCTTCATCCTTGGCAATGATAAAGCCATTTCTGCCAAGCAGTTTCACCCATGGCTCATTTAGAGGCTTTCCAGCAACAATCAAGGCATCACAAACATGCTCACCCTCACTGTTATCAATCAACAGAGACCCACCTTTGCCAAAAACAAGGCAACCTCCATCCTTCTCAAGTTGCTCTTTCTCAGCTCCAATTTTGCTCATTCCTTCTATCACAATCACAAAGCCTTGCTCAAGATCTCCATCTAATGGCACTTCCATCGTCTTCCCTTGATCCACAAATGCTCTGACCATTACTGCCCTTGGGAATGCTTTCAATTTCACTGGAGACTCCACATTTCCAAGTTTACCAACATTCACCCTCAACTTGCCCCCTTCTAAATCCATGACTGGTATGTCATCCCTGTCCACTCTTATCAGCTCAGGGGGAAGGTCTAACTTGTCTGCTGGGATTTTAAAAATCGTTTGAATTGCCATATGTTTTCCTTCTCTCGCTGTTTTCTCTTCGTGGCAAACGCCTCTCCCAGCAGATACAGCATAAATACCAAAGGCTTCATTTAGATGGTCTGAGACGCCATTCAGATTGTCAGCATCCATGAAACACCCTTCAACGACGGTTGTAACTGCTATAAGACCATAGTGTGGGTGCATTCCAAATGGGGGCAGTCCTTTGCCGTTTATGACACCGATATCACAAAGCATTACTGGATCCACATCTACCAAGGGGTGTTTAGTGCCTTGGCCTTTGAAATCAAGACTGCCAACGAGACGTTGCAGCGGACCAGCTTTAGTGGCCAAAACCCTGTTTGTTATCGATCGAAGTGCAGCTCCACTGGCCATTTCTAGATGTTGGAATATGCTGCTATAACAGGACTACTGAACTGCAAAATCTATTTATCTCTGCTCTGTTCTGTCAGGCAAGGAGGACTAGGTATGAATTGCGCTACCCGCCGGCTACACAGGTATAGAGGATTACTTGAAACAAAGTGGCATTACTAGTGAGCAGCCAATAGCAAAAACTCTCTTTGAAGAACGAATTGACTGCATTGTTATATTCGGATTCTGTTTCTGTTTACATTACAAACAAAAATTAGGCTCCATTGTCAAGCGACCAGTAGCAACCGTTACCCTCTACAATTGTTTTCAATCCTCTCATCTATGCCGCGATGACTCAGCTTTTCCCGTCCTGTGCCTAGATCTATCATCTTTATGCATCCTAATTCATCATTAGTCAGCATTTTTATTTTTTATGTAATTATTTTAATTTGTATGTCATTGAGTTTAGTTAGAATCAAGACAACAATAGAAACATCGTTTCTTCTCTGGCAGCAAGCCCCTTTCCTTTTCAACCTCCATGATTATTTCTAATAGATTTAGCTTATACTGTATATTAAACTTGAATACATTGGAAAATCTTAATGCCTCTAGAAAATTTTAGTGCCAGCAGGGACGCTGGAGAAGGGGGGGTACCCTGGGTACCAGACTCACTATATGTAAAATAAAATATAGTGAGTCTGGTACCCAGGGTAGGGGGGGCGACCGCTGTTGCCTTTGATAGAAGGGGCAAGAGGGGCCAGAGTGCCCTTTTAATTAAATTGCCCTCGAAGCCGGCCAATTGCAATAATAAAAGATATTCATATGATATGAAATCCTGATTTTTGTGCTTAATTCATGACAACATTCCTCGACATTTTTATGCTAAAAGTTAGACAATTTTCAAGATACCTACAGAAGATCGAAATAAAATGGCAGTTAGTAGAAGGATCTAATAGAAGCTGGGAGTTTTCTTTTAAATGCCCTGTTACTCAAGCCTGCCCCCTTTGTCCCTCGGTCGTTCCGGCATCTTTGAGCAAGGAAAAATCTCAGAATTTAAAAAAAGCTTCTGCGCTGGTTCAGATCCTAATTTTCTGTAAGAAGCTTGCACAAGTATTCGAAATTTTCGCTGGAAACACGGACAAAACAACATTTTGCATTAATGTTTACCACAAATTTTTATCCCAGAGTTTGATTGTCAGGATGTTTTCGATTTTAATGTATATCTAGAATTAAAAAAAAACCTAGTTTTAAGATGTAAGCAATAAGTTTCAGGCCAATTAGTGAAGTACTCAAAATATGAGGATAAATATTTGGGATTCTTTGAACCGTACTCTACTGTAGATAATAAAAAGAGAAGCCAAAGAAATTCTAGCATGACAAGTTTGTGCTGAATGATAGAGAGTGGTCGAAAGACATTAGACACATAGATGTGTATATTAAGAATCTTTCAATTGCTTTCATACAATTGCCTAGAATGTTACCACAGCAGCAAGAAAAATTCCCAGCAGCATCATCATACCTTTTGGTGCAAAAATAGTCTTAAATGAGTAAAAAAGGAGATTGATTGGCTCTTAGTTAGTGCTGATTTAAACAATAAGCCAGTGCTTTGTTTCATGGTCCATCATGACATCTTCTTGAAACTGAAATCATTTTCTTCTTTTTGTATAACATCCATCACCTTGTTTGCTTCTTCTTCATCCTTGGCAATGATAAAACCATTTCTGCCAAGAAGTTTCACCCATGGCTCATTTAGAGGCTTTCCAGCAACAATCAAGGCATCACAAACATGCTCACCCTCACTGTTATCAATCAACAGAGATCCACCTTTGCCAAAAACAAGGCAGCCTCCATCCTTCTCAAGTTGCTCTTTCTCAGCTCCAATTTTACTCTTTCCTTCTATCACAATCACAAAGCCTTGCTCAAGATCTCCATCTAATGGCACTTCCATCGTCTTCCCTTGATCCACAAATGCTCTGACCATTACTGCCCTTGGGAATGCTTTCAATTTCACTGGAGACTCCACATTTCCAAGTTTACCAACATTCACCCTCAACTTGCCCCCTTCTAAATCCATAACTGGTATATCATCCTTGCCCACTCTGATCACTTCTGGGGGGAAGTCTAACTTGTCTGCTGGAATTTTAAAAACCGCTTGAACTGCCACATGTCGCCCTTCTTTGGCTGTCGTCTCTTCGTGGCAAACGCCTCTCCCAGAAGATGCAGCATAGATACCAAAGGCTTCAATGAGTTGGTCTGACACGCCATTCAGATTGTCAGCATCCGTGAAACACCCTTCAACGACGGTTGTAACTGCAATAAGACCGTAGTGTGGGTGCATTCCAAACGGGGGCAATCCTTTGCCGTTTAAGACACCGATATCACAAAGCATTACTGGATCCACATCTGCCAAGGAATGTTCAGTACCTTGGCCTTTGATATCAAGACTGCCAATGAGCCGTTGCAGTGGACCTGCTTTGCTAGCCAAAACCCTGCTTGCTATCGATCGAAGTACAGTTTCACTGGCCATTGCTTGATGTTAGAACGTGCTGTTTTTAACAGGTCTTCTAAATTAAGGAACAAGATACCTGTTTGCAACACAAGTATTGTGGATTTCTTTGAATAAAGTGGCATTACTGTTGGTTTTGAGCAGCCAATAGCAATAGGGAATGGACTTTATCTTTTTATTCGGATTCTGTTTCTGTTGACACTCTCAAACAAAATGTGACAACATTGTAAAGTGACCAGTGGCAACTCTAAACACAAGTACACAACGCTGTGCATGAATCAAGCCAGGCCACTGATAATCTTAAGCCTTGGGGACATAAGAGAATATATATTCTGTGGGAACATTCTGGGAAATAACCGGAAGTCACGATTCTGGGAGCATGAAAAATGCACGGTCAGCAAAATTTCTACTTTCGACTTTTTCGAGTCAACTTGATGATATCACCAGAAAGAGCTTGCAAAACTGAGCAATAGATTCAAAAAAGCAATGTGATCTGCTCTATAGGTAAAACTTTTATGGCCGTTGAGAATTTTCCAAATCCATATTAGGCTTCAAAAATGCCCCCCGAAAGCTATGTTTGGACTGGGGTACCCTGCAAGTTTTTAACTTTGCAAGTTATAAAACTGAAACATTTTGTCTGGCGCTATTTGACGTGCTGAATAAAATGAGATGCAAAAACACCTTTAAAAATTCCACAAAAGCAATTTTGAGACTAGGGTACTTGTGTTAAGTCCTATATTGATGTTTTGTTCTATAACCTTGTAACTATGAAAGTTATACCACTGAAACGTTTTTCCTGAAGTAATCTGAAGTGCTAGATAAAATGAAATGTATACCTAGTTTTATAACCTCGCAAAGGGATTTATTTAGACTGAGGTACCTATACCTAGTCCACTGTTGGCTATCGCACTAAATCTTAATGACTACGCAAGTTGTACAACTGAAACTTTGTTGTCTGCCGAAATCTGACCTGCTTTGTTAGATAGACTAAATCATTTTAAAATATATTTTTTGATATAACATATGTGCTAAATTCTTTATAAGACCTTGATGTTTGCTTATTGCCAGTTGGGCTATGAATCGCTTGCCACGTTTATTTAGGTAAGCTTCAATAAGAAAACCTTATTATCTATGAAATTTGGAAAGAAATGTGAAAGAAATTGCTGAGCATCAACAAACAAATTCTACAAAGGACTGAGCAAGTTTTCAGAAATGAATATTACTCAAAACAGGATATCGGACAATTAACGTTTGTGACAAAATTTTTCTGTCAGAACGCTTTTGATTTGACTGTATATGTAGCATTAAAAACTTGGTTTGAAGATGTAAGTAAAACATTTCAGGGCAATTTTTGGGGTATCCAAAGATAAGAATAAATAGTTGGGATTTTTTTATTCATTTATTTAATGTTGGTTAACAAAATATTAGCTAATAAACAGCTAATTAACACCAACTTGTAACAATAACAAATATAACTAAGAAATAATCGCAATATTACAAGTATCCAATATTAGAAATATATGGTGTGCATAGTCTCCACGAGCAAGTAAGATCCGTCTGTTTAATTTTAGCTTTGAATTCTTTCCAATTTTTTGCCAAGCTCTAATGCTAGAGCTTTAATCTACTGTAAATATTATGGAGACTCGCATGAGCAGCTCCCACATAGTAGGCTGTGCTTCCTATGTTAATATCCATTAATTCTTGTCTATACGGCGAAGAATTGTCTAGAAGAGTATTTCTGAAAGGACATGTAAGACAACCTGCTTTTCCATTCCAGTTCATTTGGTTGGTGAAAACTTTGATATAAATGCTTCATTATGTATTCTTAAAAGATAAGAAAGCAGTGAATTTTTAAATTAGAAATGCATAGACATGCTGTCTTCTCACTTGAAACAAATGCTATTGATAAGGATTATCAATTCAATTTTACAATTTTAATTAATCTTTTTAATCAATCACTTGGCTTTAAATTATCATCTTATCCAATCATGCTTGTACCGCCCAGAGATGACATCTTTGATGATAATCGCATCAATGCTGCTAATCTAAACTTGATAACATTCAAGAATTTTTTGTGGATGTTTTGGAATTCTTTAGGATGAACTAATCTTTTTGATAACTGATAATTAATTTCTACAGAATCTAATGCTCGCTCTTTCTCACCAAGTCCGCAGATAGCTCAAAAGTGGATAAGAAGAAAAATTCTGATACTTTTTGTATTGGAAATTGAAGAAGAAATAAAGGTCAAACAAGAAACTTGGAAGTTCACTGCGTTTGCCCAACCAAAAGTTAAATGTTCGCCATGTCCGAGCATGATGTCTATTTTAGGACTTGGGGCTGAGACCGACCTGCAGGTGCTGTAAACAAAGTCTGGTTGCTGGAGTCTGGTTCAGAACAAAATGAGAAAAGCTTTATTAAATCAAAATGAAGATCAAACACAAGGGACAACTAGCAAGGACTTTGTTTTAACTGGGGGTCTTTGCTGAGAAATGCCGAAAATTCCACGGACCGGACTTCGTCCCCAGGGCTGCACAATCTTTTTTGAGACCCCGGATCCAAGCAAGCATAAATGAACTGGAATGAAATCTCCCAACATATCATACATTTGCAAAAACTGAGATACACCAAGTTTGGTAAAAAGCTTTAATAGGTGTATAACGAATTATACGAATTATGAAGAGAAACACACAGAGATCTATATGGGGAAACCCTAGGACACCATTTAAAACTTGCAAAAATTCGTAGGGCCCCGGGGCCAGTAGTAATGGCAGCTTCCTCATTATGAGTTGACTACTGACCATTTTTGGGCTGGAGTGGCCCTTTAATTATTTTCTTAAAGTGACCAAAGAGGAAGTTATTCCGAGGATAAAAATATTCTACAAAGATAAGAAAAAAGTGGGACATCTACATGACCACTATTTGACCGCTTATGCTACTTGGAGGATGCATAGGCCACATTTGAGGGTGTTATTTCCTCCCTAGTGTACACTATTGCCCCTTTGGGGACCGTCTGTCTCTCTTGGTCGCGGTAACTGAAACAGCCGCGGTAACAAAAATGAAATTCTTAATGACATTGATGTAGATCTCAATTAATACTGAACTGAACACCTTGTTCTTCGCATTGGATCAAAAACACAACTTGCAGCTTAGAAACTCATTTTCCGTACGATTTCTCAGAGCAAGGTTTCAAACCGTTTGTAAACTTTAACATAATTCTACCAATTCGTTTTCCGCTATGTTTGACCTAATACCATGCATCTGTTTCTGTAAATTGTCCCCAAAATTTGTACAGTGTAAAGAAAACAAAAGTGAAGTATGTGTATTTGAGCTTTCTTTGAATCAATGCAAACTTGCAGACTTTGGCAAGACTAATATTAATAAAGACTTTTATGTTTGTATAAGAATTTAAACTTAATCGCTTAATCGACATTGATGTTAATCGGGTAACGTTGGCACTTCATACGTCATAAGGTAATTTCAATGATTGTTGCTGAAACTTCCTTCGATCTCTCATTATTTATTCTAATCAACTACAATTATTAATTCAATTGTTGCTTTACTTAGGCCATGTCGTCGTACACTGTCAGTGCAAACATTGCAGGTTATCTTCTCATAAGCTGCACAATCACTAGTCGCTTTCTTACTATTTCAAACTTTCTTGAATGTTGCATAACTTGTTGGTAGACAAAACAAATGTCCGAGAGTTATTTCGTTGGTGAGAAAGAAGAGGAAAAATAAATGCATGCTATGAAACGACGGAATCTAAGTTAATGTTGAAATGTGTTCCAATAACTTTGTTGCGATGGCATTTAAAAGCTTGGGGCACGGGAGAAGAAGGGCATGAATGATAATTCTTAAGCGTTTGAGGAGCCTGCTCCTACTGCCCTCGTCTCCAACTTCCCTATCTAAAACAGACACCAAAAACTGGCTTCAAAACTTTGCAACTTGATGCCAGCACGCCACTAAACTTTTGAACCAAAAGTGACAAGTGTCCTAGCAATACAACTTCTTATTACAACACTTTCTGATGGAAACCTTAAAACAATTTATTTCATTGACAATTTTTTTGAAATGAAACATATGAACAATTTCCAAGCGGAATGCTTCCCTAAAGCGACTTCCCAAGTTAAATTAATTGAAATTTAACAACCAACATGAATGGTGAAATTTAGTGTGTAAGATATGAAAGAAGTTTATTAATTATATTGCTATTATAACGTTTATATTTTATTGCTAACAAGCAATGGTGTATTATTATTATTATTATTATAATGTGTATTACAAAAGGTGTATGCAAAAGAAGTACATAATAATTACAAAAAACCTAAACCATATATAAAAGTTTTGCAAATCCTACATTTGCAATGTTTGCATTTTGTTTTCTTTGACATGATGTTTTTTAAAAACAGTCAAAGTGACAGAAGTTTTCACTTCTATAGGTAATTTTGCCCATATTGTTTGACCCGTGCACCCTACGGTATCTGTACCATAGCATGTGGTTCTCATTTTTGATAGGTTTAAATTGCTCGAGCTTCTTAGTTGATACGGCTAAGGGGCCCAGCCCAGCCTTCTTGTTAAACCCGAATGTAACCAATTGCTACTTTATTGCTGTGGATGTTTGAGATTTGAGATTTACCTGCTAACAAGATATAAATATGTGCTGCCTAGTAAACCAACGTAAACTTATGAGATTTAAAGCGAAGTTCTTTATGTTAATCATGTTAATGCAAGAGATTTAAAGCGAAGTTCTCTATGTTAATCATGTTAATGCATGCTGAAATGCTTAGAACACCGAAATAGGCTAAGAGATTTAAAGCGAAGTTCTCTATGTTAATTATGTTAATGCATGCTGAAATGCTTAGAACACCGAAATAGCCTAAGAGATTTAAAGCGAAGTTCTCTATGTTAATTATGTTAATGCATGCTGAAATGCTTAGAACACCGAAATAGCCTAAGAGATTTAAAGCGAAGTTCTCTATGTTAATTATGTTAATGCATGCTGAAATGCTTAGAACACCGAAATAGCCTAAGAGATTTAAAGCGAAGTTCTCTATGTTAATTATGTAAATACATGCTGAAATGCTAAGAACACCGAAATAGCCTAAGAGATTTAAAGCTAAGTTCTCTATGTTAATTATGTTAATGCATGCTAAAATGCTTAGAACACCGAAATAGCCTAAGAGATTTAAAGCTAAGTTCTCTATGTTAATCATGTTAATGCATGCTGAAATGCTTAGAACACCGAAATAGCCTAAGAGATTTAAAGCGAAGTTCTCTATGTTAATTATGTTAATGCATGCTGAAATGCTGAGCTAAGTATCTTTACTGTATTGTATAGAGAATAGTCAATAAAAATTGATAGAAATGCGACCAGCGGCTGGTAGAAGCTCAATGAGCAAAAGGTTTATTTTTACTATTTTTAGAACTGTTATTACACTTTTTTGGGTGCCGGCAGAATATACACTGGTCTGGGCTCTGGTATAAAAAATTACTGAATTGAATTAATACAACAAAACAAGTAAAAAAGAATTGGGTATCAACATCTAACGAAAAAGTGAAGCAAGAAATTGAGGGAAGGAGGATACGATGATGCAGACCAATTCAATTATTATATATTTTTGAACCTTGCTCCCTTTTTTGAGACGTAGGACCCTTGGACTTGTGCATATGTGAGACGTGTAAAACATAGGAACGCAAGCATTGTGAATTATGTATAAGATAATAACTACTTTTGGTCCTAAGCACTTGTTTCCTGGAGGCTAAATTGACATAATTACAAGGTACGGTTTTAGAATAGAAACTATTGATTGCAAGTTCCTGTAGCGGGTAACGTTAATCAGCTGGTTTCCTTATTAATTTTACTTTTATTGTACATTATTAATGGTTGCATAAATGATGTATTGAAGGTGGATGCCCGCCCGAATATTTTCACAACACTCGTAGTAAAATATAAACTTTCTCATAAAACTTCAAGGAAAATGCACTCGATGCTGTCTCAGAAATTTTCCTTAGCCAAAACATAACTTCATGTTCGGGTCATCCGAAAACGATAGGAGTTCTATATTCGGAACTTGATGTGGCAATGATTCCCACCATTCGCTGATACATGTTCTTGTTTTGCAAAAATATTCCTGTATATGCATGCATTTCTCCGTGTGGTTTAGTCCGTACGCATGTATCGAGGATTTATCAACCAGCGGGCTGCAAAAAACTTCAAGGTATGTAGCTAAGATCATTATCATTGAAATTTTTTTTAAAAAATCCCTTTGGAATGGCTAGCTGTGGTATAAAGAACGACATTGAGATAATCCTTACAATGAGATAACTTGGAAGGCTATCACATTAAGGCTTAAATACATGAAATCTTTTGCTTCAACTTTTGCATTTGCTTCAACACCTCTTCAAAGGTCAAATTACATAGTTTTAACAACTTTATAGTAAACCAGACTATTATGAAGAAAAAATCATGGAAAAATCAGCGAATAAATTTGTACCCAAAGTCTCTGATCTCTGCCCTTGAATATTTTTTCCTTGGAAGTTCGATACACGCTCTTCTTCATTGGGAAAGTCTGTTAATTATTGAGGTAGCTCATCATCGCAGTTAGCTTCTGATCTCCATCAACAAACTTCAAAAGTATTGCAAACTGTCTTCCTTTCAATATTGCAGTAGACTATCATGAGACAAACGTCTCATATAATAGCAAGAAAATCCAACAAGGACGGAGCGTCTATCAATATGTTTTCTTACAAATATCTTTAGCAATGCTTTCTACAGAGAATTTTTTAACTGTTTAAATTGTTTAACAGTAGTTTCAACTTCAGGATCCTCTAGAAGAGTTCCAGGAAAGGGGGGGGGGGGGCTTAACTCGCAGAATTTTCTTGATGAAGTGGGTCATTTTTACACAAAGTGTATATTCTTCTGATTTCAAATTCAGCATATATCAAAATCCAAACTAACCCTCTGCAATAGCTTTAGAATTGCTGTGGATGATTAAGGCAGGATATATTTGATTTTGTTCCATCTCAGAAGTAGAATCATTAGGGTCTTGCCGAGGAAGGGCAGAATCAAACACAGAATTTCTAGCTTTTTCACTCTGAAAAATCAAGTCTGAACCTAGGTGGAAAGTATGATATGCTTCCTAATAACAAGAAATGATTTTTCTGATTCAACCAGCAAAGCTTGTTTTCAAACATCAGTTTAATGCGAGAGGAAGGCTCGAAGGAGCCAATGTCAAATATAGGGTTAAGGACCAAAGTTTTTGTAAGTGTCGTGAATTTCAGGGTTTACTGGTGGATCAGTTAAAGCCTTCGCTAATAATTCATTTCCTTCTTGTTTGTACTTAAAGCGTGTTGTAGAGAAGAGTAATGAAAAATTTGTTGTTTCTTACCTCAAATTTTATCAGCTGCGTCAAAACGAAACTGATTTCAGCGAAAGATCAAAACAAAAATATGAAAATGCATTGATTAACAGGTCTGCTCTGCAAATAATTGTCCATTCGGTAGAAATATCGTCACCAGACATCTTCTCAATGTTTGACTATGGATTGACAATGCCAGGTTTACATTTCTTTTTGCGTAGTTAAAGATCTATCATTGACCAGAATTCCATAATTAGATATAGACTGAAAATTCGAATTGGCAAACTTGATCATTTATTGGGTAATGCAGCAGTTTTCGGCTAACTTGAAGGCTTCTCTAACACTCGCCATGTTTATCGGAATTATGACTTACTTCAACCGTTACTTAATTCCTATGAAAGGACACTGGAGCTCTCAAGTGGAAGGGAAAATACTGGTAAAGCAGCCATGATTTCTTGTAAAAAATTGACAGAAAATCACCCCAGAAATTCGCATAGGGACAAACAAAACAGATTTTACAAAACGTTACAAACAACAGTTGATGAAATGTTTTACGAAACATTCTTGGCATAAAATTGCTTCCAATCTATTAAAATGTCTTTCTTGCTCCATTCCTTTTTCCTCTTTACGTCTTCCACTCCTCTTGATAACATCATTCCCTTTTTACATATATACTGTATCATAAGACTAGCTAAAAAATCAATTTTTGCATTGTCATATAATAAGTTTTCAGTTTTAAGCAATCATGTTTTCATATGACTGCTTCGGTCACATTTTCCTTTTCCGTTGGATCAGCAACAAAATCTGTCAGAGGAACTTTACGAACAAAGCAAGGCAATGTAAAGGGACTTAGTAAAAATCATTTTTGTTTATGCCTAAAAGAAAATTAAAAATATAGTCTTATGTGATGTACTCAGGGAACATTCCGACTTCTACTTATAAGGATATATGCAATGCAGAGTCAGGACAACATTACGGTCGCATGGCCACTGACCGGAGGAAGGTCCACGAAAAACAATAGAAGCTCCTGTGACACACCCAAGCCACGCCCACTTTCTATTGTTTTGGGAGGAAGGTTTGCCTTCTGGGATGTTTTTGTCTGGAGGAAGGTTAACAACTTTTCTGGACTCTGATGCAATGCCGAAGTTAATGTGATGGGACTGCGATGGGACTCAAAATCTTTTTATGCCTAAGTTTTAGCGCGGTTAGAAAAAGACACGCCGAAAAGGACACCTTTTTTTTGCAGTAGCATTATAACACCCTTTTTATAGTTTCCGGTCTTCAAATTGCCCTATTATTTTCTCTACCTTCTTGATACTCTATTCTTAATTTTGAAACCCGTTTAATACTCTTTAGATACTAATGCTGTTAATGTTATTTTCTGCTTTCTTGATCAAGAAACAGTAAGTAAAGGGGGGCTTAGCTTCAGTTTCCACCCCAAAGGGCATTTAGAGTTCCAAATTAATATTTTTCGAGAAGATATACCATAAAGCTCTAATAAAAAACTCATTTACTTTTAGGAGCATCTTTTGTCGATTCATGATATGAATATTAATGCTCTTTTTGAACATCTTTTCTGACTGGAAGCAACGACATAGGGTTCTAATGTCTAGGGTTATCAAGTGCTAACATTATACGGTACGTTTGATTTATTGGGCGGTAATATCCAGCACAAGCCTCGAGACTGCAATGAGGTTTAATCAGACTGCTGCCATGGTGACCTATAATATTTGCAGACGAAGAATAATTTTAAGCGGATTTTTGTATGTGTGGTCATTCTTTTGAGAAACTTAAAATTAAAATGCTAAATGTAGCGAATTCTGTAGCGAATAAAATGAAATAAAAGAAGGGGATTTAAGGTATTAAAGATAACACCGTTCATAAAATATTAGCCTTTCTTTACAAGTGTATTCAAGGCTCAAGTTATACTTTAATTAAGTACACGAAAATAGTCCAGACTACAGCGTTTTATTGAACTTCCTCGGCCAACAACTATGGCTTAGAAATAGGAATCATAATTATCTTCAATAAATGCCACACAGTATCAATTTCAATTCATTTTCTCAAACCATTTGTTTGCAAATCACACAGAACTGGCATTTTTTGATAAGATAGGCAAGTGAAACATACTGTCGAATAGAACTGAGCTTTGCATGCCTGGCTGGATGTTTGGCAAAACCATGTAGCGTTAATCCCAAACATTCAAAATTAATACCTAACTATTATTTTTATGTTTATGCGATTTGTAATGTCGATACCCATGACCTGCCATGCTGCAAAAAATTATTTTAATAACATCCCATATAACAATAGTCTGGTATTTAAAATATTAATCTTTTAAATAACTTTCTGACTAATCATATATGTTAAATATAAACTAATAGAGCCTAAAATTCTAAAAATCATGTTGAAGAAGCTTTTAAAATAAATATTGAAACGATTCACAAACCGTGACTTAAACATGCCTTAGGCCTAAAGGTCAACGTTAGTAAAAAATGTCAACCAAAGCTTGACATAAGCAAGTTAACTTTGCTTACCTGAGCTGTTGAAATTAGAGGATTTAGCATTTTCTGCCATTCTCAATCTGCTGCTCCATAGGTTCTAAAAAACTAAAACATAGAAAGGTGGCTTAAACTAAAACAATATGGCTAAAACCTCTACATAGAAAAATCAAACCTGGTAATTGATCATTGGAAGGTGTATCTTTTTGCAGGCGTCGTGCACCTAGAGCGACTAAGGCATTTTTCACAAGAGAAAAAGTTTCACAGAAGATTTCTTAACTAATCAAATTCGTACTGGGAAGACCGAAAGATTGTACAAACGTTTATTCTGTCATTATACCTTGGCTTTGGTTGTTCTGTTTTTATTTTTCTGATGCTTTTTCTTTTAGCTTACTCGCTTCGTTTATAATATACTAAGTGTTCGTTATCATTGTGGCTGCACCAATAAATTAACCGAAAACTCAGCAGCTCAAACATCGTTATTCAAGCGAACAATTTTAGCAGCATAATCTACTCAATCCATTGCTGCTTGTCTTTATTTAGCAAAATTCACCTTTTATTTCATTCAAAAGAACTTTCTAACCTCGAATACATATTTAGCTCGATGCTAAAACATCACAAAACATACTTCTGTACTCGTCACGGAAAATTGCGTTGATATCATAATCGTTTGGGAAAGAACATGCATTAACAATCTATTCTTAAACATCAGTTCTTTTCACGCTTCCCTGTAAATCCTATTTAATAATAAAATTATTTTCTTTTTCCTCGAATGAGGGCCGATGCGCTTTCAAAACAGTTTTGTTACTTGAAGATAAATCGGCTGGGTTTTCTTTAACCGGCATTGTAGTGTATTTTGCTCTCTTATAATAGTGTTTTTATTTCATTTTGTTCTGGTTTCTAAGTTTTTATGATTAAGGATAATTCGATGACAATCGAGTATATCATCTTTGAACAATTTCACCAGGTGAATTCTAGCGTGATCTGGTATTTGCTGGCAGATCGTGTGGATTAATGATCTTCATCCATTTTAAAAGTGAAGAAAATTAATGCTGACGTCACATCAACAGATCCCTGTTAACATTGGAGCCATCGACTGATCGCTAGTAGTGTTGGAAACATGCGGCTTAGATGCGATCGGCGTCTCAGTGTGATCATAAGAGCAGACTTCCTTGTCACATGGAACCTTGAACAGAACATACAACAGTTGTATTACTGCATAACAATGGCGATAAGGAACTTCCTTTAGATAAAAAGGTAAGTATTTTCTTCATACACATTGTGTTCATCTCATGTCTAGTACAAAGAGTATACGTCTTCTTGCAGTGAGTCTACACTAGTGCCGCAACTCTGCATAAACAATGATAAATGTAATGGATGGTCAACATAATAACTGAACGTGAAAATTACTGTTTACCGGTCTGTCATAAAGTGCTCGATGCCGAATAGGCAAAGCTGTTCATGCTTTTGGTGAATAGAACAGGACGGTTCTAAATTGCTAGTTAAAGTTTCACACTCAGGGCCATCATCAGGTAATTGTGTAAATGACTGAACATCTAGCTTTGTGTTGTATGAATAAAACTTTGACAATTTTCGTAAACTTCTAGGAAAAAAGAAGTCTTCCAAAATCTGCTATCATTTGAAGTTTCTACTTTTTGTTTTCAAAAAGAAATGCTACTGTAAAAATTGCAGTTGAATGTTAAAAGTTTCAGCACAGTTCCAGCAGCAACATTGTCACCCATATATCAGGTATCCGTACAGGCCAAAATGTGACATTCTCCTTTAGTAAGCCCTTTAGTAAGGGAGTTTTGGAATAATATTTCCTTGATGTGCAGTTTGAAGCTAAATTGAAAAAGCTAAAACATTGAAGTAACAAGGTACAGAAAATGACACCAGAAATATCCTATAGAAGGTTTCTTATGAAAAACTGGCTGGATGCTAAGAAGAATTAGGTAATTTATGAAATTTCAAAGCAATCTAGAGATAGCAAATACAGAAACTTCGTGTCGAAAGATAAATAAAGATAATGGAACAAGGACAGCTGTAGAGGAAACGCCTTAGTAGCTAATTAACGTCTCTCTAACCTCGAGAATTAACAAGTTTAGCTTAGATTCTAGCTTTGCAATTCCTTTACGAAAATGAAGTCAATTTGGTTGAAAAAAGACTAAAATCGCCATATTGGTCAAAAGCTTGGTTTTACAATCAGAAATCTCATGTGATGCTTCACAATTACTGGAACACTGCAAATTTTGCGATTAAAATTCATCGTATGGTATGGTAGACTGGGCGTTACGTCACAATTGCTCGCAACGTTCCTACGGATCCATTGGTACTGCATCAAGCTAGGGTTACTTGTCTTTTTTGCGAGAAAAGCTACTTGAATGTATTTGTTAAAGTTGCTTAAAGCCCTGGCCAAACGAATAAAACAACGGCATAAAACATTATCCAACATTGTTGCATAAAACATGTTTTTTTCGTTTGACAACCATGTTTAACGATGTTCTATGATGTTTTGCAAAATTTGATTTCCATCAAACATTTCGTAAAACATCGCTTTTGTTCTCATATTTGATCAACAATGTTGCGTTCGTTTGTGGCCACCCCTTAAAACATTTGTTTTACTAACGCAAGCTCAGTAGGTTAAAATTCGAAAAATACAACGCAGTAACTGACGGACGCTGTGCAGCAGTGCTTGACCATAACTGATGTTTTAACAGTTGTTTGACTCGTTTGGCCAGGTCATAAAACATTGTCCAGCAATGTTGGTACAAATATGTTTGACCATGTTTGACGGATGTTTTATTTGTTTGGCCGGGCCTTAACACCTAGGAATGTCATTTTGTCCTGATTAATTTTGCATCTGATGCTAACTACGCAAAATTCAAGCATTCAAGTGTATAATGCAGTTTGTAATTTACGTTCATGTCAGTTAAAACCGGAAGAAAGTGAATGAATTCGACACGACTCCCAAAAAGCAGCTCAAAATGCAAGTCACTAGATTGCTTACGTTGTATTAAAGATTGGTAAAGCAGATTTTCGTTGAAAAAAGGAAACTCTCGCGAGTGTCTCTTGAATGCATAATTATATGCCTTTTATCTTATAACTTCATCTACATAGGACATTTTTAAGGTATCCCACGAGGCTTTTCAACAGAATCTAAGACCATGTTGCCAATACTAGATCTGTTTTGCATCGGATCACTTTTCCTACCAAAATAGACGACAATGCTTGAATCTCCGATATGTTCCATATCGTCTTTGTGGAGCAAAGTTGTTGCGAATGTGGTATGGGAGCGTACCGGATCATTTCATTGGCTCGTAAACGCATAGATCCGACTCACAGATACTGTGGAGGAGAGATAAGAAAGAAACGAGTCTTCTAAGATTTCCTCCCTTCAACTGCCTAGAGTCTGTACGCAGTTTAAACTTTAGCCTTTCTGGTCAAATTCGAAAGAGACAAGTGTCTCCAGCAACATTCTATATTGGTCGATACCGATCAAGGAAATTAGCTGATCTTCTTTTAATAAGCAATCTAAAAAATTGAACAAAAAAAACTTGAATGTTTAGAGTTTCTAAACAAATTTCGTGTGAGTGCTTGCTATAGCATTAAAAATATTTAGACACAAACTAGTTTTGTAAGAGATGTTTTTGAAAGCAGTAGAGACACTGCTTACAATGTCAAAAAGGCCAGTTGTCATGCCTAATTGGTGACTTACTGAGGATCTGGTTTGTAGTCGGAAATAGGCTGCAAGCACGTTTCTATGTTGACGCATTAACGTAGTAAATACCATTTTTTGCTGTTGATATAGTCAATGATGAAAACCCGTTGCTTACGCATTCTATTAACGGTATTTCGAGTTACAAGTATAAATCAAGGCTTTTTTCTTCCTTGTCTGGAATCTCCTGCTTTCGTAATCCGAATGATGCTCGTGCCATAAAACGGCGCAAGAAAAGCTTTCTGAGTTTGCAAATTACGTCACATGATAACAAACTTGAGGGTTATGGGCAGCTGTGTAAAATTAAAACCGAAAGCTTACTCCTCACTTTAAAATGTTTGTTGCAAGTCTTTTTGAAAGCTGGTGTCATAATCCTGAAGCGTGTTGCTCAAAAGAAAGCAGCTAGCTAGTGCATAAATGGAATAACTCGTATCAAAGAATAAAGAAATTTCTGCTTTATATTATCATTTCGATAAAGGTATGCGTTTATTTTGTTGTATTGGTATATTTATACGTTCAAAGGCATGACCATACCCAGTGAGATTCTCACTAGATTTGGTGTGCCATACTTTTTCACTTCAAATTTTTGCTAATCTGCGAAACAGTATTACTTTATTTTGGGGTTGGTAAAGAAAAATAGGTACAAGTGTACTGTTGTCAAAATTAGATTCACAAGCATCGACGTATCAAAACTGGACACAATGAAACTGCGTAGATTGCGACACGTGTTATTGTATGGTTTAAAACAATTCAATCCTATTGTTTAGAAGCTGAGCTTTCATACTTTTCATAGCAATAGAATTTTCACAAAGTTTACTTACAAAACACAACATTTCGAGCAATTATCCACAGCGTCAAACTAGCCATCGGATCCGCAAACTAGCAAGATTTTTCCCTTTCGTCTGTTTGCAATCACTACTTTTCGAGATCTAGGTATTAATAGACAAGTGAATGCTAGCTGAATGTTAACCGGAACAAGACAGCTTTTGAAGTCACTGAAATCACGAAGATTCTTGTGCGAGTGCCTGTTACACGGCGAGTTTACAAGCAAGGCACGGCTATAAAAGATGTTCCATGTAGAAGAAACAAACAGTAAATTCTTCGCAGGGATGTTCTTACAGTGATATAACTTAACATATAGACTGCACAATCTCTGAATTGTCTTTATATTAGAGCATACTGACATAAAGACTGTGCCTGGGTTCATGTTGCAACTGAGCTGTTTAAGAAACCTTCAAGAAACTACCATTGTATAAAAATTATTTATTGAAAATTTGGCCGTCGTTTAAGGTGTTTAAAGTAAATTGAGGTACATATACTTTCTATGAAACGAAACGTGGGCGTATATGAAATTAACTTATCAATATAGACTTACAATTTGGTGTTGGAGTTTTGGAGTTGGGAAATACTGTACATAACATAGTCATTGCTGAAAAAATTCCTTGTACTTTGGAAGGATGCTACTTCTTTGTACTGGATGTTGCTATGATAACTTAAATGCCAAAGATGGCAGATTTCTAGTTGCAAAACAAATTAAGAATAAAATCATCAAGAAGGTTGAATTCTCGCCCCTCCCGTCATATAGGACTTAGAAGAACGAGTATCTAAAGTTGAAAATTTAAACATCCGTGACTTGTTACTCCTTATATTACGCTAAAGAAATTCTCTTGTCGATCATCGTTCATTCATAATTCATAACTAAATCAGAATATTCAAAAAAATTAATAGATTTTTGACCATGTAATTTTATTTGGCTGATCTATGACTGATCTGCCTTTGAACAGCCATGAGCCGCTAATTAATTTTTAAGTATTTACATATCATTATGACTGGTCATTCTACCTGACGGGCACAGGTTAACTGTCGGCAAGCCTGTATTTGGATGTAGGAGGCTTTCGGCTAATGTGCATTTGTGGGAACCAAAAGCACTGATGTCTTATTGGGAAGAAAATATAAAATGTGGTCAGCGTGGGGCCGTTTGCGTGATTACGTGTATGGCCTATTGTTTTTAAGCAATATAGGCCAGTCAAGAGACTCTTAATGATGTCATACCAATACAGCAGCTCTGAATGAACATAAATTGTAAGCGTAACTTTAGGGATAAACAATAGAGCAAAAATGATTGTTTATTGAAAAAGAATGATAGTTGCGGCCAGGGAAATAGATCTCTGAAATAGGCTGAAGAATACAAGGTTATTTTCTGGTAATCAATGAAGTTGTGCGTGTTGTACTAATTACAAGGTTAATAGAATAAGATTACAAGGTTAATTTCTGGTTACTGTACCAAAGATTTGCTGACTGCCAAGGGTGGCGTGCTTCTGTAATAGCTACAGTAAAACATTTAGCGCCAATTTTCTTAAATGAAGAAACTTCTACCAATGTCATTTCTTAAAAATGCATATTGATGGCTTTCGTTCTTTTGTCTAGTTTATCAACAATTAGGTTAATCGTCGTTATCTGATGAAGGGCAGTTCTGTTAAGCATTTGATTATTATGATCAATTGATCATTGCCTATCGATAAGCATTTGATTATTATGATCAATTGATCATTGCCTATCATTTAAGGTTATGCATTAGTACTGATAATTGATCTACACGAATTGATAAACTGATAGCCACACATCAATGATTGACAAGTTTTGTAATCAATCTTATTCTTTATCGAGTCAACAAATAACTGTTTATTTCTGCCTGATATGATTTTATTTATTTTTTGCTAAGTATACATAATGATCTTTAATACAAGGAAATCATCACTGTCTATTACGTATAAGGCTAGGCTGAAATGTCCACTGCCAATTGTTACACACTATCAATACTTTTCTAGTACGTGCAATCGTCCGGTTGCTATACATCATTGCCCGGTAAGATTTATCAATTGATGATTGCAATGAATCAATCACGGTCCACCTTTTGCAAGAAAAGCAACTGTACTTCTCCTCTGTACTGTATAGATAATGCAATCATCTACCTTGGGTGCTAGAGCCTTAAATAGTGGATCGGTGAAAGAGCCTTGACAGTCACTTTCCCTGAAGCTCTGGTACCCATGGTAACAATCATCTAGATATCTTCTTTTAGATAAGTGATACTTGATATATGGCTTCAATGAAAAAGTCACATTTATTCAAACGTTAGATTAAGAAAAGAAATAATACGGTGCATCATATTTTTAAATCTCATGTTGATTCTTTCTTGTTTTTTAGGCATCCTTCTCACCTTGTTTTGCATTGTAAGTCTTAACTTTCGCGCCATATACACCCAATCCTTCAATTCTACACCTTTACTCAATTTTCAACTTTCACTCTCCCTTTTCTTTAACCTGATGAACAGTCATGCTCGACACGCCCTAATAAAAAAATATTTCTTCGTTTATAAGCTTTTTGATTAAGTAACATTTTGTTTTGTATTTGTATTTGTTGCTACCTAGCATCCGAAGGTAATTTTTAGGACACTGAGAAGCTATGCTTGTCGAGCAGTGTCCTGGTCCTTCCTCTCGATGTGACCACACCTCGTGATTCCTACGCCTGGATTACAGATAGCTGGCGACTCTCCCCACTCTGGGTGAAAGTTTGGTCATGCCAGGGGCTCGAACCACGGACCCTTGGGTCTGTAGTCAGCGCCTCTAGCAACTGAGCCATCCTCACACCTTTACATTTGTAACATTTACATTACATTTGATCGGAGTCATTTGTCTAATAACCGTCTTAAACAGATGGAATATTAGACATGATGGCCTATATATAAAATATTCTAGTAGAGTGTGCATTCAAACAAGTGGGATTTTATTCATATTTATGTCAGTTATTTGTTTTTTATAGGATGCCATATAATGTTGTGACGCCAGATCTTATGGTTGATTACAAAAGTGTTTTCTAATTTCTAATTTCATGAAAGAACGTGGAGTTGAAAGTGAAAACTGCATTTTTTACCCAGAACATTCTTTTGCAAGGGTATATGCTGCTAGGAAACTTAGGATTAAAGAGCAAATAATAATCTAAAAGCCATATTAAAATGGAAGGAGAAAACATTTCTAAATTTTCTAACCAACATTTTGGGAAGAAAACATACACCCCAGTCAATCTCTTGGTAACAGCTGTTTTCTTAGTATTCGCAGAGCTGTGAAAATGGTGTCAGATTGACATAGTTTTCTATAATCATCATCATATATTTTTTACTTTTTCGTTAACATTATATAATCAAAATTTCTAGTAAGCATAAATAAGCCTATCATTTGTAATTAACTTTTAAGCCTTTTAGATTTCTTGTAAATATTAGCTGAGAGAGGTTTTGTGAAATCAGAGTTTCCCCTTTCCTGTTCTTTCGACGAAATCTTTCGTGAACCTAAATCAATCGAACTGAAAAAGTCCAACCTAATCTCGATGGGTACGTAGTTTACAGTATTTTGCCTCCATCGATCAAGAATTCCCTGGAAAAAACTGTGATTCTGCGTGGAGTGCAGGCAAACTTTTGCTTTTTCACTATCATAATATTAAAGTGGATGCATAGCATGCAATTTTTGAGGCTGTTAAGAAAAATCGATGATTTTGAATCAATTAACAGCCAAAAGTGTTTAATATTTAAGTTCTCGTGGTCAGTCCGTGGGAAGAGCAACAAGGGACCTATTTGCATAACAGTATATAAAATACAGACCGTGCAAAATAGTTAGTAGCACAGCTGTTTGGCGAAAAGCAGCTCCATAGCAAATTCAAGAGCTGAGTTGCAACTCTCAGTATAATTAACGTAAGTAGTAACGGCAAAATTTAAAGCTTGCATTTACAGCATTAATTGACATTTTTTTTGTTCCTGGCCCTAAAGGTTAAACCGCGTTATCAGTTACACGTTCTTAGAAATAGGATTGGATTCATATATGTTTTCGGAAATCAAATCTACAAGTTCAGTGAGGAAGCATATACAACTTGAATTATCATAGTTCTCATTGATTGGCGCAAATTCGTCATGGCCCTAAATGTTAAACCAAGTTATCAGTTACATGTTATTAGAAATAGGATTGGATTCAAATGTGTTTTCAGAAATCAAATCTACAAGTTCAATGAGAAAGCATATACAACTTGAATTATCATAGTTCTTATTGACTGGTGCAAATTCTTCATTGTTCGAGTGATTTTATGATCAGTTTGGTTGCCTTTCATCAAATATCATTTTACTAAATATAAAATTGAAAGCCAAATGCGTTTTCGCATTATAATACATACATTTCAATAAATTGTAGAAAAGTTATGAGCATTTGAATGAAACTCTAGCTCAATTGATTGTTAGCAATAAAGATATTTAATGCAGCTTGTTTTTTGTCAGGGCATAGCTTTAAGCAGGTTTTCCACCCCCTTTTAACATCTTAGAGTGTAGAATTCAACTATGAGTTATAGCGCTATCATTATTGTTTAAAAATTCTTTATTTCAAATATCAATATTCTTTAGATATTTTATAAAGACTGTCAGTCGACGTTATTACCGATGTAACGTTTGAGTAAATTTTGAATAATTTTTTATGGCGTGGACCACAGTAATGCCCCATACAATCAGTTGATAAAATCATTTTGGCTGCAATATACTCGAGAAGAATTTAATACAAGAAATGGGACAGATGCATAATGATTTGCTAGTACTTTTTTACGTCCTATTCGGTATAGGTCTTTTGAATTAAGCAATTAAAATAGCGGACAAATATATGAACATATACAGTGCACTGACACTTAGATTTGGATAGATCTCAATATATTCTCTTGTCTTCTTAAAACCGTGAAAAGAAACTGAAAAACATACTCTGCCTTTTTATCTCTTTTCTTTGTCCTTGTCTGGTTTTTATTCACTTTATTTGAGATTTGTTTACACAACAAAAGCTAACAAACACCTAATTAACACCAACATGCCATCCATGGTCTCAGAAAAAGTTCGACTGACATTCCATCTAAAGACAACCCAGATGCGTCTCTATTTAACAATATCATATAGATAGCTATTTCAATTGTCAAAATTTCCAATGTCATGTAAAGAAACTTAGAAGAACATTAAGTAATGTGAAATTTTGCATAATATTTTTAGACACAAGGAATCTTTCCATTGAATTTATCTAGCTTATTTACAATATATGTAAAGGATATTTAGTAGCTTTAATATTCTATAAAGAAAAATATACTTTTTATAAATTTATTTTTTTAGCATATATCTAATCATACTTTAATTTGAATCGTGAGCAAAAAAATTCCCAAAATACATTTCTCCATTTCATAGGTTAGAAAGAGAGCCATCTGCTAGGTCAGTTGCGTGATCAAATTTTCTTCGTATTTTTCAAAACATAAGAACCACATGAAGAATGCTAGCACGAAATCCACTTTGACGTCATTTGTAATGAAGCTTAGCTCGGCAGTTTTGACAAATTAGTGGCTTTGCTCAACATGAGCATATTATTTCGCTATAAGAACGTGACACCTGCGTTGGGAACCTAAAGTCAACAAACATTCATGATGTTGATAGAAAAATGTAACTGTCTGAAGTACATAAATCTTTCTAAAGTTATCTGTAATATTTCAAGTTAGTTAATTGCCTGCGTTATTAATTATCAAAGGAAAAAGGTCCTAATTACAGCCCTACATTTCAAGCTAACAACTGTCAAAATATAGGTTTTTATGTGATCCTGAGTCAAGTATTTGGATCTTGTTTTTTTAAGACAAATGACTCGGCAGAGGTCGAAAGCTGACTATTTGACATGATAAGATAGGCGATTTTGCAAATGCTTCGTCTGCTGTCGACGAATCTTGTCCAGCAATGGCTTTTTAAAACAAATATATTTCAGCAATTAAAGATGAAAAATAACGCATCCTTTTTCTGATTTCTCCGTTTTAAAATTATTGAGAAATCCGAACTATTACCAACAGTCGTATCTTGCATGCTTGAGTACGCTGCAAAAGAATGAAGATACCATAATCAATCTTTCCATTTAGTTCATGTATCATTTCAAAATACAAATGCCCTGGGCATGCTAAAGTAGAAAAAAATATCTTTTTGCAGGAAGATCTTGTTTGACGTCATAAACAAAGTTGTTTTTTCCAGTGTCATCTATTGTACAGTTCATTTTTGTGTATTTATCGCTAGCTTGATAATGGCGAACTTAATTTAGTTCTTCTCTGTCCATGCTTTTAACACATCATTTCTTATTAGATTGTATAGTTCAATACTACGTCCATCAATATTCAGTATACTCTGGACTGTACTTTCTGAATCCTTTGAAAATGAACCAAAAGCAAATTTAATTAATTCCATTAGCTCATTCTCGCTCTTTTCTAAAACTCGGATGGTTTAGTAATTCACCACTAAGCCATGTATTAACTTGAATTCTTGTCAAATAGGGAGCAAGTGTCTTCCTAAATCTAAATTTACTCAAAGATTCGCTGTTATGACCTCGTTTATGATGGAGCTCGAACAGTTGAAATTATTAGTTCCGTCACAAACGCTGTTCAGAGGCTGGCTGGGTTCTGTTAGCTGCGTGACACATTTTTGAAGAAGGGAAGGCATTTTTATAATTGCAGGTGCGAAGAAAGTAACTTTGCTAATCAAGTAGACATTCAGCTACCATTTTTTGTTGTAGATTGTGTGTTAACAACTTGAAATGACTTGAATATAGCTGAAGACTTTTGAATTCTTTCTTAGATGAAAATTTTGTGAGGTACGTTAGAGCATTGTTAATTTATGTCTAATTGAAACTTGACTACCCCAGTGTTGCTTAAAACTGCTTAATTTTTAGTATGTTGCTATTTCCATAGGCAGTAAGTTAAACGATCATTACGATTTTAAATCTCAGTTATGTTATATAAAAAGTCTTAATTCTCAAAATGGTGGCTGCATACAAAGAAACATTAATCGTACCATGCTTGTTATGTTGTTTCCCAGCAACAGTAAGTTTTAGTTATCGCGAATCTAACGACAGTGTTATCACGGTACAGTATAAATGGTGAACTTTCGATTGACATCGGTTACAATTCTTGATATAAAATACAATTCAAGAATAACTATAATATTGATAGCTCAAAAATTAGCAAAAAACAAAGCGATTGCATTGTCACCTTATCATTGGCTTATATTGCAAAAACATAATATTGTAGTTTGTGTCATTTGGCTTTTGTTCATGAGTTTTACATTTTTTATAGACAACTATAGATTTATTAAAGGATAAAAGATGATAACGATGATTTTGATTTACATCAAGGTATAGCTTGGCTAAGGAAACATCAATAATAAACATCCCAAAAGTGCTAGGGAATTGTATAACGTTGCCTCTATTAATATAGTGGCTTATATTAGTTGCCTGTTCACTAATAAGAACCGTTGACCGATAAAGTTATATAAATTGCCAGATATTTTATAAAATTATGTTTCTTGATTAAATCTTGACGAAAAAAGGAACGTGACAATGCAAAATACGCCAATCAGGTGTCAAATGATGGATGTATCAAAGAAGCCATCGCATACCCTTTCATATTGGCTAGAGAGGATATACGAGGCCTTTGAAAATTTTGGTGTGGTCTTTGAAAATTTTGGGGAATGTTAGCAAGAAAAGCTTTTTTCATCCAATTGAAGAAATACGAGACGTTTACACAGATAATCTTGCCTCGCATGTTTGGATTAAACGAATCGGTGGATTTCCTGGTTATAGTATTAAATGGCATTCCCAATCAAGGCATGTGGGAACTTTGCCACATGACATGAGGTTCATGGCAACTCCCTAAATATTGTAGAAAGATATCATTAAAATCGATCATTTGAAGTTCGAGTTTAGCTTTTTTTGCTCAATGGGCAGAAAATTAAATTAACTTAGATTGGTTGCATACGTTTATTTCCATCCGTGGCAATTAAATTTTCAACCTTCCTCCGGGTGTCCGACTTAGCAAGAATAACACACAAAAAAACCTCGCGAATTCTCCTCAATATTCCCTTCAATTTCTCAAACATCTTTTCTTCTACTCAACTTTACTCTGAATCCTTTAACTATCATCCGGCACGCCTTCATCTCATTTTTCTCTTATAGCCTATTTTACAATATAAAATCACAATACAACATCTTCACATTGCCTTCCTCAAATTTTTTTCTTAAACTTTTGAATGGAAGTTTCTTAGAATAGAAATTTGAGTTAAATCATCTAAAGTTTGGTCTGTACACTTCTAGGAAACAGTAAATTCCATTCACTTTAAAGACCAATAAACTACAGTATCATTGGACAACCTTCCTCCGGCTCACAGCCGTAGAACCGTTATGTTTTCTGGACTCTATAATTGTGAAAACATAAGAAAAAGTTTTTTTAAGAAAATATATAAGAATCTGATGAAAAAGACAAGGGAGAAGGCAAGCTTTAAATGCTCGTAGTCTATGGTTTCAAAGCATTATTTGGCCCCAGAGAGATCTGAATGTATAACCAATCAAACACATTTTACGTAACTTCAGATTTGAAACTGCATATAAATATCAATAAATACATTTTTTCTAACTTTTGGGTCATTATTTGAAGTTGTTTAATCTGAGGCAAAATGGACGAACAGTTAACTTCAGTAAAATATGTTTTTCACTTTCCTGGGCTTTTTTAAAATACTTGCTAACATTTGTTGCTACTGGTTATTAAAATAAATATTCTAGCAAACTGGAAATTTCTTTAGGGATAGTGTCCACAAAAAATAAGTCAAAAAGCAAGGCCTTTTTTCTTAGAAAAATGTTCTCTCTTAAAATTATTGAATAGAATATTTTTGAATGAAAGATAGAGCCATATTTGCTTTGAATCTTGCTACTCATTTTATTCAATAACTACGAATTGATTCCCAGCATCCAGTTTTTAAAAATCATTTGTTCCTAGCTTTTGAAAAGGGCATAGCATAAAATGGCTGTTATATCTAAAAACTTAGTGTTATGTTACAACGGACTGCCCATTTCCTCTTCTCTATTCTATTAATATTTCTACGCCTCGCCGTGTCTCTTTTGATGCATAATTAATTTCTAGCATGCAACAGGAGACAACCGAGTTCAAGAAATAGAACTTCACAGTTTTTCACCAAGTTTTTGTATAACGAATTCCAATACATGATGCTAGGAGTGCATTTATGCATTCTTGCTTCCCGTTGGCATTTTGTTACAGAAATTAATTCATCCAAGAAGATTTCCAAGAAGGTTTCCGGTTATAAGATGCTGATCTTTAAGATCACCAAATCTATTTAGTTAGAGTTAAAATCAGTCGACGAGAAATACGAGATCAACAGCCAACGGCAGCGCTCACGCGGTAAACGACTGCAGTTAGAGTAAAGGTATTTCTAAAGCGATTCAACAGAATTGAACTTACAAACAGTCATAAGTAGAAGTTTGTTTAATAGTTAGATTCCATAATTGAATAAGTCTTTATAAACCAAGGAACTCTTGCACAAGGTAAGGAAAATCTTGCACACAGAGCGAACTAAACGGGGAGATGCTATATAATAGCAAATGTTAAACTATTAAACTATTGATAAAGAGCACACCAGAGCATGCACAACTCTGCCTAAACGGCATCGAGCACTATATGAAAGACCGGTAATTCTCATAAATAACAAATGTTTTATTAAAGCAAGCTTCCAACGTGTTTTTAGATGGCTAGACAATTAGACGTTGCTTCCAGAAGGAATATCAATTTGACATTGACGTTTGGGTATCAGATGTCCTTAACATTTCACTTTATCTTGTAAACCTTTCTTCAGGACATGCCAATATGATAAACAAACGAAGGTGTAGTTTGCAGCTGCGTTTTTCCTTTGGAGAAGATTTTTAGGTGTAAAAGCCACATCTAGGATATTTCTTGAAAGAGCTTTTTAATACCTAGTTGCAATAGCTAGTTATGATTATTTCTCACATACGTAAAACTCAAAGATGGTTACAAAATCAAGATATTGTAGTGAATATAATGGTCATCTTGTTGAATGAGTATGTCAAGTGTCTACTTCTCTTTGAAAGAAATTCAAAAAATGTAACATAAGTGAAGACTTTTTAAACAAAAGTGTAAAGTGAAAAATGAAACAAGTTAACTTGGCACTAGGGTTCAGAAGGCCTGCTCTCTTTAAACATAGAATTACAAATTATTAACTCTTCTGTGGCCAAACTAAATAATCATCTTTCTTGAAAGAGCTTGAAGAGCCTCGAAGTTAACTCACCAAGAAAGAGCCTCGTGACATCATTGTTGGCTTCATTTATTGCTTTCTTTAATGAAATCTGACACATATAACTAGCTTGTCGCCTGGTTGTAAACGAAAATTTAGCTTACATGAAAAGTATTGTATGTGACTTCGCTGCGATAAACAGAAAATTTGCTTCTTTTAATAAAGCCAATTTTTTTGAAATTATTCTTATCTCCTACAGTTGTCAATTTCTATATTCGTTTATTGAAAGTTTGAACGGATTTTCAACCTGATAAACCACTTCATGTCACAGAAAGACATTTTTGGTATAAAGTGACAAAATCACAAACAGATCAATTTATAGATTACTTTACTGGTGATGAATATTGCAATACCCGCTACATAAGATAAAGCTCTGGCCTAAATACAGCCATACATTTAGATAATTTCACCATGATCCCCACAATGATAACGCTTAATGCATTCGTCTGATTTGAGATGTTTTTTGGGCTATAATGAAGCAAGATTTCACCTTAATCTTGAAATACAACTCTTTAAAAATTAAAAATGTTTCTTCTTTCGTAGACGACTTATGACACCTCTAATTGATAAGAAGCACGCGTCTGTCGAATCCTGTTCGCTAATTATGGCATCATCGATCCAGTCTATTGGCTTTCCGATTTACTTATGTATATAAATTCTCTTTTCTAGTAGAAATGCAGTTCAACAAGGCCCTCAGCTGTCAAGCGTTGTTGTAAGAGCTTTGCTGAGCTGTCATCTGACTTCTGGAACTTCAAGAAGAAGAAACGACATTTGCTACAACTGCTAGGAATGTAGAGCATCTGCACATTGATCATGAACAATACATGGCCTAATACTTCAATCAGCCAAACAGACAGCACCATTTTCGTATTTGAGACAAGGTGTCATTTCTTCAGGGAAACATACGTGTATAGTTCGGCCTTTAAATGGAGCTTCCTTTCAGTCGGTCTCTTGGATGTTATTTTGGCAGCCCTTACAAGCACCCTAAATCTGTTCACCTTAGTAGTAATATACAAATCAAAATCTCTGCATACCTCTTCAAATATGTTCATTGCTGGACTTGCAACATGTGACTTGTGTACCGGATTTATAACATTTCCTTTGAACGCAACATTAAACTTCTACTTTAGCGCGGCAAAGACGCCATGTGCCTTGCGACTGACACTTAATTTCGTTGGGTACTTCTTCGGACACAACGGAGTCCTTACGTTAGTGCTTATAGCCACAGACCGATACATAGCTGTCTTTCATCCGTATGAATACGAGATGTATACCTGCACGAGAAGAAATATTCTATATGCATTACTTCTAGCGTGGGCTGTTTCCCTTGTCTTCGTCGCGGGCAGTTTTTTCACGCCAAATTTCATGCTTTATACGATATTTGTTGCCATTACGCTACTTGTTCTGCTTATTTGGAGTGTCTACTCCCAAGGCAAAATCCTTAACATCACGCGGCAAATTCTGAGAGAAATCCGTCCGACGAACCACTCAACAGTCGAGCCTGAGACGTCAGTTTTCGAAAGTCAGTGTGTTTCTGAACCAACTGATGGAAGCTGCGCGTATACCGTGCAGACCGCAGAAACTGCCCGTGCGGAGTTAAGGGAAATAAAAAGAAAGGCGAAAGACAATCTCAACGCTATAAAGGTAACCGCACTAATTATAGGCGCACAATATCTATGTTACATTCCACATGGCGTTGTCGTGATACTATATCTACTTGTCGAACCAACAACATCTCTTCACATTGCACATGGCTGGACTGGAACTCTGGCGCTCATGAACTCGACTCTCAACCCGATTATCTATTGTTGGCAACTCAAAGGGTTTATTCGCGCCGCTCGAATATTGCTGAGTCGTAGCAGATAAGAGAATATTCGCGCGGTTCATCAAGAAAGATACTATAGTAGATTAAGTAGTAGGGCATACCAGTAATGACGTAGAAAATGAGCCACTCACTAAAGAGGTTCAGAGTTATCAACAGTGGCAATGAGAGCGCTGGCTTTTTCTTGATCATTGATTCTACGAAGGTTGATTAATTGATAGATAAATCATTGTTCATGAAAGTAGAAATGATGCTGAGAAACTTTACATGCTATGTTGATAAAGAAACAACTAGTTTGGTGAGGATGGGAGATGCTAAGACGAAACTGATGTATGAGCACAAAGTTGAGTGATGATATCATAAACGCAAGTGGCTGGAACAACGCCAATGTACTTTGAGAATATGTAACTTTGTATTAAACGATCAAAGCAGCGGAGGCTTTGTGACATCGTCCTATGTCATAGACTAATTGATCACGTGCTTAATCAACCAAACATTGGATAAAATACTAAGAATGCTGTTTGCAGAGAAATTATTCGTGAACGAGTATAAATTTTCTTGTATATAAACACGACAAAGCCAATGTGCTTGAATTTTCTTGAAAGTTAAAACGAGTTTTGAAGGCTTCGCTAATTACTTTGTCATCATTGCATTTTCGAAGCTCTAACATTTGGCATAAGCTCTGAATGTTTTGGTAATCTGGACTGAGAAGGATTTTAAATCTTTTATGTTTTAATTTGCAAATATAGTGTCACGTAAAACCACTCATTTGAGAAAATGCACAAGTGGTTTCCATAGGATAACAGAACCTTCGTATTTATCAAGGCAATAAGCAGATGCGGATGAGCTGTGAGTTCAACGGGATAATTGGATGTTGCGCAGATAAATATATACTTAAACGATTAAATGTTTCGGGCAGAGATAATGCAAGTTATAGCTACTGCTTTCAAAATACATGATTAGCAAAAATATGCTAGAAAACATGCAGGGATCGCCTAAGCACACAAGTACTTAATTAGCTAGCTATACGTCATTGTATGTTATACAAGCACTCGACGGCTAAGTTATTTCCCTATTCTGTGGTCCGGTGCTACTAGCCTGATAGCCAGCCCATTATTCTAAAGGGATAAGACCTGTTCCTTTAGAAAAATGGGCTGGTTGTCAGGCCAAGGTGCTACATGTTATCAGGCTCTGAAACACTGCAAATATCTTGAGTTGATTACATTTGAAAAATGGTCTTAAATCTTCTAATCAGGAATCAAAATCTTATTTATATTCCAGAACTCAGACAGCCCCAGTTACCCTCATAGTCTCCAATAAGCCTAACAACCTTCAATGAGCCCAACAAAATACAATAAATGTACCCCAGTGATCCCACGACTTCCAATAAACCCCACAGCGCCAATAAACTCTGTAGTTTCCAGAACCCCACAGCTCCCTTCAAACCCACAACCCTAAGCCGTTTATGCAGTCCCCCATAAAATAGCCCCCAGAATACCCCAGCTGCCTCACAAATTAAGCAGTCTTTAGTAAGCACCGTAGCCTCAAGTAAACCCACAGCTCCTGCGTAAACCAAGGAGCGAAAATATATCCTTGTGGTCAACCATCCGTACAGAAATACGACTAGAGAACTTTATTGTAAGTATGTTCATAGTAGTGAAATTTTAAGTTATGCTTGTATAATGGAGGAAATTGTTGTTAATGAACTAATTCAATTTAAGTTAATATGTTTCCTCGGAGCCTGGTGTAAAAGAGGAAACAATAAAGTTGTAGATTTGATTAATATATAAAGTTGTGTCCAAGACGCCTGCCTGTATGAACCTCATAAAAATGTTTGTGTTTTTGCACCTCTTGTCTCTTTTCCAATGACCAGTTTTTATACGGTACGTCCGGTACGTTATCGACAGTTCATAATATAACTTGCTTTAGGTGTTATAATTACCAGGTAGTCTTATAAAGCCCTTTAGTCGCATAACAGTTTTTGAAAGGATCAAAATACGTAATGTAACTGGTACAGTAATGGAATGCAAAGTGACCTTATGGCAAGTGTTACCATGCAAATATGGCAAGTATTAGTCACATAGCTTATTATAATGGCCCTCGTTTGTCGTGCGACTATCAAGAACGCCAAAAGAAGTGCCATTTTAAGGAGTAAAACATGTAAAAGAAAACACAAATTGCATTATTTTTTGCTCCATGTGATATCTATGTTTATAATTTCATCTCTTTCTTACAAATTTTACAATTTTAGCGCAGTATTTCAGCATGCAAATTCAAGCACGTATAGAATTTTCAAAATCTAACAAGCAAATTTTTATTTGGCAATTTCTTAGAAACTAATGAACAATCTAATGAACAAAAACAGAATCCCACATTTTTTTAGTTTCCTTTTTAGCTTGTGCATTTTCAGTGTAATTCAAACAATCGATATTCCAGAATGCCAATCCACGCAAACCAAGATCGTTAATTCCATGTGCATACTTTCTTGCCAGACTGTCAGGATCATCATACCAAATTTGATGGATCTTACCGCTTGTTTCCTTGTAATTGAAAAATGGAGTCTGGCTCTGTTCGTCAAAGTGTCTTCCGTCGATAGCCATTGGCAAATAGGTCGACATTATGTTGGAGTAGCAATACTGTGTCCCTGCAGCGTCACTACATTCGACCCCTCTGAATGGAACTTTTTTAATTGCACAGACGTTTTTTTCAAACTTTGTGCAGGGGTAGTTGTATCCATACCATGGCAGTCCAAGAACCAACTTTTTGGCAGGTATTCCAAGCTTACGGTATTTATCAATCCCTTAAAAATACATTGCAATTTTTAATTCATCTAGAAATATCCAAGTTTGGTTATTTGTTGATATTGCGAAAAAGATAACAACTGAATCATAAAAATAATTGTGACGAAACTTTCAGGCGATTATAAATATGATATATGTTGCTACGCAATTTCTATATGTTTTCATTACAACTAGCAGCCTCTCTATTTCAAATAAGAACTAATTCGCGATTTTCGTTTTCTATCTAGAATACAGTGTAATGTGAGTACTTGAACCAAGGCATAGTTTTACTAAAAAGCAAGCTCGCAAAAACAAACGGTAAATGGCCTACTAAGGTCTATGTTGCAGATGATTGATCAGGTTGTCCTACAACCTCTTATGACATGCAGTATAGCAGCTTGCTGCGCAATATGGAACTTTCAAAATGGAGTTTCAAAGTGTTTAAGTTGATATTTGCAAGCAAAGTGAACAATTCTTAACGTCAGTTTAACAAGCCACCTCCATCTTACGTTCACCAGAAATTCGAGTGTTTTATGTCATTATGTTCGCAAAAATGTCTACTAGATGTTTGTAATAGGAATGTAGAATGAACGAATGAATGTAAATAAGTCATTGACTGTTTGTTTATCTGTTCAAACACAATATCAAAAAACTTTCGAAACACTTTGCTGCCTTTCTCTTTGAATTTGTCTTAGGTAAAGGGTATTTGAAAATAACTCTGTTGAACTTTTGTCCTATATTTGAAAAGGTTATACAACATTAATTAAAAGTGTTTGTTTAAAATCTTATTCACGATATATATAGAAATTCATCAAAAAACAGCCAACATTTCACCATCAACATTCACCTCCTCGATAAAACTGGAGCCTGGGCACTACTCTAAAACCCGCGGGAATCGCTCCGGCAAATCTGACATCAGCAGGGAAGGAATTTCGAAAACTGCTGACACAGTTTTCAAGTCGAAAGATCATATACATGAAAACTATGACAAAAATACATTTAAACGACACATTCAATAAGACACAAGCGGTAAAAGCAGCCAATTTGATGACCGGTGAGTCCCTTGCTTTCATTGTAACATTACAGTGATAACAGAAATTTGTTTGGCCTGATCCATGGTTCCACACGTGTTGTGACGTAAATAAGCAGCCAAGACACCATCAAAGAACTCCTCTCTGTGGCAAAACAAATTGAAAACTGGGCGATTTATGCACAGATCATTATTCCTCATGCATGATATGTGCCTAAAATGATGTGTTTGATCTGTTTACACGCTCAAAATTGTGTAGCTCTGGTACCTAGGGTAAAACTTTGGAGGCCCACAAAAATTCTAGAGAGAGGAAATCCTCCTTGGCATCACGTGCTTTGAACTTAGTTCGATAGCTCTGACAAATAGCTGCTTTCCTCAATATCAACATGTTATTTCTGCTGCTGTGAGAAACAGATGTCACCAAAAAATTATGACATTCATGGTAAAATGATACTGGCTAAGAACCTAAATCTTTCTGGAGTTCTTTGTGACATTCTTTTCAGTAAGCTGCTTGCTTTCATCATACACAATAGAATAAGGTCCTGTTCTTTTCTTCAAATATCTCAAAAATTGGAGCCATGTGAAGAATTCTAGCAGGAAATCCACCTCCACTTCATATGCTTTGAAGCTTAGCTCAATAGCTCTGACAAATAAGTTGCTTTTCCGAATATAAACACAGGTGCAGTCCCAGTCTAAATTCTGACCTATGCAAAGGTTGTCAAAAAGAGAAGTCATGCCCATTTTCGTGGAAACGCCCAAATTTTTCTGAAAAAAATCAGTATCACTGATATTGAATGGGGGGTTCCAAAAAGGAATTCTAAGGAAACGACTTAGCTAGAAACGACTTAGCTAGAAACGACTTAGCTAGAAACGACTTAGCTAAAAGTTCCTTAGCAGGGGTGAAGCAGTGATAGTAAATTCTCATTTCATTTGTCGCAACCAACAATTGCATAGGTCCATTAAACAATTGCATCAGCCAACTCTGATTCCTAATGGTTGGTTTTACCACTGTAGAGGCAAGCTCAGCTTCTGTTTTGATAAATCAAATCTCACCTATGCTCCCGCCAAAGATTGCAGAGGTGAAGTACACTCTGATTGGCTTACAAGATGTTTGCATAGTTCAAACAAGCGGTGATTAGCTCTCGAGGGACAAAAAAGTTTCTAGATTCAGAAAATACAGACCAGAAAAATGCCTAGAATTACCTCACGACTCTTCTGTGCACAGGTCAAAAGATAGTCAGCAAAATATATACCCTGTCATCTGCAGGTTGTTCGTATCAACGGAGGCAGATCTAAGACAGACGTTGCTTAAGAATTTGCCAAAGAAACTCTTGATTACAAATTTATGATAGTTTCTACTTTATTTTTTGTTGTTAAAATCTGACTCATGCTTCTGCATAGGTAGCTGTAGTCTGGATCCGCCTCTGATGAACAGGATATTTCCTTATAAGGCATTTGCACCTGCTCTGGGCAAAAGATATCAACAAAACATTTATGCTATTTTGATTTTTGTTGTGAAAAGGAGACTTCAGCGCAATACTTTTTCTTAAATTATAATGTAACTATAGGAAAATCTTTTGAAAAACTGTTTTTTCAATTTCTTCACACAATGCCTGTCATTGATCTAAAAATTATGTTACTTTGGTATTCTTCAAATGCTATGCAAAGTAATTACATCATCAAAATACCTTTTGAAAGTGCAAAAACAGTAAAGTATGGTCACAGAAAGACCAGACATGGTTCAGAAGTTTGGGAAACAATGTCAAACTACAGCAACTTAATGGGAATTCAGGTAGTTTGTAACAAATCTAGGATGATTTCATGCATTAAAGCTATTTCACGATGTTCTTTTAGAGGATATGTTGTCAAAACCCAAATATTGTATGATTGGTTATAACTACATCATCACTTCCCCACTCTATTTAGAGAGTGTGTTTTTTGGAGTTGTCAAGTAGATAAAGATAGCAGTTTAAATACAGGTGTGTAAATAAAGGAAAGGTCACAAAAGCAGGCTACTCAACAGACTCTAATGGAATTCTTGCGGTAAAAAGTTGATAAATATGTAGCAAATAAGGAACACTGCAAAGTGCCAATAACAAACAACAATAAACACATGTAAATAAAATGTAGCTATTATTTCACCCCCGCATACGGGGCTTCAAATTCAACCTACCCTTAAATGTTGTGCCAAATGCTGAATTAGGTCCAGCGATGCAAGGTCCATATATTTGACTTCTCTCATCATAGGACATAACAATTAAGAAGTCTGTCACACTAGCAATGCCTTTGTAGTCATAGCAACGAGAATCAATACATTCAGGAGACCATGCAACATCAAAAGTGACCTAAGATAGAGCAGATACTTCATAAACAACAAAAAGATTCCCAATTACTTGATAATGTGTTACTTTGGGTCAGCTATAAAAAAATGCCTTTAATATTGTCTTTTTAACAATTACAAAAGTAGACCAAAAATTTCCTGCATGATTTTTGTACCTGACAAGAATAGGAATATGTGGGGTCTTTAGAGGGTAGACACTGTACATTTTGGCTATACCTTTACAGTGTTAACAACTCAAATTGACATAGTTCTGATACTAATTAAGAAACAGGCTTGTTATTTGCCATAATCATGGATCTGGATATGTTCTCAATCTGGAATTATGCAGCTGTTAAAAATATGATGCTGTATTGCAATAAAAAAAGAATTGAAGATGTATAAGCAGTTTAAAGTAAGATCACAAAGTCACTACCCCTAGAACCTTATTCAGAAGAAGACATTTTCAATTTCATAACAGTCATAATCAATGACAGGTGTAAAATGCATGTAATGCAGGTTAAATTCATGCAGGTCAAAACAAGTGACCATGGGCCTAGCGTTTTGACTTTAAGCCTGATGTTGCTGAGTTGCTGGCATTTCATTGCATACACAGCCATGAATATGGTTCTTAGGCCACCTGAGGTGCTCAAGATTGCAGTGGAGAGTACACCAATACTTGATCTGAAGAGAAGCAGTGAAATGTAACTTTCTGTAGCATTCAAATTCAAACCCCCACATCTCTCCCTTTTTTGTGCAAATGACTGAGAAACAAAAAATTTTGGCTGCTGGTCATTTCTTTTGATCTGCAGGATTTAGTATGAGCCTTATAAACATACATGAACAGCATTTTACATTTGCTGTACTGTAAGCTATAGATTGAAATATTTCTAAATTAATGAAACTCAACTGTTTCTTGTTTTACTTGCTTGTATACTTTGAATTATCATCTATTTTGTATTTCTTTTTCCTTTTCAATATCACCAAACTTAGCCTCTATCACATCACAAAAATTCTTTTAACAATGTTTCTGTTATAATTTATATGAAATGCTGTATAGAAAGGGCCCATTTAAAGCCGATACCACCATTTACCAAAAGCTATAAAAAAGTTATGATTTTAGAATATTATGCATAGCAATTAAAAAGAATATTTCAGGGCAAATCCATTAAGGAAGTTTTAGAGTGTAAAAAAGGCATCATCTTGGTCCTAACATGTCACTGATGGTATTCTTTACAAGCAAAAATGTTTCAATTCCATTTGCATCAAAATTGTTCAAAGAGTCAACTTCTAAACCTAACGTTTCCAACATCTCATCTGTGAGCAGAACATTTAATGAAGGAATTGAAACACGATCGGCAGCATGACGTTGAGGCCTCATTGGTATGGGTCCGTTCCAGTCAATACCAAAGGTGTCGGTACCATCGGGGTCCAATTGAGTTTCTTCGTTATCAGGCTGGTAGTGAAGTTTTCCCTGTAGCCAAAGCTGCAATGGTGTTCTGTTTGATTCCGTTCTTATGGAATGATTATGGTAACCATCCAGGAAGAGCGATATGTGATTGTTAATGCGTGGTATAAAAACGATTTCTAAACATAGCATGTCAACATCATCGTCAATAGCCAAAAACCCTTTCTCCTCCATAAAGTAGAACAAGTAGTAGTAGACGAAAAGGCAGCCTTGAAAGAGGTCTCGCCAAAACCTTTCGATTCTTTGGTTATGGCAGCTTTTACCAGCTATGAAACTTCCTCTACCTGGCCCTCTGAGTGGATGACTTAGCATATAGTAGGCAACATCGACATTCTCCCCACCCTGATCTCCTCGAACTCTTGATGGGAGACCGTGCTGAGCAACTGCCTGTAGAAACAATTTCATAACAGTTTCTGCTTTGTTGTTTGATGAGCACTCACAAAACATAATACGGCGTGAGTATCCATCAATGCAGCCATGTACAACAAACCGCCAACGAATGAGTTTGTGATTGCCATCTAAATGCCATAAGGCCAGTGTCCCTGGAACTGAATATTTCCGTCGTTGAATTGTATTTAATTGTGTAGTTCTGAGAAGTACTCCTGTTGGATCCACACGCCACAGTGATGAACGGACCCTTTCCCATTGTATTTTCAGACCTTTTGACTGAAGAAATCCTCTCATACGCCTAATTCCGCAGTTTGGAAAACTTTGAAGTATGTCATCAACAATAGCATCTAATTCAGTGTCTATAATTTCGGTATGATTCGCAATTTTATCATGGAGCCCGAACTTTTCGATTCTTCTTGATACGGTTTTAACACTCACTGAAAAAATCTCGGCTATCTTTGTTTTGGGAAACCCATACTGGAGGTAGAGTTCTAGTGTTTCTTTCGGGATATTAACAGAAGGTCTTCCACTTTTCCCTGCACTAATAACAATAGCAGGCGCATCCTTCCCACTTTTCTCCAATATTTGAACTGCATTTGCGATACAATCGATGACCTCATCGTCAATAACACTAGGCCATTCTGCTTGACAATTAACTGCAATCATAGCAACACGTTCCAGTCTATAAGAAGCATAATCTGCAGTGTTTGGGTCAATGTTTGGAAAATTTTCCAAATCACGATAAACCTCTTTCAGAGTACTAAGTATGTGTTTCCTTACGTTTGTCTCGGGTAACAGGCTAGCGACCGCCATATCATTCCTCTATTGTTTGAGTTCTGTGTTTCTGCTTACAACATGGAAGTATCTATCATCAAATAATCTGACGTTAGTTGCAAGCTAGGCATCAAGCTGCTCATCAAAAACAATTTCAAGACACTTCTCCTCCTCTTCCCCGCCTCTCTCCATCCCTTGCTATAAACCACTACCCCCGGGAAAGCGCCTCGACTACACGAAAGTCATCAATTCAATTCAATGCCTCGACGAGGTGACATTCGCCGCGACGATGTTAGACCTGTCACGGTTAATCAATCTTGCCTCGACGATGTGCCACCCGCCTCGACGAAATGACATCATTCACGATGTAAGACCGGCTCGACGAAGTGAAACCCGGCTCGACGAAGAGAAACCCGGCTCGACGATCTGACAATCGCCTCGACGAAACAAAGGTACCCATTATGTCCAGTACATGACTCCATAATAATTGCCCATTGAGCTGGTGAGGCAAAATCACTCAAGCGGTAAAAGGGCAAAAAGACGATTCCGCACAAGGGCTCAGTACGGGACATTGCAAGTCTGACGAAGAAAAACCAAGATTATCGAAAATTAGCATAATTTTGAAAAGTTAGTTGTACTTTGCTAGCTTGCCGTATTAATTTCAAAAGTTTTAAGCCATAAATTGTGTTGTTAAATAGGGTTTCAAGATTTTTAAAATATTTATTGCTGCGGCGCTCGCACGGTCCACTCTGGCCTAGGCAATGTTTACCTTTTCAGGTAGACTGTTTTCGAGTTTATTTGCAAAAAACCAAACATAATTTCAAAATTGGCTTTATTTTGTATTTTATAAGTTGAAGGGTAGATGTAAGCAAGTACTCTTAGTCTTATATCATTATGACAACTTTTTAAATGAACACTACACTCCCCTACTTCGGCAACCCCATGCATATGACTTCTAGTAAAAATTTCAGATGTAATGAGTGAAAAATTTTACTATAAATATCCATTTCAAGTTTTTCCTATGACAAGACCTACCCTCTAATATTCATCAGCAAATCAGACTTTTATTTACGGACATCAGGATGTTGTAGGAAGGGGGCGTGGCTGAACCAGGATTGAAGATGACCTCTTTTACCACGGTTCCTTAATGTTACGATAAAAAATTAACACAAGATTTTTGTATAAGCGCGACATTTTTGTAAATAAGCCCAAAAAAATCTTCCTAGAAATATAAATATTCTCTAAACCAGAGTGCCATTATCAACGCCACGGTAAAAAAAAATTAAAAATCTCAAAACCCGTGTACAAAAAAAAATTGTGGCTTAAAACCTTCTAAATGCATACGGTAAGCTGACAAAATATATGTTACCTTCCTAAATTAAATAGACTTTCTAAAAAATTTGGTTTCGTTTGCCAGCTTCGGAATTTCCCATACTGAGCCCTTATGCGGAATCGTCTTTTTGCCCTTTTACCGCATGAGTGATTTTGCCTCACTTGAGAACAATAGAGTTAGACATCTAGCGACTCCGTCGCTTATATGTCATTGCTCTGATTCAGCAAACTTCAAAAAGAGGCTTTTTGGCGGGAAAATCCAACTTTGTTGAAATAGCTAATAAACAGCCTTTTGAGGGACACTTCTCATAATGAAGGGCGTGTATCGGGATTTACAAGGAAATATGGATATATGCATCTGCGTCTCACTTGTATGCAACAAATATTAAACATAATTATTTGTAGGCTATTTAAATTTTTTTAAGATCGTTTATTAGCAGGGTGGTTGGGGGTCGTTTCTCTGCAGGGAGTTTGGGCTTGTTTATTTATACTTTGATTCCCTTGTCTGAAATAATTCTATTATATTAATATCTAATATATTAATTTTAAATTTAACTCCAAGAGTTTTTTTAAGCTGATGTGAATATACTGTGCCTCATAGACAAAGTCGATTCTCGCCAAATATCGATCCATATCACAGACGAATTCTTTGGTGTCCAGTAGTAAAATCAAGAAAAGTATCTACATACTCAAAGGTTTTGGGTGAATTTTTCTGCTCAATAGAAAATTATAATCCTTGCATGATTATGGTCCTAAGCGACACATTTATCCAGTAATCCAGTTTTGTTACATCGGCCTAACACTAACAACCAAATACATGTATCGATACTACACTCATTTTTTTTAAGAAACAAAGGTCGATGTTGAGTACTCCAGTTTCTTAATGTTCTGGAAATTTTAATACTCGCTGTTTCTTAAAAGTTTCTTATTATGATGTCATGAATGATGTTATGAAATGTTCGTGACCTTTTTTCACGTCAAGAGATTCGCTTCCGTTCCGATGCTGTATTTAGACAAGGAAAGTATATTTTTATCCCCTGTGTCTTAATTTTTAGGCCTTCGGGGCAATCTTGTTCTTGGATTTTGCAAAATTTCGTTGTTCTCAGTTTTATCACTATTTAATATTTTTTTCATTTTTTTGCTTCGAGTACTGAAGTTTATTGATTTTTTTCTGACTGTCCAGTACTCGTTTCTTATAGCCAGTTTCTTTTAAAAAAAATGAGTGTATGCTAGATAATAATTCATTGAAACAAACAAATAAAATAATTATTATCCAGATGCAAAGAGTAAAACTGGCATTATTTAGTTTTATGCGCATTTCTTACTTGATTTATCCTTATTTAATGCATCTCTAACTGTATAATCTTCATTGAAATCAGGCTCAAAAAAGTAGTAGAACTATTGTGGGAACAAATCAGTTAAATAGCCCAGCTTTCTGGTCATTAGGTCCCCGATCTTATTTTCTATTGACTGTGCCCTGACCCATAGATACTATGTCCATCACAATAAGTGGAATATATTTCAAGAAATTCCAGTCTCCACGCGTGTATAATGGCTCGCTACTCTCCCACTACACCGCTGCTTTGAAAATTATTTTCATGGATGTAGCCAGAGACATCTTTAACATTTTTGCGAGAGACTGAGATTTCCGAAAGCCAGTAGTATCCCCTGAAAAGACCTAAACTTAATAGATATATCTATAGTTGTTTATTCAAAATTGCTACCAAACTTTGGGGGGGGGGGTATCTCAACATGTTTGAAGGTACGGGGGCGTGCCATTATTTAGGGGTACCTTTTTTCTGAAAAGTGCGCAATTATCGGTATCAGTTTTTGAAATTTGTGCGGAACTACGGGTATTATTTGAAGAAACATGCAGAATTATGGGTACCAATTTGGGGAAATATAACAAAATTATTAGGAGGGAGATTTAGCATTAACAAAATGAATGTCCAGTTAGAAACAAAAGTTTGAAATTTGTGTAATATTGAAATTTTGGGGCATAGGACATGCAAAATTTGATTGATGATTTTTTATGTGCTTTAAAATTTTTATTTGCTCTGCAGAATTATGGGCATAGTTTTCATCATGTTTGCGGAATGATGGGTCACATTTTTTTAGACATTTGCGGAGTTATGGGTCCAAAATTTTAACCAAAACGGCACGTCCCCGTCCAAAATTAGGCATAGTTTACCCCCGACTACCAAACCTTCAAGTATTGGTTGTAACTAGAAAGGCCCATAGTTTGCATTTCTAGCAATCTGTGGTGCAACCATTCTCCAGCACTATTTAATATCTTTCTGGAGTTCGTGATGGATGATTCTGGATTTTCATTTAGGGGAAAGTCTGTCTTCTGATGTTAGGTATGCAGATAGCATCACTCTGATATCTATATTATTAGGAAAGCTTCAGGTTTCCAAGCAAGGAAATGGATTGCATGCAAAATAGGGGATTAAGGCCCCGTTTACACGGGAACGGATCCGCATAGATCCGTACCCAAACTGGCTACGATAGGCCTTGCGTTTACACGGGCTGGGTAGGATCCGTATCTTTTCTGGGAGAGATCCGTACCTTTTTGGGTACGATTCGAAAGCGAATCCATTTGGATCCGTACCTTTATCGGCGCCATGTAAACGGGAAGATACGGATCCGCAAAGGCACGGCAGTAAAACGAGACTGTTGCTGGGGTCAATGGTGGCAATTTCAATTGTACACAGCACTCATCATACAACAAAGAAACTACTCTACCACCCCCACTCTTTTTTACACAGTCGACAGCCTTTCTGAACCCTGTCTTCATCTTGTTTATTTTCTTTTCACCTTTTTTTAATTTTTTCTTTATCCTAGCTATTTGGAAAGTCCTCTGTTGCTGTTTCTGGATGTCTTCGTATTTCGACAAAACAGTCCCCCAGTCTTCTCCATTTTGCATTTTGGCAGCATTGTAATCCATAACTACTTTCATCAACAAAGCTGTCTCCTCGTCTGTCAATGTAAAAATGACCGCTTATCGTTGCTTGCAAATGACGCCATCTTAGATACTCTCCCGCCAAAATTAACAATTACCTTGTCATTGCGCATGCCAAAAAAGGGATTCGATTTTGGTCCGTTCCCGTGTAAACGCTTTATAATTTAGGATCCGATCTCGTGTAAACGCTTGTGGATTGTACCCATATCGTACCTAAAAGGTCCGGATCTTTTGGATCCGTTCCTTTTTCTCTCGTGTAAACGGGGCCTAAAAGTAAACACCAACAAGTGAAAAGTGATCTCCCCGGGGCCTAAATGCAATATTGAGATTGAAGGTGATCCTGACGAGAAAGTAAATGACTTTGTATTCCTTGGGTCAGTTGTTCAAATTACATTGGATGACGTAAAAAAGGGTAGCTCTTGCCAGGGATGAACTTGGTAGACTCAGAAAAAACATCTGGTCTATAAGAGACATGTCAAAGCAAATTAAATCAAACAGGTCAACAAATCAAATCAAATCAAACTTGGATTTTATAATGCTCTGATTGTGGCCATAGCTACATATGCCTCGGAGATCTAGATGCTCAAAACAGATGACCCCTTAAGATTGGAAGTGTTTGAGAATGACTGTATTCGAGCTATGGTTGGAAAAACACGTCTGGACAAGTGTAGATTGAACGATATCACGAAAATTCTAGCATTGAAAGATGATATTCTGAACATGATAAAAAATAGAAGGTTCAAATAGTCTAAATACGTAACCAGAAGTGATGACACAAGCTTTCTAAAAGGAGCCTACAAAGAAGAGTTTATAGGGAGGAGAAAACGTGGAATATTCTAAAAATGTTGGACCAAATTCATGAAGACTTTGGAATTCCATTGCTCTATCTTGAGGGTTAAGACAAATATCGCACCAAATGGAAAGAATACGTTGGTAAGGGATGTGCAAAGAGTCGTGGAGGTTAACGCACTTAGGTCAAATAAGCCAAGTCAACCCCATACTTCCTTCTCGACCAGCATGATAAAAGAACCCAATTTCATCGCCGTTGGAGACAATTTTCAGTTGGGACTGGGATAGTTTGTTGGAGACAGGGACGTAACTATTGGGGGGGTTTGGGGGGGTGTTTCACCCCCCCAATCCTGAAAAACAGCATTTTGCAGGGCAAAGCAGAAGGAATTAGTAGTTCTCGCAGGGCAAAAGAGATTAGAAATCAAGTTTCACAAAATATCTTAATTCATTTTACTTTCTTATCAAATCCAAAACATATGTTAGTTTTTCCGATTTGTTGTGGTATTGTAAAGTGAGTTTCTTATTTCCGTGCCCCTCGCGAAGAAAAAGTGACACTGCTTGGATAAACGGTATCGCATCATGGCATAAAATGAAAAGTGGCAAGCTTGCTCAGCATTTTTCTTCTGAAGCACACCAAGCAGCATTGGCTGATTTTGCTAGGTTTTCAGTCGAACAAGGACATATTGACATTCAAATGAATAGGCATCTGAAGGACTTCATCATTCAGGAGAAGGCTGACGAAGAAAAATGCAAATCGATAATGAACATTTTGTTTGATATTGCTAGAACATTGGCAAGGCAAGGAATTGCTTTCAGAGGCTCCGCAGGAGACCAGAACGGCAATTTTGTCCAGTTTGTGAATCTTCTGTCCAGGCACTGTCTACAGATGAAAGAATGGCTTGATAGCAAACGATTGAAGCCTTTCAGTACGAAATACATGATTCTAGTTCACAAAATGAACTTTAAGAGATCTGGGGGGAGAATGTTAGAGAAAGAATAAAATATGACATTGAGTGTGCTAAAATGTTGTCGGTTTCGGCCGATACAACACCCGATGTTAGCAATAAGGATCAAATGGTTGTGGCTGCAAGATATATTGGTGAAAATGGAATTGCGCGCGAGAGAGTCGTGGAAATGAAAGAGTGCAATGACAAACATGGAGATAAGACAGCAGAATGTATTCTCAAGTGTCTGGAAGCAAATGAAATTAATGTGAATCATCTCTGCTTCCAAACATACGATTTCGTAAATAATATGTCTGGGAGAATTGCAGGGGCACAGAGGGTTCTACAAGATATTCTTGAAAGACCAGTCCCGTACATTCCATGTCAAGGGCATCGATCTAATACTTTCAAAGAGCATTGTGCAAAACAAAGTGCCATAATTACGTCGATATACAATAATCTTCAAGATATATATGTTTTCTTCAGTGCCAGCTCCAAACGAAACAAAATTTACAATAAAAAGTTCAAGAAGTTGATGAGTACTCCTTGAAACTCCGCAACATGTCTAAAACGATATGGGTCTACTCTTCAGAGTCGATAGAAGCAGTGTGGCGAAGTTTACAAAGCATACTCAAAGCAATTGAAAAAGTTGTCAGTGACGACAACACAGAAATGAAGGGTAAAAGTGACTTGACTTTCTTTTTGCATTGATTTTCATGAGATTAATTATGAAGAAAACAAAGATTTTGACGATGCAACTCCAAGCAGAAGAGCTTAACATCCTAGATGCGATGAAGTTAATTGAAGCAACAGTAGAAAATCTTAAGAAGATTCGCATTGATAACAAGGCTATGGATGAAGAGTTGGATGCTCTAAACGAGTGCGCTAAACAGCATGGAATAGATTCAGCGGCTGAGTTTAGTGGAAATATCGACTCAGGTTGCAGCCAAGAAAGATTGACAACGGTCCAGAAACATCAGCGGAATTTAAATTTAATTCCTTCTACAGAACAGAAATGTGTGTTGTTCTCGATTCTCTGATAGCAGAGTATGGTGAAAATATCAAGGCATGCTTAAAAAAATTGAGCCATTGGCAATGGCGTTGCAGCCACCACTCAAAACGATAAACCCAGAAACAGTCCACGATCTTTGAAAGCTTTTCCCACCAGGCTTTCATATTGAAGCAGGGGCTATATTATGTGAGCTAGATGTTTTTAAGTCAATGATTGAACAGCAACAGATCCAGCCAACTTCCGTCAAAGAGGCTGCCAAATTTTCATATGAAAACAGACGACTTTTCCCAACGGTTTACAAATGCTACAGCCTTCTTCTTACAGCACCTGTGTCTGTGGCTAAAGACGAGCGAACCTTTAGCAAACTTAAGATTGTTAAAAATTTGCTGCGATCAAGGATGAAAGATGAACGATTGAATGATCTCATTCTACTTGCTTGTGAGAAAGACCTAACAGACACTATCCCACTTGATAAAGTATTAAAAGTATGGCATGAAAAAAATGAGAAGAATTTCAATTAAGTAAATTAGTGTGAAAGTAGACTAATTATTGACTTCTTTTATTGCGATTGTTGGTTTGTGTTGCTTTTTGAAAATAATACATGTACTTATGTAATATATGCATAAGTACAGTACATCTATACTTGTTTTACAGGAAAAATTTTGCAGGGCAATAGTGTTTACACCCCCCCCAAAAAATTAGTGAAGTGACGTCCCTGGTTGGAGAGAAATAGTCACATAATCCTAAAAAGGACAAGTATGCAGTAGTTGTTCACAAAGGCATCTGGTTTGTGGAAATAGTGAAAATTTTGCAAATTAACATTCTATTTCTTGAAAGCAGTTAACAACTTACTCTAATACAGCGACGGGAAGGCTAATTAACTATGGAAGGAAGGAGTGGTGGAATGGGTAGAGAAGGAAGTCGGCAAGCCCAGTGCTTTAACTGTATTCAATCCCCTCCCCCTCCCTTTAGAAAAACTCCCAGTTACTGTTACACCAAAAGAAAATGTTTTTCATAAAGTCAATCGATGAGAAATCTCTGTAAATACACTCGAAAAAAGTCTTTACTTGAAAGGAAAAGACAGCGTATTGTGGCCACATTCTCAGCTATGATAATCAGAGCTTAATCTCTATTAGTACAAGAGAGGCCAATACAATATATCAGCATTTGAAATGATATAGCAAGAACTTTGAAAGTTATTTTATTAGAAAATTCAGAGAATTCAGTGGGAGGGGGGGGGGGAGGGTGCAAAGTCGCTGAGGTACACAACTTAAGGTAACTGAGGGTGGTCAATATCACTCACGAGCAAGTATTTGCTCTTTAGATATCGATATTCTTAGACAAAAATTTGACGTTTTGTTAGTAAAATACAACCACAAATAAGTCATTTCACTTGAGAAAGGAAAGAAACTAATATGACATCAAAATTCCTCCTGTAAAAATGTCTTTATCTTATAAATCTCAATTTGAAAACAAGCCAACTTGACACAATTATTTTTGCGATACTAAATAGGCATATTCTACCAGTCTAGTTAATAAAAACTAGAATCTTAATGATAAGCTTTGTCATCAATATACCAAGTAACAGATGATCTATTCGATTTTACCATCAAAACAGGTACATTTAACATATCAGTTTTCTGTTCTTTCAGGCTCTGAACGATTTCCCTTTTCTTATTACCGGTTGCAATGACTGATATTTTTTGTGCATAGTTTATCAACTTAAGTGTCATAGTTGCACGAGACTTTATGTCCTGTTCTGGGCCACTCTCATTAACAATTACAAACTCTGTTGATTTAAGTGATTCCTCATCATCTGGGAAAATGGAAGCAATATGACCATCCTTTCCCAGTCCTAACACTATCATATCAAACTGGAATAATGGTAGCCATGCTTTGATATCTTCTTCATAATCAACAGCATCGCTTTCTGTGCATGTATCCTTTCTATGACCTGTTAGCAGTGGGTGTAGATTTTGGTATGGTAACTGTAGGCATGACTGAAGATTATCAAGAAGCAATTTAAAATTAGATTTTGTATGGTTCAAAGGCACACACCTCTCATCTACCAACCAAACATGCAAATTTTCTTTCTTGAAGCTTGAACTCACCATGCATAACTTCTTGTAAAGTGGTAAAATGCTACTTCCACCAGGTAAAGCAATGTGATAAAATCTACCCTTCTTTTCGGCGTCATTGATACCTTCAACAATCTCAGCTACCAATTTTCCAATTACATGGTCTATTGTCCCAGTCACAAGCTTACTGCTTAGAAAATGCATTTCTTGTATTGATGAAAACTGGACATCCCCGTCGGCTTGAAAAGATTCACTGACTGGAAAATTAGGCAGTAAATGATCTTGAACTGTTCTTAACCCATCAGTAAATGGGTCATAATAAAAACTTAACCTATCAAAGTTCTGCTCATCATACTTTATCAATGGGATGCTTCCAGATTTAACCAAATCCTGAACCTTGTCCCAAATTCTCCAAGACTCAGACAATGATTCACTGTCTACAAACAGGTTTTTATTTCCTTTATCTATTTGCCAAATGAGAAAGGAATATGCATCAGTTATTACAGGTGGTATCACTAGCTTCCTTTTACCATAAGCTTTCTCTTTCCATCCATCTGGAAATTTCAAGTTGAGGAACTCAAAGCCTGGGGACACTTCAATGGCAGGTCCATTGACCAAACTGCAATGAATACAAAACTTGATGTATCTAATCTCAGGCTTCTTGTCCTGACAATTATCTGAATCCTCTGCTTTGTACTTGTGTAAAGGTCTGAAATTAATTTTTACAAAGCTTGATTTCTCATTTAGCTTTTTGCCACTGATAAAAAGAAATGGAGTTTTGGCAAAACTTGATGAGTTATAGTTTAATTTTATAGCTGCAAATGTTGGTGTAGAAGTTCTAGCCACATTGAAGGACATATCATTTGATTTTTCTTGCATCTCTTTTGTAAAATGCTCTTGATATCTAGCATATTGTCCAATGATAATATCTTTGACTTCTGGAGATTTTACCAATTTAAGGGCTTCAAGCTTTGATTTAGCAAAACTCCTATGACTAGAATCAGATGGGATTTTCATGACCAGTCTTAAGAATACTTCTGTTAAGTGATTCTGTATAACATCAAGTACAACACCATAGTTATTATAAAACTCAGTCCTTCCTTTGCAATCAATGCGTTCCTTCATAACAATCTCAATACTCTCAATGTATCTATCATTCCATATTTTTGAAAGTTGTTCCTTATTTTCCATCCTGAAATTTATGATATCTGCAACTGTTTGCTTGCCCAAGTAATGATCTACTCTGTAGATTTGATCTTCTATGAAATATTTGCTAATTAAATTTTGGAGAAGTCCAGATGAGACAGCATCGTGACCAAAGGGCTTTTCAAAAACAATTCTCAATGATGTTTTTTCATCCTTAGGTCTAAGATGCATGTGTATCATCTCTAAGATGGCTGGATATGCGAATGGGGGGACAGAGAGATAAATAATTCTGACGGCCTCTTTTGTTTTCAAGTCAATTTCTGACAACATTCTCTCCTTCAATGCTTCATAATCGTTTTCTGACTTTGCCTTGTGATATGATATAGTTCTAAAAAACCTTCGAGAAGTTTCTATGCACATTTCACTTTTTGATTTACAAAAGAAGTCACCCGTAAGGATTTCAGTCATTTTAGAGGTAGCTTTTGATTCTTTCGTACGACCAACTGCAAAAACTCTAAGCTTTCTGTCACTTTTACTTTCACTGTAATCTTGATTATAAAGTTTGAAAAACCCTCGCCACAGGTATCTTGTAGCAAGATCTCCCAGTGCACCAAACAGTAAAACTGTTGTCTGTCGGCCTACATTGTCTTGGCTCTTTTCACTTTCATTCGAATCGGTAGACACGGTAAAAGCTTGTGAAATCATAAACAGAAAACAAACAGCTAATAAGAAAGCTCTCGAGCTATTCAAAACACCGGATGGGAGCATTGCTAGACTGTAGATACTTTACGAAGAAAGGTTATACCATCAAACTCTTCTGGACAGAAATGGTACCATATTTGTTGCTGTTGCTGCCTTGATTTGTTTTGCTCCTTCTGAGCGTCCACAACATACTCAATATGACTGCAACACAGAGAGTGGCAAAAAGCATTTGAATTCCATTTACCCAAGTAACAGAATATTTTGAATATTAATATAAAGTTTAACTCGAAACTCGAAAATAATAAATGAGATTCTCAACATGTGATATAAGAGAGTTTGATAAACAATGTTCATGAATCTTGGAAAGTTTTTTGAGGTGGGAATTCTACAAGGATCATGCCTTGGCTTTCTAGTCACCCTTACTTACATCAATGACACCCCTTGCGCTCTTAACAATTCTGCCGTGTCCATGTCTGCTAACCAGTCTGTGTTTTCAATTTGATTATATAATTCAGCTGAACGAGGGTATTAAAAATTATCATAAGCGACTGGAGATGTGGACACCAGGTAAAAAAAATCTCACTCTATGTAGCCAAACATATTCTTCGCTAGTCTCTATTGTAATGAAGCATGCAAGAAGGAAAGCAAATATAAACAATATTTCAGTTTCTCTTTTTCTTCAATATTCTCCAACTTAACTTTACAATATCTTCTGCTACCTATCCAACCTATATCTTCACTTCAACTTCCGTCTCTTCTCTCTCGCTCACTATTCACAACAACAAAAACTCTCGTTCCAGTCTCTCATTACTCACATCCTCACACTATAAAACAAAAACATAGAATCGGTACCAATTGAAAATTTGCAAAAATGAAACCCAGGTTGTTACAAAAATTGAAATACCTTGCTGTACAACTTTTCAATGGACTAGAAGGAACAAATTAAGTGAACTTCTGCCGCAGTCTCCAGGACGATTGGTTTAAGTGACAAGCTTTAGCCGGACTATACAAACTTAACAAATTTTTCACAAAACTGGAGCCTTTCCACTATTAAGCAAAATTTATATACAACAATTTTATAAAATTCGAATTTTTAAAATTGTTGTCTATAATTGAATATCAAAAACTCATTCTTTTTTTTCATTTTCTTGTATGTTCCCGGCATTATCGAGTCTTATTACTGTAAAAAGATGCTAAATTAGCTAGACATAATTCTAAAATCTGCAATAAAGTTTGCAAAATTACGAATCAAATAAACATTATTGCTATAGAATGGCTTTCCAGCAATTAGCCCCAAATGACGTGAATTCTCGGATACAAGTATTAATCGCAAATACAAGAAGTAATAGTTAATATGACCAAATATTTTTAATGCAATAAAGCATGAATTTCGAATATCAAACTGTATTTACGAAACATTATAAAAAGTTGTAACCAGCAATATCCGAAAGATCGGTCATTCGAAAACTTCAAACTTTTTACGGAAATACTTTGCTGATTTTAGACGATACGAATTATTTACACGTCATATCGCTGATTATATTTGGTTGATGTTTTCCTTTGCAATTTATACCTTTTAGCTTATCAACAACATCTTTATTGAGGTCTGCTGACAAGATAAAGTAGTCTTTAGGTTAAGATCATATCTAATGATCAGATCATAGCAGCCTGCAAGAAAAATGCTAGTTACTCCCCTGCTTGCAGTTTTTAAAGAGCTCAAAATTTTGTCTCGCCGAGATCTCTTTTAAAAATAAAAACTCAGATCTGCCTATAGCATCGGATGTCTCTTAATTCAACTCGGAATTTTCCCCTTGAGACCACAGGATCTAGAATACAGATATTGGAAACTCCTTTTAAAGTTCTAACAAACGCTTTTTAAAGTTCAAATCTGAATATTCATCTTTTCTTTTCCACCACATTGCATTTGACATTTAACATCATCATTATAGTTTGTGCAGCATATAATACTGCCTTGCTTTTGATTTATTGCTTCTTTGTTTTATAGATAATGCACAAATTCGAATCGTGTCTCTGAGATGGCTGTGGAAATTGAGACAATGTTATGCTCAACTTCTTTCAAGAAGAAATGTTCAAAGAGTTTGTCCTCGGATGCATCCAGAAAGGTAGGTATATGCATTTTGAACAAAAAAATTATGATTTATGATTATAATTGTTTTTAAATTCGAGCAATCTGCTGAAAAAATCAAGCTGATTTCATCGCACTAAAACAGTCTTTTGGCCTTAGTTCTATGCTAGTCCCTTTTCTAACGCTCCAACAAAATTCTGAAAACCTTATTGCACTACTATGTGAGTTAAGGCCACCATTTTGAGATAATCAAACCAGTGGAGATGGAGGAGGTCTCAATGTTTGCTCTAGCTTCCTTTAGGATTTGGGACAAGTAATTCTAGTGGAGGGGGGGGGGCTGAGGGGCAGATGTGTGATCCTTCATATCGACTTTGTACCTGTTCGTGGCTCAAATATGGCTAACGTTCTTGTTATTGAGTTAACCAACATCAGCGAGAAAAAAAATTTCCCATAATTTTAAGTGATTATATACGGATATATGCGATGAGTTAGTTTTCACGAAAATATTGCTTTGTATGGAAACCAAGCAGTACATGTTTGCTGTATGAATGAGCTATTGAAACTTGGGAGCTTCTCAGTTTGTATCTACAAGCCCCCCTACTTGAAATAAATCTTCACAAGAATCCTCTCCGGGAAGTGGTTATAGAACGACCAAGTGTGTTACTGCGTGATGTTTCATCAAATCAATAAATTTTTTCGAACTAGACAAGCAAGTATTTATCCAAGTATAGGATCTTATCTTTGTAGATCTTTTTATTTAATGAGAAGCAAAGCAACTGAATAAAAGTATGGTACCCATAGCGACATATTTTTATTTTGAAATCTTCACATGAAAGCTATCTATTCTAGTGTCTTGAAAATTACATAACTTGAAGATAGCTGAATAGCGCTCGCACATGCAAGGAAACTAAAGATACGGCAGCTCAGACAGAGCTAGCATTTTGATAAGAATGCTTTATGCAAATCACAATTAAGATTGAAGTTTCGGAAATAGAGTTTGTATTTTTTAACAAAAGAGTTTGCAATAAGATTTTTGGCCTATCATAATAAAATATGAAACCTGCAGTTGAGCATAGCTGGTTCTGTAAAAGAGAATTCCCTTCTTAAATTCTAATTACATAAAGATGCCATTGCTGCTTGCCATGATCTTCATACAGGAAGATAATATACTATGCAGAGACCTAGCCTCCTTGCAGATTTAAAAAGATGCCATATAATTTTGCTTGAAGGTATGCTTTGGGGTTGTGTATGTTTTGAGGTCTGCCCCAATGAAAATGACAAAGCCAAACATTATAAAGGGCGCTGCAAGAATTGCAAAGTGACGTCATCAAAAATGATATCTTTAGCCGTTTGGACTGCATAGGACAGAATTCTAACTCCATAACTTGAAGGAACACAACGAGATACCTTTAATTTTTTCGAAATCAGTTGAAGCTGTTGAAAATCGACCGAGATATTGCAAAATAAGCAGGGGCTCTTCCCCATCAACCATTTGTAAATTGGCCCTTGTTCTGAAACTTACCAACCAGGCCAAAACAGCAGTACAGTCTTTTTGATGAGAATACTATAAATATTTCCAGCCTTGATGTTTTGAAATAATTTTCTTTTTGAGCCTGGATTTATTCTTTAAGAATGATCATTTTTAAAATCTGACACGTTTTCAGGAGAACATCGCCTGCTCTTGAAATCATATGACTTTTCATATTCAGAAATATTTTGTAGCGTTTTTCAGGTTATGGGGTCAGAATTCTAAATTTATTAAAAATAGGCTTTTTGATGACGCCGCTTTGCCACTCTATTGCTGCTCTCTCTAGACCCGTCTCTTTCACAAAGTCGAGCACAAAGTAGCAGTTTTGAAGCACTACCTTGAAGAAAAGCTCGACTTTGATCATTGGTTTGATTATAAGGTGCTTACTCGGATGGCGGCAAATAAATGCGTACATCTCAATACGAACATAAAGTAGGAAAGGCTAGCTTTGAAGTCATGAATTTCGATGGCAACCAGTTCCGACTGACCTGCTTCACAATACAGTTGATATGTGTTTCCATGGATTCAATTTAAATGTCCTTGAGTTATGAATTAAATCTTTGAAGGCCGAAAACAATGCAAAGAAAACACTCTCAGATATGACTCAAAGTCTAAAGACGGAGGTCATTTTGAGTATAAGTCGACCGCAGTGACGTCATATGGAATGGAATGCAGTGTACGTAGTGTTTCATTGGTGGTACGTGTGGCTGTTCGGTGTTTATTTTGAAGGAATAGAACAATTCTTATTTGAGTAATGTCCATTTTGGTATCAGGGTCATCGGCAAGGCCCTTTTATACGTGCTAACATGGGTAAAGTGTTTTTAAGAAACTTTAAGTTGGGAGTTAAACCTAGGGGTATAGGATTATAAGATAACGATGGGGCTCTTGCGCAAAACATTGAGAAAAGATTTAAGTAGAAATAGCCAAAGAGAAAATTATGTACTTTTTGGCATCAAAATGTGCCCCCCGTGCCCCCTAGTACTGAACCCTTGCTACAGATGGGTTTTTAGGCCTTAGAGGACACTTCCTTTGTTATCTTAAACAACGAAATGTCTCTGGGGCTAAAGAGACAATTGCCTTTTTAGTTATCATGAAAAAGGGCCCTGAACAAGGAACGAGTAGGCCTTTCCTCTCTCAATGAGATTTCTTTGTTTTAGACAATAGACTTTGCTGTCCCTTTTTGAGAGCAAAGGTGCTACCCCTCGACTGAAGCCCATTTCTGTGCTGTTTTGTCTGTTCCTCCAAAATTAAGCTTTTCCCAGTTCAGTGGTTCAGCCTTGATGAATTAGATTTTACTTCAAGCATCCTCCATCCTTTCTGCAAAGAGCTGTAGCTTCGGCGGCAGCCATAGCAATAGCCGTAGCAGATCTATTTTTATTTTTTTAGAAATTGTGTAAAAGAGTTATCTTCCCAACTTGTTTTCATGGTAGCCTCAATCTGATTCTTCCCAAAAACCCCAGCTTGTCCACCCTCATCAGAGGTGTACCCAAGCTCATCCGGAAAACCTCTGAGGAAGAGGTGGTCTTTCCCGAGGGGCGATTCACTCTTGCAAATAGCGTACGAGATTTTGCCTAAAACAAAAGGATTTCTGGGGATTTTCAGATAAAACAATAGGATTTTCACAATAGGTGTATGAGATTTTCTTAGAGTGATTTGCCCCTCGGTCTTTCCCTCAAACGTAGGACCGGAAAACTTAGAAAAAGGGGTACCTTTTGGAATCTGGAAAAAACCACCGAAATATGATGTTTTCTACAACCAATCAAGGCCAAGATTCCTCTTTGCTGACAATATTACAGCATCTGATACATAAAATCAAATGTGTGACTGTAATTTACCCATTAATATAATTATGAAACCGAAAGATTCTTTAGAATGAGCACCACCTCAATTTGATTTAATACAAGTTTTGAAAGGGAAGACTTTCGTAAGTATAAAGGTCGTTTGCAACCTAGCCTAAAATGGAAATATTGGCAGTTTTGTAACAGAGGAGGTGTTCAGTTCATTTTGTTTATATACAAAGCTCATAATTAACATTTCAGTGGAAAGGGAATAAAAGTTCAAATAGAAGTCAGAGGAAAGGGGACTTTTTTAGATCTTTCAGGTGAGCTTGGGTACGCAACTGAGTGAGAGCGGACACGCTGGGTTAAAACCATTAAATATGTTTTCTGTTTGATCCCAGCAATCGGTTCTTTTAAAAGACTTCGACTTTTTTCAAGGGGACCAAGCCATTCCTCTTATAAAAAAGCGGGCAATGAGCTGTGGCTGAATACAAGGAAGTCTCAATGGGGCTGTAAGGATAATTGCCCCTATACTTTGCTCCTGACCCAGGCTAAATTCCACTTATCTAAAATGACCACGGCTCATGATGTTTTTGTAATTTTTCACCGAAAAGCAATTTTTGACTGTCCGACCATGGACGTGCACAATCTTCTCGGCTTGGACAATAAGGCCAGGTGCCGCGACATTGCTTATGATGGTATACCCCCGTCGCGGAAGCAATCGGCCGCCTGACTATCTAGACCTTACGTCACCTGTCCAGGGAAATGTTTGGAAGCAAATATGTAATTGGAAAAGAGCAGGCAGAGAGAGTGAAGGAATTATTCGAGTAGACATGTCTTTGGCAAGACGAGATGACTTATCACAGACGACTCACCCACATAGTATGACATGTTTCAAGAAAATATATTCATGGAATGGAAAGTAAAAACGAACACGCACGACGAAAGGCTTGCGGATATCGGCGTAAAGATTTGCTGACTGCTTATCGAAAAGGAATTTATGAACACGTTACCAAGAGCGAGAATGACTTACTTTCGAACAAGACATCAAATGATCAACACTTAACGAAGCGTTCAGATGTTTGCAAGTCGAATTCAGCTGAAACACTTCTCTGCTGCGACCACAAGAATGAGCATCAACAATTTCTTCCTCAAAAATCTAGTCGACTACTACGATCAAGGAACAATAAAGATGACATGCAAATAAACGCCGACAATTTTTCGTCCGGAAAATTTCTTAACGAAAGCCAAAGGCTGGATAACTCTTTATTTTCAGACGACGCTAACGAAATAAACAGTCAAGTTTCAAATAGTTTAGATAACCAAACGTTCAAAACTATGTTAAATAAAATCAAAGACGCAAACGCTATCCAAGGCCCAAGATACGTAAAAGTACCAGTTATAAATGTTCTGGGAGACGAAGATCAACATTACGCAAAAGCTCCGCAAGGTCATAACGCAGGCGGAGATGACCCGGAACTGCCAGCAAGCAACCTATTTAATAATAATTACACAGAAAAGCGAAGACCTGACGCAGATGACAATATATTCGAAGGATTCCTATCCGGAAAACGTGAAGACTTTCTGGACCATGAATGTAAACAACAAGCTAGAAGCAACGTTAGAAGGTGGGACGAATACCGCAGCAACGTGACTTGTACAGGGAAGAATAAGCCTTCTTGTTTACAGTTAAGTGAATGCAGGTGTCTAAACAGATCTAAAGAAAAGGTTCACAGTTGGCTGTTCGATGAGCGTAACAAAGACGAAAGCATGGAAGATTTCAGTTGTGTAACAAAAGGACCTAAAACGCCCAGTCATCACCATCATAAATTGTCTGCTATTCAAATGACAACAATTGGAAAGCCAACAGTGCCGTCATTTAGAAAAGCTCATAACGAACAGCTCTTGAATATACCAACAGAGAAGTGCATTGAGAGTCAAAGAAGCATAATAGAAACAGTGAGTGCTGAACCAAGTTCATATAACCTTGGATGCAGCATTGGAGTGTCTAGTTTGAACAACACGGCTAAATCCAGCTATAATCTCGAATCACATATGGTTGATAAAAGAATGAGACAGCCAGCCTCTGAAAAGGGGCAAACAACTCAGGATGATATTCAAGAACTAAGATACAAGAGAGCCAAATCTAGCGGCTGTTCAGCAGAGAACATAACGAAGGACGATTGCAGTTTATACGAGCTGCTGCCATCTAGAAGCTACTCCATGAAGACATTGAGAACGGATATCAAAGAACGACTGCCACTTGTGGGTCTTAGCTGTGGTGTCCTTTCCAACAGTCAAATCTTCACAATTATTCGAAAGACTGGCGCAGGGCTGGAGATTGAGAACAGGGCTTGTAAAAAACCATATTACTCAACAAAACCTGTCTCAGATAAACTGATGAACCTCGAAGAGTTATGCTCTCTACCACAGGTAAAACACAGAACAATTAACTGGGTAGAGAACCAACGACTGTTACATAGTAGGGTTAAAGTTTAAGTTATAAAGGAGTGTGAATTGTACTTTCACAGAGTTTTGTCTAAGCCTTGTAATTTGAGTCAGCTACAGTGCTGCATTCCATTGCAATTGTTCTTAATATGACATGGCTTTTCGCCTGTATTAAATCGAATAATTTTTATTGATATAATTTCGTTCCTCGGTACATGTCAATCGATACAGTCTCTTGCACCATCCCGTGTACAAAATTTACTATAAACGCCTTTTTTATTAACAAACTTTAATTAAAGCTCCTTGCCTTCATTCAATGCAAAGACCATTCCTTTTTTGAAAGCGTAAAATACCATGTTAAATGCCTTTTTGTTTCCGAGAACGAAAATGCAGGACACATGCTTTTCAGTGTCGTGTGCTCTGGGCACCATTCCCCCATAAACCCTTACAGAAGCGATTGATTTAATTTTTCAGTTGTTCACCCCCTCTTGATGTATTGTTGCCTGCACTGGACAACTTAGGCTACTTTGCGTTCACTCTTATTTTCCCCATTATTTTGATATGGCTGAAAAATAACGTTCTTCCTTGCAACCTGTTACATGAAGGAAATATCCTGCTAGATTAGAGAACATTACCAAATAGTTTCGCAAACATTTCTGCAAAGTATTCAATAGGAATTCTGAATCCCGTTTTTTATTTGTAGTTCTAAGTAATTGAAAATTTCACGGGTAATAACTCTGGAAAGATTACATTTTTCCTCATACCGTGGAGTATAACTTAGGCCATCGCTATGGCACCAGGGTTTGTAAATATGTGTATTAGTAGATTCCGATGCAAGCATTTTTTGAGTTTCTGTGTAAAACATCGCCCTAGATCTTTACTAGAAATTGTTCTTAAGACAACCAAAGGACAGTTTTAAGCGGACTTTCAGTTGCACAGTTTAATACCTGGTAAGATCTGCTCTGTTCTGCTAACATGACAGAAACACATTGTTCTTACGCTCTACGCTGTTCTAAATTTGGTGCGAATCGAGTCTGGATGTGCCAAGAGAGTTTTCTTATAAAGAAAAAGAAGTGTATTTGATAAAACTATTCGACGAATATTTTATGTGTTTCTGGGCAATTTACGCAGATAACTTGTCAGATCCCCTTTCAACACAAAGATACTTTAGTAGTTTAATGAAATACTAACAAACTTTCGGCAAACATCTAACCCTTATTTGTTCTTTGAATATACACTTTTTCTTTTATAGAAAGACTGTTTATAAAAATATTTAGGCTCCGAATCATTTAATTTTTAAGAATATTATAAGAATGTTGCTCAGCCTCAGTTCATTTTCAGCAGTTGCCTGTTTTGGGATGTTCATAAAAGGATATCGTAGGACTGAAATATCTCGTTTTACAAAAACCGTGGTTTTTATTCAAGAGCAGGTGATGTTCCTTTAAAACCTTATCAGATTTGAAAATGTAAGAACATTTATTCTTTCTTTCGAAAGAAAGCAACAATTTCTTACAAAAAGCGAGGCTTGGAAAACTTTATAGTATTCTTATTGAAAAACAAGAGTGTACCACAATAAACATTTTCAGTTTGTTTCTTCTTAGAACAAAAGGAAGAAACTTCCATGGTCAAATGTATTGCAAAGAAAAGATTGTGTTTTCTTAATTTAGCTTAATTTTTAGGCATACATGGTATAACGATCTGATGTTTTATAAATATTATTTTTGTAGCTCTGTACCTTTTTGTATTTCTCTTTAAACTCGATATCATTCTGCTTTGTGTAATTTCTGATAACTTTTCTGTTTTTATTTCATTCCCTGCTCAGGGATGGTGAAAATAAAGCTGTCTTACGTAACATAATTTCTTCTCGCTGTGGGAATCGCCTTCAGCGTATTGGCTAGTTCACTTAACTGTCTGACAGCGCATTTGTCAGCTTTTTCTGAATAGTGAGTCTATCTTTTATCAAATATTATTCGATTAGGCATGGATTATCAGAGTTTTTCACATGCTATGCTATTGAACATTGGATTATCAATGACTAATAGCGTTTATCGAATGGTTTACTATTAAACATGGGATTGTTAGTAATTTATAGCTTTTGTCAAACGTGTTCGCTTAATATGGATTATCAGTGACTTGTAGCGTTAATCAAATGTTATTTCATTGAACATGGGATTATCAATGACTTATGGCCGTTTTTCTTCTTCTGGTGTCATGGCATCGGATTCCCCAGACAGATCATGGTGGTACGTCCTCCTTCCATCTTCTTAGAAGAACTATTTCTTGCAATCTCGCCTAGTTGTTTTTCATCTCTATTTCCCTACATCTTCATGAACCAGTCTAACATCTTCAATCTCTGTCTCCCTCTTGTTCTCTTTACGGCCATCTTAGCCTCTATATTCTTCCTTTCTATATCATTTATCGAATTTTTCACTACTGCTCATGGGATTACCAGTATCTTATTGCGATTATCGAATATTTTGCTATTGAACATGGAGCTATTAGTAATTTATAGCGATTATCGAATATTTTGCTATTGAACATGGAACTATTAGTAATTTATAGCGATTATCGAATATTTTGCTATTGAACATGGAACTGTTAGTAACCTATAGCGATTATCGAATATTTTGCTATTGAACATGGAACTATTAGTAATTTATAGCGATTATCGAATATTTTGCTATTGAACATGGAACTATTAGTAACCTATAGCGATTATCGAATATTTTGCTATTGAACATGGAACTATTAGTAATTTATAGCGATTATCGAATATTTTGCTATTGAACATGGAACTATTAGTAATTTATAGCGATTATCGAATATTTTGCTATTGAACATGGAACTATTAGTAATTTATAGCGATTATCGAATATTTTGCTATTGAACATGGAACTTTTAGTAACCTATAGCGATTATCGAATATTTTGCTATTGAACATGGAACTATTAGTAATTTATAGCGATTATCGAATATTTTGCTATTGAACGTGGAACTATTAATAACCTATAGCGATTATTGAATATCTTGCTAATGAATGTGGAACTATTAGTAATTTATAGCGATTATTGAATATTTTGCTATTGAACGTGGAACTATTAGTAACCTATAGCGATTATTGAATATCTTGCTATTGGATGTGGAACTATTAGTAATTTATAACGATTATTGAATATTTTGCTATTGAACGTGGAACTATTCGTAATTTATAGCGATTATCGAATATTTTGCTATTGAACATGGAACTTTTAGTAACCAATAGCGATTATTGAATATTTTGCTATTGAACGTGGAACTATTAGTAACCTATAGCGATTATTGAATATTTTGCTATTGAACATGGAACTATTAGTAACCTATAGCGATTATTGAATATCTTGCTATTGAATGTGGAACTATTAGTAATTTATAGCGATTATTGAATATTTTGCTATTGAACATGGAACTTTCAGTAACCTATAGCGATTATCGAATATTTTGCTATTGAACATGGAACTTTTAGTAACCTATAGCGATTATTGAATATTTTGCTATTGAACATATGATTATCAGTAATCTAAAGCGTTTTTCAAATGTTATGCTATTGAGCAACATGGGATTATCAGTAACCTATAGCGATTATTGAATATTATGCTATTGAACATGGCGTTATAAGTAGCTTCTAGTGTTTTTCAAAATTTGTGCCATTGAGCGAGAGATAATGAGAAACTTATCAATGACTAACGTTTATCTCCTATATATGAAAAAGAAGGTAAAGGGTTATGGAGTGAGATTACCAGGATAATTTTCGGGGGTATGCCCAGTGCATTGGCTTAAAGGTTATCTTCCAAAAGAATGCTCGTCACTCAATTCGTGATCATTCTGTGCGTGCAAATTCGTGTTGAACATCCACGCCAAGGCCTCTTAAACCACTGTCTATAGTCATTGTATTTTAAAAATTTTTATTAGGCAAAGTCCCGGCTAAATTGTGTTCGGAATAAGCACGCATCAAGTAAAAGGCAGAATTTCTTAAAAAGGAATAAAGGGAGTGATTTTCCAGTAGATATTGAAACTAAAGCCTCTTTGACCTCGAAGGCATTGATGATTTCCGTCACTGCCTCAAATGGCCTTCGAAGTCGAGACGCACGTTCACTCTTTAAGGAAACCTTTTATAAAGATTAAAGTCGTTGTTTGTAGCAACAGATCCGTATTAGAATTTGTATTTGTCTGCAATATCAATTTTCACCGATACATAATGGAAGACCATGGAAACAACGAGCTCGGGTATTACCATTGGTCTTATCTACATCTTGAAGTAACCTCACAAATGAACTTTTCAGCATATCTCGCAACATCTACCCACCATTAATAATCATTATCAGTAGAAGTATTGAATCATTCAAGAAAGCTTTCATTTTGACGTCAATTGAAACCAACTCTTGATAACCATTACGAGTAAGAACAGAGAACTAGGAATGCAACAAGAGACGCTTTCGAAAGCAGCACTGATCTCATCTAATCGATTTTCCAAGTTTTATTTTAATCAGAATAGAAACTAGTTTACATCTTGACAATCGCGATTGAACAATTTAATGAAAATATTTTGTGGCAGTGGCTGGCTATCCTGTATGTTACCAGACCAAATGCATCTAATTGCTTTGAAACGCCCTGTTATAGTTGTTTTTCAGGGGGAAGGTTTTCCAATTTTTGACTTTTCTGGACTGCGACGAACAAACGACGAACGACGGTCTTCAGACAAGGACGATGCAGCATAGGAATATTGACACCCCCTGCCCAAGAGAAGGAAGGAAGCCCAAGAGAAATTATCCTATACTCCAGTTAGATTATTTGATCTCTGGGTTAAAGCCATTCCTTCACTTGGGAGTTTATCCAGCACAAATTAAAATTTGGGTATTCAGTGAGATCATATGCTTAGATGAACCAAGGCGGGTGTTTTTTCTTTCCAAGTTTTATTTTAAGCAGAATAGAAACTAGTTCACATCTTGACAACCGTATTGTCACTGATGGCATTACTTCTGCTATCAACTAACATCAAGATATCTAACTGAACTGTCTCAATAAGTAACTGAATGATTGGATGCCATCAGTAACTTCTAGCGTTTTTCAAATGTTATGCTATTGAGCGTGAGATTATCAGTGACTTATCGAGACAGTTCAGTTAGGTATCTTGATGTTAGTTAATGACCTCGGTTACATGTTAGTTCAATGACCTCGGTTATATGTTGGTTATATGATCAAATGAATGGGGGAAGGTAGTCTTCGATAACGATCTCCAGTGAGTCCTTAGTAACTGTTTTATTCAAAAAGTGAACTGAAAATATCTAAAAGTTCCTGTTTCGGTGATCCTTACTTGGTTCATTTCAGCCCCTGAACAGCTGCAACTTTGCCAATGGCTGGTATTGCGTCACAAACATTTTAGCTTTCGCAATAGATATTGCCACCCTTGATTAAACTACTGCCCAGTTCTTGCCATCACTATCACACGCATGGTCAGAAAATACACATAAACAGTTTAAAATCATTTAGAATATAATTGCAGCAATTCGTCAATTCGATTTTACTTGTTCAAGGCTATTATATCAATCTGTCTATTTTGTGTTATCGTTCATTGTAAAGGTCTTATCCGATAATTGGCGTTGAGGCTTTCGAGCTTATGATAATTTTACTAATGAGCAGCAAGTTAGAAAAACTTGCAAAAGTACAAAACAGCTATCAGCGTCCATAGATGATACGTCCTTCTGGCATTCGACACAACTTCTTGTACCAATTAGTCAAATTTTTCTTTGTTTAAAATGAAAATTACTCTAAAAAATTATTTTCATGATTCTCTTCTTTGCATTGCAGATTTTTGCATAAAAAATAGCCGTTTAAAATTTCAACCCTAAATGCTTTTTGTTAATCAGAGGCTTTTTAGTACGGCAATTTCGTTCCTTTTACCAGCATAGAGAAGGAACGATTTGGATATATAAATAACAATATAGCGTAGAGGGCGTACCTTCTTGCCCTTTTTTGGTCAAACCCCAATCTTCTAAGATTAGTGTTTCCCTTTAGTCCAAAATGTTTTAAGGGATTTGGCAAACACTTAATATCAGAGCTAGACGATTTTCCAAGCAAATACTTTTCTTTTAGGAAGCTAACTTAAAATTAATTATTCTTTTCCTCATTTGGGTTCACGATGGTGGCATATGGATTAGCGACCTCCTGTGCCCAAAAGATTCAAATCTCTTGATCAAAAGGCTCATTTCATCGCCTTAGTAACAGTAAACGTACTATAGCAACTATGTATAAACAGAGATCTTAAATGTATTTTCATCCAATTCTCTACAAAAGGATTAACTACCTTATTACTTAACCAATATCTAAGCTTGAAAGTATCTGCAAATATCTTTTCCTTTTTTATTAAGACAACAATCGAGGCAATATGTTCCAATATGTTCCGATGTCTCGAGGCAATATGTTCCTAAACAACAGCAAAATTGGGACTGTTGCATTTAGCGATTTCTACTTCAACGCTAAGAAAGTAAAAATGAATGAACCAGATCTCATGGTTAATTCATCTATCCATTAATGTCGCATATTATTCTGTTAAAGTTCGTCCTTGAATATCTGTACTTGGAAATTTCCTTTTGGATAGCCTGTTTTATAGAAAATTCTTAAAAGCCACGCCACTGTATATTTTTTTTAGTTGACGATGTTAGGGGAAGGCTCATGAGCCTATACTAAAGCCCTAGCAAAGGAATAGAGAAAGGATTAGGAAGTGAGAGAGGAAAAAGCAAGTTTGTTTACCTTCGTTTTGAATAAAGACAGGTTGTAAGAGTCTGGAAAACAGGAAGAGTTTAGAGCATTCCAAAGATTACAAGATCTTAGGAGGAAGAAAGAGTGGGATATGATGAAGATGGAAGGAGCTACCCCACCCCGTAACCCCTTCGAACTGCTCGATACCTGTATAGTTTGCAGGGGCTCTTTGAAACATTCAATTGAGATTATGTAAGACCCTTTCAGAACTCTTCATCAATGCTCAATTTGAACCTTCAATGGATTTTGCCATAGCAGCAATTTACTGTTCTTTGTGTAGATAGGAACCTCCAGTAGTGCATCAAGGAGTTGTATTGGGGTGTAATTACCCCCACTCTTGCCAAAACATAGTCCTCATATTTTTTCTAAAAAATTGAAAAATGCATAGGGTAGGGGTAGGTTATGTTTTTTTATTTGCTGAAGGAAAATACGCCTGGTATTATTCATGATAAAGGGTAAAAATGGGGTGTAGTCTCATGGGTCATGCCGATTACCCTATTCCTCTGCAGAAGCTGGCCCCTCACTGGGAACCGTCATTGCAACACAAGGGTACACTTAGCTAATAAATTTATAATTTAGTGCCCAGGCTTCTACCGTTTGGTGTAGCCTGATAAAAAAGGTAATTGTCGCAAATCGGTTTTAAAAGGGTTGCCCGTGACGTATTATAATACTGAGATTAACGCGCATGAAAAGAGATTCTGAATTACTGTTTGAAGTTCGTTATATATGAGAGACTTTCTATCCTTGGCAGAAGAGCCAAAACAATTGGTGTATTGAAAAAAGGAGAGGAACAGAAAAGCAGAAGCAGATGCGTGTACAGCTGAAACAAAGAAAAAGCAGAAGTGACTTAACTGATGAACGTAAAATCTGGAACAAGGTTGCGCATCGGTTAACCCAGAACCAAGTATTCCTTTCAGGGCCCGCACCACTGGGTGGCCATGGCCCCCCACTATTTTGGGAAGCAAGTAGTTTTAAAACTGCAATAAAAGTGGTAAGAAGCCTTGACCCCCTAAATTTCTAGCCTTGCCCCCCTCCACTTAAAAATTCGTGGCGCGGGTTATGTCGTTGGGTTAAACAGGGTGAAGGTAACTTCCCGTTTGAAGTGCGTTATAGATCAGAGATTTTCTAGACTGTGCTCCAGACCCCCAACTTGAAGGAAGAGGGAAATCTACTCCAAAAGTTTTCTGCCTTTGGGAAAGAGCCAAATAGATTTGTATGTGGAAATATAGATAGAAGAACAAAGATACAGAGAGGTCGAGGAGCTCACAGTTGGAACGAAAAAAAGTAGAAGTTGCTTTACTGGTTAAACTTAAGCTGAAAATTTGGAACAAGGCTGAGCATTGGTTAAACCAGAGCCAAATTTTCCATCTTTCCACCTAGACTAGACGCTTCTACTATTCTTGTCTACTCTCTTCTATTTTCACGTTCAAGTTTATGTGTGTCGGGTGCCTGGGGTTCAGGTTTTCCAGCTTTTTTATTTTTTCTTTCTTTATTTAAAGTTGGTACAATTTCTAGCTATGCATACAAGCTAATTAAAACCAACTAATTTAAATTACCAACGCTAAATATAATATAAATCAAATATAACCGATGTTACTAACATATTCCTTGCAAAGATTACAAGTACAATTAAACGATGTAAATTCTGAGATTTTTTTCTTGAAAATTGATAATGTAGGGGAGTACTTTATCTCATTTGGAATTGAGTTCCATAATTGGCTACATCTGTATGATACGGAGCTTGTGTAGGAACATTAGGTGGGGGGTAGGGGGGTCTTTGTCTATTGTTGTAAACAAGGAGATGTCACATTATTTTTTCTTGGAATACATCTTTGTATACTTTGAGCCTATAATAGAATTTCAAATAGTTAAAAGGGTACGATCAATGCAGTGCATTATTTATCAATGTGTGTAGACCTGCAAAGGGCCCAATCTTTTTTCCATAATGCTGAAGAATGTTAAGATACATCTCCATCAATTCAGCATGAGTTTGTTTTGCAAAACCATGCATACTTGACAAAACAAAAACTCTTCAAAACAAAGAGAAAAGGCACCCCTATTTGTATGTACCAATGAAAGCAACATTGAAGAATACTGGGCTACTTCATTCAGTCTAACTACTCAACTTTTTGTCGCGTTATCCAATGGTAATCGATAAATTTTTGCAAGAGGCTCATTGCTTCTGCATAACACTGCAAACTTTACATCTGCTCCACCTCCTGAATACCCTTTTAATTTTCTTAGATCATCTCTCCATCGAGATTTGTTTGGCATATTTCATGCTGCTCAGTACGCATGAAACTGCTGCAAAATTTATTGTTGTTATGAACTTACCAAATTTTATCAATCCTACTCAAACAATTTTCTAATCATATTTTGAATCAGAGACTATTAAAACTAGCTCTCATCAACCGCAATGGATTCTTTAATCACTTCTATAGATTAACTGGCTCACAGAGGAACTTTCCAATTGCTTGAAATATTTCATTTTCAACCACATGCTAGTTGTGGGCTGTGACGCCCCCACACTACCCCGCAAAATCAAATAGCAAAAGTATAAGAGGCGTCATTAGAAATCAATAAGTGCTGAAGAAAATTTTCACTTAAATTCTGTAAAGATACTACTAAGATTAGATTCTACCCAGTACCTTCAATGTAATTTCCCACGAATATGGTCACAGGTGAAGCAAGCTGCTAAAGAAGATAGTAGTAGGGTTATGGGCGTAGCCTTCGGAAAGTGCACAACTTCTTACATCACTAAAACGCCTTTTGCATCGCTTTAGAGCTACAACCTTCTAAAACTGCTTTTTTTAGGTAAGAATTTTGAAAATGTTAACAAATCCCCCTCCCCAATATATACTCAAGCACCAAAAAATATATATTTATTCATTATTTACGGAATAAGTTAAACCATGCTTTGGGAAAAGAAAGGGGGGACAATTCCCCACCCAAATATTTCTTGATGCCATCACTTAATTTTCTTTCAGTACTGAGTGCAGATAGGGTGTGAGGGTTTGCATTACATACCTATGCCACCCTAGCTGTGTTTGGTCATTTGTGTCAATTGATATATCTCTCGTGGACAAGTTTTACTCTCGTGGACAAAAGGGCTGCAGCATGCTCGCGTAGCGGGCGTGACTGGGGCTTATCTAAAATCGAAGCTAATTTGATTCTCTTTATTCTAGGTTCTGCATACAATATCAGACATAAACAGTCTTCTCTTCTTGTACAGAGAATAAAGAGGTGACTATAGTTTTTCGTTTTTGGAATATAAGGGTGTAAAATGATATATAAACGTAAATTACCGATTTCCTGCAGCCCCATGAATCATTCTAATAATAGACTTTCTCTTGGAATATGATGCTGGAATTTTGAATACAACGTATGAAAATGCTAACGGAAAAAGTCTATAACGAAATTTATATCATCAATATATGAGAATTGAGCCAAGTCAGTACAAAAATGGAATAGTATCAAAGAAACTATCGTTCCAGAAAACAAGGAGACTAGAGGGCTTTTACTTGTTTCATTGAACCAGGAAAGGCTGGCAAAGAAATAAAATATTTAGGTCCAGATTGCGCTAATCTAAAGGTGTGGCCAACTTTTTACCTTTTTGACATTGTAAGTTACAAAACGAGTGCAGAATGAGAGAAAAAGCAATAGTGGATATAATGGAAACATTAATTCACAATAGAAACACTTAGCTAATGGAAACATATGATATACACAAAAACATTAGCAAATTGTCTTGCTAACGGAAAAGTGTTTTGATGGATGATGATCTAGCTGATGGAATTATATGACAATTTTAATCTAATGATGCAATAGAAGAGAGCATGAGCGAGCCGAGAAGAAGTGAAGCATCTTAGTTCTGAATCCAGGATGTTTATCATAAGCTGGCGGCGCATATAGTCAGATATTAGCCGCTGACTTTAGGAGAAGGAATTTTTAGATAAGAAATTTTCAACTCACCCGTTTATCATGTTTTAAAAGGGTTATGTCCATGTTTTGGTATGTGACGCAAGCCTAACAAGAGATAATACTGTCGTAAAGTTTGAATTTTGGGTTGCTTATGAGCTTAATACTTTTGACATTAATCCACTTAAAACTGCATGGTAAGAAAGGAGTAAAGCAGAATGTAAAACCAAAAGATCTGAGTAATATAGCGATCGCTAATGCTAGTTGATCATTCTAGCATTAGCAATCGGGCACAGCTTAAAGGAAGTGAAGATTTAGAGACGTATAAACCAGGGAGCAAGAGCGCAAGAACCTCGTCCCGAAGTTTAAGTGAAATTTTTAGTTGAAATTCTTGCTGTCAATTTCTTGCTGACTGGTGACCGTGATCAGTGCCCTTCCTAAAGTCGTAGCTCAAAGTCATGAATGCTTCCAACATCCATGTTTGATTCAATTCATGGCTTTTTTGATCGAAAAGTATTGATCTTTAATAGAGAAAATCATTATTTCATTTAACTACTTTCTAGAGACTGAAGAATCGCAAAAAGAGATGTTCAGAGGGTTGTATTATTCACAGTATCAAGTAAGACCGAAAGTGCACAAGTGCAATTAGAAACGATTTCCTTTTTTAGGATCTATGTGGATGAAAGAGGGTCGTTACCCAATTAGAGGTAAGTCTAGTGTCCTAATTTGGCCTTTAAGTAAAATTATCTGAATCTTTCCATCTGTCTCGTAGATCTTTTACGATTTATCTGTCTTACAAAAGTGACAGTCATTTAACCTCTCTTAACACCGTAACGTAAGCTTTTTAATAAGCAAAAGTATCATTCAATCTCTGAATTAGAGAAAGAAGACGTTTCCTCATAGGGATTGTTTTTATCATATTTTCCCTTCTCCTAATTATTTGCTGGGTCAGATTAGCAATGCTGAATCTAAAACTGCTTTTGATAACTCAAAGAAACAATGAACGGTAATCGAAAATTAAAGTGAAAATCATATATAAATACAGAGGATAAAAGCATTTGCTGCTTTTAACTGGCTAAGAAACAGCTAAACTGACTTTTTAACATACGAATAGAGCGTCTTATTTCTCAGAGCGTTTAAGCAAAGGCTATAGTTAAATCATCCAGGGGCTCAAGTATTGGTTTTGCATTATTCCTTTTGTGGTGATAAGAGTCTTTCGATGGGGTGAAAGGGGAAATAGTAGCCACTGGCTTCAATAGCACTAGACTTTGCCAATGTCTATTCAGGCATTTCAGTATATTTCGGGGTCGTGAAGGGGGAGATGTGAGACACACATGATACAGAAGTAGCATCTCTTTGCTTATCTCTCCGCTTGATCTATAATCATTGAACAATAATGAAAGAAATGGTTTGTTAAAACTGTGATACCACTCTTTGGACACGCTTTGGAGTAAAGAAAACAGCTAAGAATTAACGAAGACCATCACTTCACAAGCGGATAAAACGAGAAAATGTTAATGCTGTTAAACCTCGTATGTAACATCATAAGTTAAAGCTTAATTCATTCAGCTGTCAAGTTCAAAATACTTACCTGTATGGAGGTTAATGTTTATCTTCTTAGAATAAATGGAAACGTATCTTTTTGATTCTAATCTGGTTAATAATCAACAAGCTTACGATTGTTACTAAGGTGCAAGATTATCCTACGTCTGCAGGATTCTGTTGCCCGGAACCCTCGTGAACGTCTTTTGTTTCTCAACACGATCGGCATCTGGGATTTTTTTGAAGTAATTGACTTGGTTTTCAATGTGGGTTTTTAAAGTTGTAAATTCTGCAATACAAGGAAGCTGGGAGGATACAGTGCCCAATGCTAATGATTCGAATGCAGCAGTTAAAATATGTTTTTGCTTTATAAACATGCACCTTAATTGACCAGACAGGTTAAGACCTGTCCTGTTCAATAATCAGTTTCTCCAACTTGATAAAGCAAGAGACGTGTTGAACACCCTGGCAGTGAGACTCAGATACGCCCATTTGATGTCGATCCTAAGGAAGTTCGTATTCATGTAAACAATCCAGCTAAGAGAAGAGTATTTTTGGGAAATATCTTATAATTGGGTAATTACAAAGTAATGGAAGGCCAAATCAACAATAACGAAAGCTTGAACACCGTTTTCCATATTCCTGAACATTGGATGCCGGTGGATCAAAGATAATAAATCGAAATTCATGTTTGTATCAATTGAAATAGACTGACAAAAAACACGTCAAAAATATCCCAATCACTCATTTCCAATGAGTATAAAATTGGCAATGCTCTATAAAAATGCCTTCTTCAAAGCTACTCCAGTAAATCATGCAGCGATAGTTAGAAAAAGATAGTTAAGACTATACGTGGCTCTTTCTATGTTTGTATGCTAAGTTTTCTTGTCTATGACGTCATTGCACTTAATCTTCAAGCATCCAATCAAGAGCAAAGCATGCGTGTATTGTCTCGTTTTTTCGAATAATGTACATAATCAACTTTATTGCAATAGGCACATGGGTACCTGTCTGGTTTTCTTTTTTGTACTCAGTCATAACGTGCTTTACTCTAAAAGGTATAGTAAAATCGGCAATATTTGTTTTATTTTTAAGCCTGAACGTTTGAGAGGTACCTCTTTTTACTTTCCAGATTGAACATTCCCTGTTTTGCCAATTCTAGCTTCTTTAGTATCGGCAATATAATATATGGTGTCCATAAGGGCTCCTGTCTTGGTCCACTTCTGTTCCTAATCTACACAGATGATCTAACATTTTTCTTAAAAAGGAAATTTTATTGTTTGACAACGGTTCTGCGACTTGGCATTCCTTGAGGCTATTTCTTGAACTTCAGCATGATTTTAACCTACATCTTGCCAATATACAGACCTGACTGCAGGGAAAGGAGTTAACATGGTAAAACATAGTTTACGAAAATACTTTGCAAAACAAATATTCCAAGTTTCAGTTTCATCGTCGCTTTTCAATCTTACTTGATAACGGGCTATGCTTGAAACGTCGTTAATTATTTTAAAAAGATATTTTCCTGGTACAAGAGGAACAGCATATTGAACAAGTTACGGAGAGGCATTACAATGAGATAGGAGTAAAAGATAGAAACTTTTGAACGATTTCATATGTACGCTGATGTTCCTTGTTCGCACACTAACAAAATAGGTCGATTATTTTCTTGCAATTCTCCAATTTATCATTCAACTTCAAAAAACATTTGCATCTTTGATTTCTTTGATTCTTTTATTTGGTGTCAATATTTTAATTGCTGTACAGGAATGGTATGTCCTGATACCGTAGATGGAACTTTTGTTTAAAAGCTATTCCAGTGAAAATTTTGATCACGAAACTTTGACGGCACGATATACATAGCCCATAAAATGTTTTCATTAAATTGAGGGTTTGCATATCCCAAAGAATACTTTGGAGCAAAACTGTTTTATGTTGACTTGTGTGAACAAATAAAAATAGCTTAAAATGCCATATCAAGGATGTAAAATCACCATTTGATCAAAAACTTCAAATTAGTGATCTTATTTCTTTCTTTAGAAGAGTCGTTATATTAGACCGATTAAGTCTGCCACTTGGTGTTAACTTCTTGCCTTTGACAACCGAGACTAATAAAAGTTAGTCTTGAAATTCAAAGTTTTTCCGCTTGCATAAATGCATGATGCAAAATGACATTATTAATAAAGGGTTTTATTTTCATTTTCCTTGTATGTTTAAGCAGGGACTGGTCATAGTAAATTTCAACGTATGAGCTGCAAAAATCTGTTGGAAAGCTCAGCTCCATGATGAACGTATTGAGCTTCCTTTCGGGAAAGTCAAATTCCAGTCTAGCAAAATATTCATTTCAAAAACCTAGACATATCAGACACTGTTTGTAAGAGGAACCCAGTTTATTAGATTGTGTCATTGTTTTCTTTGTTTATAGATGAGCTTGTCTCATCTTCAAGATGAGCTTTCTTTTCAAGATGAGCTTGTCTCATCTTCAGTTAAATAAGAATTATATGTGTTAATTTTTATAGTGCAAATAATGGTGTTGGTACAATCGAACCTCTGGAGCTTGAAAATTAGAAAGAATAATTGGATCAGCTGTCTCAATACCACAGGGGGGCTGGGGGTTTAAAGATTACGGTTGGTTTGGCTAATTCGAACAAGCGAACAATTGGGAAGTCATGACCCCAATCATAACACGCCATATCAAAAATTTTGTTCCAAGAAAGTTACTCAACCAAACACTGACTCTGACGAAATGACTTGTCAAAATTCAAGCCTTCTTTTTTAAAAAGAAACAGGTTTATCAGAAACAAGCACTAGAATGGCCAAAGCTTTAAGAAACTTTTATTCTAGGCTCAAGAAAAATTAAGAAACTGTAAAATTTTAATTTTTTTGAAAAGAGTCTATCTGATGATTAGGAATATAGAAAACAAAACATATTTTAACAGATAAAATTTGATCTGCATGGATTTTCTCATGACGATCTGAGTCTATATTCATCCAAAAATCCTCAGCTTCAATACAATATGTCAATTTAGGGTTCCGTCAAAACAAACCAACTAAAAACTTTAAGTACTAAAACGCCAAAATATGATGGCAAATTAAGAAACTTTTAGTATAAAAAGCTGATCCAAGTTTCTTATAAGAAAAGAGTAAGCCAAATGTTTCTAAAATTCTACTGGTTGATAAAGAATTTCATTGGGGTAGAGGAAGATTTTTCAGGAAAGGAGAAGAGAAGTGTAGTACCTTCTTTCGGTTAAAATTCCATTGAAATTGCGACGATCAAAACATATTTTAACTGAACTGAACTAGTAAACTGAAGTTTACTGATAAACAGGGACAAACTAATAATTATACAGGAACAATTTTCTTTTTTCTTCAATTTTATATTTAAAAACATTCTTGCATTGTGCCACAACAAAATGACTTAAAATCATGACCAACTTCACTACAAAATATTAAGTTGCTAACTAATAAAATTGTCGTTTAATCGATATAGTCATTGTTGGAACACACTGATAAGGAGACTTCAAATGGAACAACACAGGGGCATTTACATATTTGAGCAGGGTGTGAGATTTGCTGAACCTGTTTGTTTTACGTATCTGATTCTACTTTTTAGCTGGGTGTTGATGATGATAATTTTGGGGATAATAATCATAGTAATTATGATAATTATGAGGATGAAAAAACAGTGATTATGATGATGATGATAATGTAAATGACGATTCTAATTATAGATACCGAGTTTGAGAATTGTTACAATTTTGATTATGCACTTGTGCTATTTCATTTCAGTGTATAATAAACATTTGCTTTTAAGCATTTAGAAATGTTGTTATTGATTCTACACATAGTTTATTAATAAGCAATATCTTGAATATAATAATAACAAAACGATATTTTTCTAAATGATAAGACGCTGATAAGCAACAATCAATAAAACCGATTGGTTTTTTTTTCTTAAAAAGCATTGAAGTAATGAACGAAACTTCAAATACCTCACAGTGCCGTCAGAACGAAGTTTATATTGAGGGGGCTGCTCAGTGTTTTCCTTCTCAATTATTGCACTGTTATAAAGGAAACCAACTAAAGATTGACAATTATTGGGGGCCCCAAGCCGGTTCCGACGGGCCTGCCTCAAAGTTGTTAAGGGGCTCAGGGCTGAAATTCCCTAATAATTGCCAACAAATAACTTGAAAATAAGGTAAATTAAAGGAATTTGGTAATCGATTGTTCAGTTAATAAAACCATTACCCCCATGGTAACCTCATGGCACCCAAGATTTTTGGCATATATGGATTCTAATACCCTTGCTTCATTCGGGTATTTTCCTTTATACCATAGCTATGCTTCGTCATCGCAGCTGAAGGGATTGCGCAGTGACCATTTATATGTGCATTCTCAGCAAAAACCATGCCTTTTTCTTCGAAAGCTATCCAAAAACAGTGGAATCAAGAATTCATGGACACTCATTAAACTATCTTACCGGTAAAACAAATTAAATTAACAAAGTTTCCCGGTTGAAAGAATCCTCAGTTCAATAGCCTTTCCGTCATAACAAACTACTTGGGACTCCACTGTGTAATTAAAAAATTCTTGATAACTGAGCCCGACTGAGGTGGCCTAAGAGCGCAGACGTATGATACAAAGCTAATTTTTTACTTGGGCAGACATGAAGAATCCGGATAATTTTCACGTTTTGCTGGATGTCATATTTTTAGGAGCGCCTTCCCTGACCCTAGGCGACCTGTGATTCGTTAATGCAGTCAAAAAACTCCTTGGCTTGTATGACACGAGGTCAATCGGATTCTTCAGCTTCGCCTTATACCTGCCACTACATGGCATACGAGGTGTACTATAGATGCCTCTCGTCCATGCAATATGCAAAAAACCAATCACGGATTTACAATGCTTTAAGCAATTTTATTCAAGCAAATTCTTAATATTCCACTCGTGCTAAGCTTGTTTGGACGGGCATTTAAAAATAAATGCAATAATGAACAGCAGACAAATAGTTCTGAAATTAGATACAGAATCAACGATTGCAGTGAAATTCGTAAACAATCCGAGCAAGGTCAGCTGGTTTAAACATATGAATCAACCATTAATCGCTTCTTTGAGGTCATAGCCGCTCCTTTGCTCCTTCATCGATTCGGCTAATCGCTTCTCTTTTTCTATAGCTTTTATCTTCTTCAACTCTTCCTCCAAAAACAAGGTGACCTGACGATGATCAAATGACTTTGCGAAGTCCAAAGCCGTTTTCCCATGCTCCGATCTCTTGTTAATGTTGGCTCCCTTGCTTATGAGCAAACGCACCAAGCCAATATGACCATTTAACGCCGCCATCATCAAAACAGACTTCCCGTCAACATCAACAGAATTAACATCCGATCCGTGGTGAATCAAAATTCTCCCAATATTTTCATCCCCACTTGTAGCGGCAACTCTCATAAGAGGGGTCCAACCAGATGTATAGTCTTTTTTATCCAACTGAAAATGCACAACATGAAAATATCAATACCTAGGTTATTGAAAATATTACTTCCAAACAATTCGAAGTATTCGTCAAAAAAAACATAAAACAACAAGAAAACAGAGAAATAACACTGCATTGCTGTCTTTGCTGTTCTAAAACGTCTCTTCTCAAAAACACACTAAACCTAGACATGTACGGACATTTTCAAGCTTCATCAGATGGTAAAAATTTTTTTTAAAAACAACACGGGATTTGGAGCTCAGCCTCTCGTTGTTTAACACTTTGCAATATTAGATACTGAATTCAACATTGCTTGCTTTTTCTTTATGCAGAAGAAAATTGCTTCTTTTAAATCTATTTACCTATTTTACAAAATTACTTCCTAAGACAAACTAAAGCTTTTCATTTGGCACTCTTCAGAGTATTAAGACGTCAGAGTAATGATCGCAAATGTTGACTCAAGGCTGAAATACACTACATAAATCGAACGATTTATCACTTACCCAGATGAAGATCGAAATAGGCCACCCAAAAATGTAAGTAAACGAAAAGCGTCAAACGACATTTTAGTACATCTAAAATTGTATGCTATTCTAAAGCAATTTTTCCGTTTTACTCAACCAAAAAATTGTAATTTATTTTATTCTCTAGAAAAGTTTTCATTTGAAGTCTTAGTCTGGGCTATGCTTAGCATTTTTGCCAAATCACTTTGCTCATTTTGGTTGACGATTATGAATAAACGTGTAAAAAACCGATTATAACCACATACCGTTCCTAGATAATTAAGACACTGTTTAAATAAGCAAAAATCTCAAAAATTGTTTAAAAATCTATAGTTTATAGAAATAATTGAGAATATAAGTATTAGAAAAATTGAAATGATATTGAAAATATTGCAATGTTACATTAAGATATAATAAAAAAGTAATTTAAAAAGAAGTAATTCAAAAAGACAAAAAATGATAAGAAAAGACAATAAAATAAACTAGCCAAAACAATAACGAACACAGAATAAAAATTAAAGTTCAAATGTTTTTGGCTTGAGCTTAACATCTTAAGAAAATTCTCTGCAATACACATTCAAATAAAGCCTAACCATAATTTCATAACCTATTTAGTGTTTTGGGCGGACTAAAATGCTTCAGGAATTAATTATTTAGTTTCCTTTGAAAAAAAGGTATTTAACATAAATCGTATTTTTGCAAAACGCTCTAGGTTTCCTGATTGGCTTTCAAAACCCTCATTGTCTTAATATTTTCTCATATTTGCGGTTGATTTTTTTCTACTATATAATTTTGGGTTTAATTATAAAAGTGTAAATGCAATTTGAATTTCAAAAGCAGATTTGACAGGTATGACCAACAGAAGAGAATTAAAATATCCTGGTTGACTTCTAATTACCTTATATAGTTAAAAAAAGAGCAAGAACATTTTTTTGAAAAGACACACACGAAGGGAAGCTAGTCGAAAATCCACAGCATGGGAATAATGGAATCATTTGATTCAATCAGCGATGAAATTATGTTTATATCCATTGACGTGAGACAGGAGGGTACCGGGGGCACGTGTCCCCTCACTTTTTAGAAACGGAGGTAAAGTGCCTACAGGGGTACCCCATTTTTGCCTTCATTAGCCCCACCATTTTCCTTAATTCTTCCCATATTAACCTCCAATATGGATCGGCGTGTGGAATATACAGAATAAAGTTGAATAAAATGTAACGTATAAAGAATTTAGAAAGTAATTAAAAAGAAAAAATAAATTCATTGTGATTTAATAGAATCCTGTGGCTAAATGAAAGTCTAAATTAGCTCATTAATGAGCAACCCTATTTCTGTCACTAATCTATCAAACAATTAACAAAACATTTTCTGGAATATATAGACCAAACGAACGGTTGTTCCACATTTCCCTGTTACAATGAAGCTACAAAATTTCAATATCCTTTTGCTACTAACAAACATGTTATTGATAAAAAGTTGCATAAACATTTCTTATATATCCCAAATCCAGCAGGTAATCAAAACTTTGGTGTTTTTCAGACATTTTTGAAAATACATATGTTTCCTTAGTGTCAACCTTGGTATTCGAAGTGCACTAAAAATATCTGAACAACCTTTTTCATCGCGTTAAGGCCACCAGTGAACTAAGATAAGCTTCTAACCGAAAGAGGCTTAGTTATCTTTGAATGAGCATGTTCCAACTTGTTTACCTCAACTCCTTTGCTAACCAACCACCGCACGACTTCAAAGCTCTTCCCATCAGCAGCCCAATGCAGAGCAGTTGACCCGGTCTTGTCGCGAGCCCCCAGATCAGCTTTGTGTTCATAGAGGACTTCAGCTGCATCCAATTTTCCTATAGATATAGTAGAATCTGTAACTCATTTCTCATTTAATCATGTTCAGCTAGAACAACTTAACAACGGTCTTAAAAATCAGGAAACAAGGATTTACAATGCCTGACACGAAGCAATGTGTCTCATCTTTATATTTTTCTCATCTTTTCACAAAAAACCACAAATTTGCCCCCAATTCCCAAAAAAAATTATGATGCAATGGTTGAATATGACATTGAGAATCGCTGTCACTACTTTAAATATTTTAGAAATGTTTGATGTTCCTTGCTTCTAGATAACTTACTTTCTAAACCTTGATGTAAATATTATATCGACAACTCCAATATATAACAATCATAAACACAAACATTACATCAGGTCAATTATGATACCAACTAAGTCACAAAATGACAAAAAAGCACGAAAAAGCAGAAGAGAATAATTCGTATCTAAAGAATAGTTTTCGCGCGACAATCAGCGAACTTGAAGTATTAAACTCGGACAATAACTAAAGCTCAATGGAAGTTAATATCCAGGTGGAGAAGAATGCAAAGAAACTACCAATCGAACACACCATCCTTTCTCTCATTTCAATATATTTACACTTAAGATGTGCAGCATATTCAAAAGAATCGTCACAAACTTCGTTACCTGCGTAACACCCAACCATAAGGGCAGTTTTGCCACTGCTGCTTTGATAGTTCACATCTGCATGATTCTTTATCAGCAAGCCCATGATTTCCTTATGACCCTTTTGAACTTAGAAATGAAAGTAAAATAGAACAGTTTTAATTTCTGCCTTCAAAAGGCTTAATTTCGAAATGACACGATGTATGGTCACATAGAGAGGAAGGACCTGAACAATGCTCAGCAAGTATAGCTTTTCAGTGACCTACAATGCCTGCCAATAGTACTTGGAACACCCACCAATTTACGCTGCATTTGATATCTTTCATTCCTTTCATGAAAAATAATTTGCTACGTCCGCCCCCTTCCCCCTAAAACAATGTTAATGATTTAGAGAAATATCATAAAAGAAGCGCAAAAGAAAGTGCTTCCTAAAATCCTAACCCGTTTGATAGTAAACCAACATTGTTCCGTGGGGGAGAGGGGGATTGGTTTTGACCTTGGAAATTGATGTCAGTGTTCCAAGACTTTTGGCAGGCATTGTAAAACTACTTTCAGACGCTAGAGGCGAACAAAACAAAACAATACAAAAACAATGACAATGTTTTAGAAAGTTCTGTCAGCTTATTTTCTAAGATACTTGAGATTGAGCATAGCTTAGCATTTTTGTACCTACTGAAATAATGGTTTTCAAAAATATCGCTGTTAAAAACTGAACAGCGATGTTGGAAATGATAATGCAATTTCAACTATCCATTGATCCCGAATAAGCGGGGGTTCTAATAAGCAAGGGGGGGTTCAAAAATTTCTTAAAATCCAATAAGCGGGGGAGGGGGTCGAAATAAGCAGGGGGGTGGGGTGAAAAAATTGGTGTAAAATAGTACTAAGCAGTGTTAGAGGAAAACGTCAAACATCAAGATGATAGTTTAAAAACAGAACGGAACAATAATGTCCTACTACTTTTATCAACCAACTCAACCTCAGTTGTTCACCCTTTTTGAAGGGCCTTCCTACAAAAATTGAAAATTTTAGAGGGCGTCCTAACAAGAGTGGGGGGTTGGAAATTTCCTCGAGAAAAATATGATCCCCTTTTGAATAATCTAAAGCCAATGGAAAATTTTGATATGTCTTCTTGTAGGTACTTGAAGGAACTTACCAGCTATCATCAAAGGAGAATAACCATACTTGTCTGGTGCATTTATAAGTTCTTTATTCAATTCTAAGGCAGAAAAACATAAATTATCAAAAAGAAATGAGACAATAAACATCAATTTAGAACAGTGTGAAACATGAAGTCCAACATTGCAAAATAGAATCAAAGATAGTTGTACAGTGATCCATTGAAAAACATGAAAAAAAATTTCCAATCGGCAGAGCCCAATTGTTTTTTCATCAAACAGTTTTGGAACTGAACTACATGTTTGCTTTTTTTCTGATTTGCCAATTTTTATTAATAAATGGGTATATTTTCCATCCTTTCTTTCAGGGCCTTATTCTAATGCTTTATATCCAGAGAATTGTGAGAGGAAAAAGCTTTTTGTATGTTTCAAAATGCTTGCTTTTTTCAAAGACATTATTAAATTTTTTACTGCCGAAATTTATTCAAATTTTTCCCAAATCTCAATGATTGCTAAATTTGTATAACTACCAAATAAAGCTACATTTCAACTACGGATGATTATGTTTGAAAATTTTGTTTCATCTTTCTTGTTGCTTTCATCCAGAAACAATCTATACATGTGATACATGTGAATGAAAGGGCTAATAAATAATTTACATGAATTGCTATTTACCTGTACAATCTTGCTAATGGATTAAGTTTTTATGTGCATTTTAGCATTGGAAAGATTCTCATCCTTCATATTGGTAAGATGCATTATAAAAACATGCAACTACAAAAATACCATAAAGGGGATAAACATGAAGAAGAAAGCAACCTTGTGAACCATGCTGTATAAATTTGGGGAAGAATTTATTTCCTTTTTGGTAAGACAGATGTCTGGGTGATTTTCAACTAACTGCTGTTTTGATAATCTGCTTTGTGCAAAGTAGCAGTCTAAAAGCCTTTATGCGGTCAACCTTGAACTTTTTAGTGGAGTGATGGTGCCTCTGGATTAGAGGAAAATCTTTGCAAGTCATTTGCTAATCTTATATTCAGAGAGAAAATGTTATCCTTAAACTGATTTGGAACAGACAAAAAACCTGGAAACAAATTGAGATTTTACCTTAGAGGGATTGAAAATCCACTCTCCCAAACTTTAATTGCAACAAAATAATGATCAGAAAAAATACATAAACTACAGTGTTTGAATTTAAAAACCTCTATAGACTGAAAGTGTTTTCAAAATGGTGATGAGAGTAAAACTGTAGCCAAAATGAGCAAGGAGCAATGTGAATGCTACTGTGAGTCTTACATGCTACTTGAGAAGTTAAGAGCTTTCTGTATTTTGTTTAAGGTATTTACTTTATCTGGAAAAGTGATCAACCTTGAGAGCTTCACCTTGTGAGGTAAGCCATATGGGCAGTCCATTACTCTCTGGAAATTTCCTCATGAAATAGCCTGAATCAGTGGACCAACTCTAGTTACACATTTTCAAATCCAAACTGACTGCTTGATCAGCACACAGCTGGTACCATTGAAACTTTAGTGGGTCTAAGCTTGAAGTGCTCTGAGATCCCAGTTGGAAAAATTCAACACAAATAAGCTGCTTGTATATTTTGAAAAAATCAATATCATCAAAATTTAAATTTACCCTTGATCAATCTTTCAACAGCTTCAATATCGTTTCTGTTTGTTGCCTTGTGAAGATCTTCACTGGATGGTGGCTTTTTTGTCGTTGTCACTTCAATAGCAGCACTCCACGGACTAGCACCGTTGTCATTTGCAGCTCTCAGTCTATATCTATACGATGTTTTTGGCTCAAGACCTTCAAACACATGCCTAGATGAGAATCCACTATAAACTGTTCCATAGCTGCGTTGACCTGAACTAACTTCTTCCTCCTGTACGACATAGTGCAGACGATTGTCTAGCCGAGTTGCTGGAAGACCAACATGTTCTGGATCTTTTCGGTAAGTGCCCCAATAAAGCTCAATTGAGCTGTGTGTTACTTTTCCAACAATTGGTGGGTCTGGCTTCTCTGGAGCAGACATTGCATTACTCGGTGGCCAGTTAAACCTCTCACTAAAACCTAAAGGTAATAAAATCAGAGGCTAGTATTCTAGATTTTTTCAAACTTCCAATTAAACTCAGCGTCTACCTTGTAAGATTCTTCCAGAAATCTACCTGCGTGGTGTATAATCGCGAATACATGTTAGCAAACCTACAAAACCTAATTACAAATACAGTCAAACCACATCGAATGAATTTTAATAGCTTTTCCTTCAAATGATTCAAAGTTCAAGGAAACTTTACCTTAAAGATTTAACAGTGGTTTCACATTTTGGAGTTTGAAAATCTTGTTCAAGCTGAGCCAAATGATCACCCGCCATTTCTAATATATTACTATGACAACAAGCCTAGCCCCGTTTTGGTTCAGATTTTTGATTGGAATAATATAGGCTTTTCTCCTCTGTTTTTATTTCCTTGCTGCTATTCTAGCTATATTCAGAGTTTCTCTCGATTTCTGATGGCAGCTGGGTGTCGTGTTTATTTTTAAACGATACTTATGAAACGGCTGCTTTTTAAATATTAATTATCTTGTTCGGATAAAAAGACCAGTTTTACGTTGAAACGATTAAGTGAATTCTAGCAAACCTTGATTTTTTTATCTGGTACAATCGAATGTTTTGAGCCGTTGCTTTATACAGAAAAAAATTCGTCAGATAGCACCCTCATGGAGTATAATCTTCACCTAATGAGAGACTGTTTCTAAGTGTGAATGTAAACTTCCTTTTCATTAGGTTATCACCAATTCAGGGAGACAAGATGTTACGAGAGAGGGTGATCGATACAGAACCTACTTCAAGCTTTCCAAGTAAGTTGAAATTTCTGACAAAATTGAAAAAAAACAATTTCTGGAAAGAATCAATTAAGGATCATCTCTTGTCCTGACAAAATGTCAAACGAGGCAAGCGAAAGGGTGTCGTGTTTCACCAAAGCGCAGTTAGCTGGCTAGGCATATGACAAAGTTTAAAGATTTCTTAAGTTAATACATAATCTCAGGAAACAAAAGAAAAGGCCTTTTCCTAAAAATATAAATCAGAGCTGCGGCATTCAAGTTTTAAATTCTTCGATAAACATTTATCATTTGTATATTATCTGTTTGTTTGAGAATTGATTCGCTTGTTTGTTAACCAAGACTGGTCTGGGCTTTGGGCACGAATACCCGTGTTTTCAAGAATGTCTCAAGATGATTCCTAAAGAAAAGCTACTGTATATAGGCATAAATCAAGAGAAAACAACGACGATACATTTCTCATTGAATGTATTATTTTTTCAATTTTCACTTAAAAGCTTTGTAAACAGTTTTTTGAGACAAAGACATAACGAGATCCAAAGGTGTTTGGACACGTTATAGACAAGTGTCTGCAACCATTCTTACTGAATTCGATTTATTTGCATTATTTATCCAAACATCAAGGCCACGAATTATGAGTTAAAATCTCCCAAATTCATTAGTTTGCTTTGCACGTGTCTTGAATTGATCGATAACTTCCTCTTTAGTAATTTTAAATTGCCTTCTTGAGATTTGATAGTTTCAATAAAGGAACTGCAAGCATCTTTAATTTTAGATCCAACATCCATAGTTTTTGGACTTTTTGACAAATTTCCACTTAAAAATTGTTTAAGCATGTTTCTTTCTGATAATGCTAACCATGGTAACTTTTTCAGCCAATTTGATAAAGTGACTAAATTCGTTTATTTACTACAAAAAAGATCGAGTGTGCGGTAAAAATATTGACCTCTATGTTATTAAATGTTTAGAAAAAAGTTATTTAAAAAAGATAAGAATATTCCTATTTTGTTGTGTGTGACTTTTCATTAGACTGTCACTAGTTATCATATTGTTAATATAAACTTTAGTCATTTTTTCTATAGTTGTTAAACTTAGCAATATGTATGATAAAAAGGCTCCAAGTGGACAATGAAGCGGAAACTAAAGTGAAACTGTTAGCCTAACAGTTTTTGCGCTCCCGTATTCTCAATTCGTGCTCTGTCGCCCTTTCTTCAAGAAAGTTACGCATAAAGTGCGGATATTCCGATTCTTTACAAGACGCTTTTGAAAGTTTCGCAAACCTACCCTGGAAGCTTCTTTTCTGTATTTCTTCTTGGTGGTACAAGACTCTTCTCATTCTCTTGCGTAAAATATTAGGTCATCTTGCAGAAACGTATAAGTACAACTTAAAACAGTAAATACTGAAAGAATGCTAGAATGTACCACGGTTAAATCATTTGGTATCGAGATAATCATTCAGTGTTATGGTATTAAACATTTTACTGATGTTCCTTACCTCAGTTTAATCTATCTGCAATCCGATCACAGTAAATATGATGCACTTTGCTGCTCAATGTGGCTAAAACTCTTCGTTTGCGAAATCGGTTTATTCCTTGTGAGTACGATATGTGCGCATCGGGGTTTTCAAGATGGTTTTTCTAAGCTTGTATCCGAGTCTTGGTTAAATGAGGTAGGGCGAATTAATCTGTAAACAGAATCGTCTTCGGTACCACTCTCTGTTGAACGTCTATTAAGAACCGTACTTGAAAAACTAATGCCCTGACCGCAATTTCAAATAGTGCCCTCTGAATAATTTACATCCTTATGAAGTCCTCGCAAAGGTGACCCAGTCAAGTTGCAGGATCAATGGCTGTGTGACCCAGCAGTCGATAAGCAATTCATCAAAATGAAGTTTCTGTTCATTATATATGCATCCTGATTATATAAAATAAGCAAAAGTGGAAAATCGTCAATTAAGTCGTTGTTTCACCGCTCTTTTGACATGCACGGTGTAATTTTACATTCGTACATTGACAACGTAACACCAAGTCTTCCATAAACAAAAAAGAAAGCGATTTATTTCTTTAAAGAAGAGAAGCAATCTTTCAAAAACAGATTTCTGCTAAACAGCAATAAGCAGCTTTTTTTTCGAACTGACTTGCAAAGTTCTAAATCCATGCCTTTCTAGATGGTGTAGTTTTGACAATTCGTATAACTTGATCATACAACATTAATAAGAAATTTTTTTAAGATCCTATATAAAATTCTATGCAAAGTTTAAAATTAAAATCGAGAATCAAACAATCTCGTCAGAAATCTGGTTTTGTCTGAAAGCTGTTTCGTCCAAAAACTCTAAAGGTTTAATCAAGTCTTATAACAGGGACGCCGGAATACTTATTGGGTTGAGGGCAGGCGGGGCTCTAGACAAATTGGATAGATTTTATAGTAGTTTTTCCACCACTTTCTTCGAAGCCACAAAAACACTAACTTTAAGAAATTTAACAATAACGTTGACTCATTTAATCTCGTCAGATATGACTCAAAACTCGTAAACCTTAACTCAGAATTAAAAGCAGGGTTGGAGTTAGCACAAGTGCATTAAAACTAGGCTATGGCATATACTTGCTGATTTATAATAATCGCTACATATTTTAATTCTTATCGTTAGTGCTATTTTACACCATGTATACCATACACTTTTGTTCTAAGATTTGAGGTTCTGTGGCTATATCTAGTCACATAGCTTACCTAGTCAGTCAGCGGCGTTGCCAGCTTCAAAAAATTGGGAGGACAAAAACATATTCTCTCGACTTCATACTCTTAGAAAATCCTTTTTTTAGCATTTTTCAAATTTTGGAAAAGCAACTTACTCAAGCAGCATTTTTTGTAACGGTCGTTTTTTTGCCAGTGCAAAAATCTAAATCAATCTGATCAGCCCAACTCCCCCCCCCCAGGTTTTTAAACGGATTTTTAGAAACTAGAAAATTGACTTCTGGGAAAACCGGGGTGGACTACCGTGACAACGCCACTGTAGTCAGTAAAACCTTTCATGTTAAAAGTTTTATGTTTGCTTTTTCTAATAAGCCACAATTAAACAAGCAAAATTATGCAAACATTAGCCAGATGACTGCATCTGAAAGAAAATACCACAAAGGCCATAAAATTGAGTAATAATCATTTCAAGGCAACAACATTTCGTGGGGTTTCTTTTCGATTGAAGAAACTTTCATTTGACACAGTTTCCAGCATACCCTTTGTTATAAGAAAGAGTATGAAAATAAAACAATTGAGGCAAGGAAAGACCTTGTCGTGTACTTCTCTCGATAATTCAAGGCTGTTGCGTGCACAATTTAACATCAATTGGCATCAAACTATAAAATCATCTCATGTTGATATCTCTTTTGTCATCAACTTTAAGTGAAGAGAGAGGGTAGATTTTGAACTACACACAAATGCTACCCGAAAATTTTCATCCAGTATTTCTCAGAACTTCACCCACCGAGAGCAAATCACCCTTGAAAATCTCCTACACCTTTTGTGAAAATCCTATTGGTTTAACTGAAAATCTCTGGAAATCCTTTTGTTTTAAAGAAAATCTCGTACGCTATTTGCAAGAGTGAATTGCCCCTCATCACCTACTTGACACGTTGAAAAATATTTTCAGGCCAGAGACACACGTGCATACACTATGGTTATGATTTTTTATTTTTAACTTAAAAGCTCATGGGCCCCTTCCCCTGAATTAATTGATTTTCAGCAATAGACACGAGCAAAGCTTTCTTGAATAGAACAAAGCTTTCTTGTTACCCCCACCTCTCCCTTTATGACAACAACAACAACGTCTTTGTACTGTCAATCGAGCGGCAAGATGGCGGAATACGAAGGAGTCTCCGTTGATGTGAAGAAAAAGGTTTTAGAGGCAGTATATGTTTCTGCAGCCTTTATTTTAGCAAGATTTCCTTATGCATCAGCAATTTTACTTATGTTGAGCACTGGTGAATCGCTCAAGACATCGCTATCTGTGGACCGGAATAAATTGACCATGTCATACGGCCACATAGGGATGTTCTTCTTTGCGGCAACTGCAATGTCTTTCAATCTATTTGGAACAAAGAGATTTTTTGCATTGTTAACTGTCGCACAATATGCTGTGACATCAGTCGAAGATTACTTGGATAAAAGCAAAAGGGAAACTCTTCTTGTAAGTATTCAATATTGTTAACTCAAAATACAGACTGTTTTTCATTTTCAGATTGAAAAAGTGATAAGGTTTGCAACAATTAATAGCACCTGACGAGAGTCTGCTAGGACCTATTTTTAGCATTCATGGTTGTGTCTGGGTCATATCGAACCGGCTACTTTGAAATAACCTTTAAGCTTATATTTAAAAAGGGGCTCGAACCCCGTATTGTTTCTTTAAAAAGTTGAGAAGTTTTGTAAATAAAATTGCAAATTAAGGCGTAGACGCAATCTTGCAATCTACGTGAAAACATTCTAGAGGCCCAAATTCTTAATTTGCTGAAGACAATTGTACTTTACATACGTTTTGAAAAATTTACTTGCCACAAAAAATACAATTTTAACCAAACTTGTTTTAGCATGTGAGTCCCCCTAAATGAATGTATTGAGAGGGGATATGTTCTGTCTAAGCTGTCAAAGGGCTTGTCATTGCACTGGGAGACCCTGCCCTAACATTCAGTAAATGATTTTGTTACTAACTGATAGCCAAACTCTATGGCTCAGGCTGGACAACTTGCATATGCTTGCAGCTATGCTGGACTTAATGCACAATATGCTGTACTCGTTTCTTTATGATTATTGCTGCCTGCATCTCAAACACATTTGCTCTCAGGTTGCAGCTGATAGTGTGTTTTGTTGCTTGCAGCTGCATGTAGCCAAAGTCATATAGGTTTTTTAACCTGGTCTTGGGCTTCCCCTCTTTCAAAAATCTTTAATGCCCTTTAGTTATATGATTCACCTTATGTCTTATTGAACTTTTCATTTTTGAGGTTCGTCAAATATCTCGAAATGTTGCTATTATGGGTTGCTACTTGATGGTAGCCGGAGGTTTATCAGACTTTGAAAGAGGTACACAGCGACATAGGCGACTCCTGTTAACCGGAATGCAGTTACTTGGTGTGTACTCATTCATCTATGCTGTCATCATTTGGAACAGCCCCACAGAATTTAAAGTTCATTCATCACATCTACCTGGTGGAACCATTACTACCTTCATATTTATTGCTTTATTTTTGGCTGTTGGCATATGCCTCTATGGTGGATATGAGGTATTCTATTTTTCAAAAGTTCTGGCATGGCTGCTTTTTGTAGTGACAATATTTGTTGATTTAGACACCAAGATGTGGTGGAATGTAGCTCACATCCCTCGTTGGCTGACTATGACTGTAGCATCAAAACATTTGTGTATTATTGTTACTCTCTTATTAGTAAGAGGGAACATCAAGTAGTATTTACATTTGCTTTAGGTCCAGAATTTTCCTTCTATTTTTCTCTAGAGATCCTCTTTAGAAAAAACTACCTTATCTTCCATTTTCAAAATTTCAAAATTTTTAAAAACAAAAGCAGGAAATGTCAAGAAAGACAGCTATATTGATAAAAGATACAAGAAGGCATGGAGAAATATAAATACCTTTTAGTATTTAAAATTTTAAACACACTAGTCCTAAATTCATCAATAGCTGTAATATGCTTTCTTCTTAGAATTTTTATTCCACACAGAAAGAGCTATTTTGTCAGAACATTGTTTTCCAGTCCCTTTGTTTCTGCGTATGATTCTGGCTTACATCATATTAACAAGCTTGTCAAAATCATCAGATGAGCTCTCTAGGTTTGAAGATTGTCTTGAGGATCTGTTTGAATGAAAAAAAGATACCATTCAGTGCTGTGCTAGTGGACAAAAACATTTAAGAAGTTCAAAACAAAAATTAAAAATCAGTTAATATATATTTGTCGATAGGGTCATGGTTTGATTTACAGAGTACAAGGATGGTCTGTCTAGTTTCTGGCTATGTTTGAAAAATAATCTAAGTTGTGCCTAAATCTATACAATACATGATTAACTTGTGTATTAATTAATAAAATGTTATGTTTTTTCTATGAAAATCTAGCTTCTAAATCTATTATAAATTAGATTTTAGGTCAAACTGTTTGCCCCAGTGAAATGTCAGCAGATAAGATTTTGTTTATCACTAAACCTTAGTGCACTGCAGTGTTCCAAATTTTCTTTTTCTTAATCTTAAATTGCACTGGCTCCATAACATCTTTTTCCAGGAAAAAACAAATCAAGATTTGCACCACTAATTTTGCATTGAAATTTAAAGAAAGACATACCTTCGTTCAAGATTCAGTGATTCCTTTGTCACTGCCCTGGGTAGAGAAATCTTCCTCGGCACTCTTGCAGGTTTATTGTCTCTTTGATGTCGGCCTCTGGTTTTCCTTTAATGTAGGAAAGCATTTACCATAATATTTACTTTCAATACCAAAACTTTAGAAAATGACACCAGCACTAGAATCAAATTTAATGATAAAGGGGCTTAAAACTGTTTGTTTCTGTTTCAATATGTATGAATTTCATTCATTGAGTTGGAAGCTTTTTGTAGGGGGACTAAGAGCTATAAACCATAAAAAATTAATACAGATGGTCAAAATTGCCGGTCAAGATAAACATATAATTGTATCCATACTGTTAATTTTTTTGCAATTTTATATCTTCTGCACGATTTCTGTTTATCTCTGACAACCAAGAGTCTTTCTTCATAACCCTTATTAGGTATTAAAATAACTGTCAGCAAATACAGGCAATTCACACCCATTAAAACTGCAAACTGCTTAAAATTCATGTTAAATAAAGCAAGCCACATAAATTGCCACAAGCTACTAAGCACACCATGGGTTGAAAACAAAATTAAAATCTCAGTTTCAGTTTGATGTTGATGTGACTAAATTTGATATACAGCTAATAAACTATGTACCTTTTTGCTGGTGGTGGTGCAGCCTCTTCAATATCAATATCGTCAAACAAGGCAGGCAATTTATCCTCTTTCAATGTTTTTGTCACCTCATCCTTCAATTAGAATTGAAATTTTGGTCATTTTTCATTTATTTAGAAATATTTTAAAAATTTTATGTTCTTATTGAAATCAAAACAAGCTAAAGCAATGAAAAGTTGATCCTTTAGATAGAATAACCTCTTTAAGAACCTTCAGTTTCTCTGGGTTTCTGTGACTCAAGTTTAGAGTTTATGTCTACTGGCAAAGAATATTTTTTCTAATCTACTGACACAATTAGAGATAACATTTTAACACTGGGACAATAATTTCTGTCAAAACATTTCACATTCAACTTTGTTTCATTTCTAAAAGCCAGCCTTATAGCCTTATTTGCTTTTCGCCAAGTATTTGAGGATTCAAGATTTATGTGTATTGGACTAGGTTGTACAATCAGTCAGGGATTGTACAATGAATCTCTACACGAATATATAATTGGATGATTGCGAGGAAGGTCAAATAATTTAAACGCAATTTTTAAATCAAACACAGCAGAGAAATGCCTAAAGTTAAAACCATTGGCCGAAAAAGAAAACCATTGACCAATAAAGGCATAATACAAAAATATTTTTTAAAAGACAATTTTCCAAGCTAACCTTTTCTTGCTCTTCGTCTGTTGTTTCATCAAAGTTGTCACTTTAAAAAATAGTTATAAAAATATTAAAATAACTTTAGTCATGTTTCTTAGGTTTAAAGTGCTGGAGATCTATTGTTTTGCACAATTGTTATTTCATCATTTTATTCCACCATGAAGTCTCTGATCCCTCAATTTTCTACAGATCCACAAATGTTGCTCTCAGGAGATCAGAGAGATAAACCCTGTGCTCTGAGACATGTATATATTACCAGATACTTATCTAGTGCTCAGCCTTTTAAAGTCTCTTTGCAAAATTCACTAACTTTGTCCCACAACTCCTCCCCCCTCCCCCCGATATCTATCTTGTAAAATTTTGAATGCTTTTCCTTCTTCCTTAACATTACCAACTAAAAATAAGAATGCTGGAGACTGCTGAAACACAAGAGATTTGACAATTTGGCTTAAATTTCAAGCAGCCAGGCAGGAAAATCCAGATTTTGTCTTTGTTTCTGATCATAGTGACATAGAAGGTTGAAAATGCTAGAACACGGTTAACAATTCTAATGTTCTTAATAACAGATCTTATGCTCCTAATAACAGATAAGTAAATCCGTAATATCCGTAATATTGTGACAGCACAGATGTGGGGTTTTTGGGTGGTGGGGGCTTTTGAGGGAGGACAGTTGCGGCGACTGTGGTTGTCGGATGGTGCTCTCCTTACCGGGGCCTATATGTCCCAGCACTGTCGCCTGTGCTGGCCTGGCATCCAATGTGAAACAGATCCTAGTATGGATCCGTATCTAATCGTATCTAATCGTATTTAATCGTATTTAATCATATTTGTCAGTAAGTTAGTTTAGTGTTTTATGTAATGACCCTTGGGATAGTCATGGGTTCTTGCTTCCCAGGGCCATTGTCCTTGTTATGTAGTAAAGTAGTTTGTAAAGTATAGTCTTAAGTACTTGTTTTTGTAAAATTTTTATATTGTATAAAAAAAAGTAAAATAATATTCCCCCAGTGTCTTCAAACAGCCACTCAGCAAAGTAACATTTACATACCTTGCAGATCTTTTACTTGTTGTTGTATTTCCTCGACCTGCAAAATGGAAAAAATTTTAGAATGAGTTGTTTGACTTCATTTGAATGAAAAAATTGAATCAAATTATTCTACCACACTAACTTTAAAAACCAAATGTCATGATTTGACACTTGCTTCATAGAAACAAGGTATAGTGATTTCACTCACCTACTTGTGAATTTTTATGACTGTTTTCCAATTCTTCACCTGTGGATAATGTATGTTATCATTAATACATCAATAATTAATCAATAATTAGTGTTATGTAATCATTGTATTCCAAAACAAATTGGTATCATTTGATGTCACTTTTAAAAAAATGAAATTAAACTGCTCTACCATGCTTATTACTTTATGTGTTTATGACCAGTAAACTAATTTTACTTTTAGCAGTGTGACAAAAATAATGTATTTTCCAAGTGGCAATCAATTCAAATCACAAGTTCAAAAAGATAATGCTTTTAAAAAAGTAGAAAGAGGACATACATTTTTCCTTCAGCTCTCTAATTTTTGCTTTCTTTGCATTTAAAACTAAAGCAAACTGCAAAAAAGTTTAAGGTTCTCTATAACAATGTAAATTCATAAATAATTAAATTTGTAATGCTATTCATAACTATAACAAGGAAGATTTAAAAAAACTATAGTTACATATATAATATGAACTAATACAAATTTGCAGATAGAAATTACATCTAGGGCCCCAACCTGTTGGAAAAGGCACAATTCTTGCTTTTTTACATTTTTCAGTTAAAACACCTTGGTTTTGCCCTATGTGCTAAAGAGATTCCAACCCCGCCCTACAGAGACTTAAGCTGATTAATTTTCTACCAAATATGAATGTCTATATATCATTATCTTTAAATTTCTTTTCTCCATACTTACTTTTTCATACAAACTTTTCTCAATTTCGTTTTTTGCATGAACAAATCCTTCCAGCCTCTAAGAAAGAATACAAATTTCAGAATTCATTAAGAATCAATTGGATTTGAAGTTAATCTTCATAAGGACATTCATTACTCTTTGATAAGTTTATACATTTTTATAGAATATAAAAACGGAAACCTTCAAAGTTTTCTCTCTTTCTCTTAGCAGTTTTTCTTTTGTAGAAGACAAGTCAATAATTTCATCCTAGAAAAAATGAAAATTATTTCAATGAATTCAAATGTCAGTAACGAACTGTCTATTCAAAAAATTAATAAGTCAATCAATAGATCGGCCACAATCATAATCATATTTTGATCACTACTAGTCTCATAGGAATTATGATAAACATCAAAGTAGATGAAAGTTAAGGAAGCAGCTATTGGTACAAAGTCTATATCTTTATACAATACCAAGAATATACTAGACAGTGTTTTTATGACATGTTCAGAAAATGTTACCTTCATTTTCATAAACTGGCCAACAGCTACATCAAGAAATTCACTTGCATTGATACCATTGTCTCTTTGTAACTTTGCTGTACCAAGCTTGAACTGTGAAAATAGATGTTGCCTTTACTAAAGTAGGCAGTAAATTTGGAAGGATCTCCATTGTCCTGAAAATATCAGGTTTACAGTTTAAAATCAGCAAATATATAATGCTTGGCTGATTCCAAAAAATACTTATAAAGGCTTAGCAAGCTGATATAACAAAACCAAACAGATTTCAAATTTACTGGCTTGCCTTTACTGCTTCTAAAGGAGTTATGTTTTGTTTTAAATAATGCATACAAAAATTTAATGTGATTTGCATTGTATAAGCAGAAAAGCCAATCTGAAATTTTAATTTTTTCGCAGCTTTCATAGACAAGTGGAATTTGAAATCCCACTGCAACACCAACAAATCTCAATTTTCTAGCAATCTAACAGAAATCAGAAGGAAAACAGGTGATATACCTTCAAATCTTGATCTAGCACTTTCTTCCATGAGATCTATAAACAAAAGATTTATTTGAAGATTACAATCAATGCAAGAAAAAAAATTATCAGGAAGTTGTGATAACTGAAAGGCAATAGCCTTAAAACTGCAACACTTACCACAGCAGTGTTGTCTTCAATCTCAATGCCAAGAGAGAATTCTTCAATACGTTTGGTGCTGTTCAATGCAAATGCAGATTTAGTCTCAGAAAGGAAGTCAGAAAGACTTTTCTCTGCAGAAACTGCTTGGTCTTTTAAACTTTCATGATTCACTGGAATTAAAAAAATGGGCTTACTTTAGGAACTGACAATACATTTCTGGCACTAGTTTTCTTATTCTATGAGAGCAAGTAAAGTGTTACGACAAAGGTACCAAAATGCAAACAAAGAGAGAACCTGGGATATTAACAAGATTTAAAATGGCATATCAACATGTACCCTCTTCTTGTCAAAAAAGTAGCTTTATTAACATTGATGAAAAGGTTTTGACTCTTGGTGCTACAAAATCTAAAGAGACATTTTGCAAAAAGATTTGACATTGTTAATTTCGATTGATTTTTAACTGAAAAACAGTTTAAATGATAGGATTTCTACAAAAAAAATAAGCAAACAAGACATATTTGTTAATCTAGGAAATGATCTTAAACATTCGAATTTGGTCTTAAGAATTGTCTACTATCCTTGTTTTAGAAACCTTTCTATAAATAGGAAACATTTTAACTAAAAAAATGCATTATTTTTTATATAATTTTCAGATTACAAACATTATAAACTACCTATATCCGTAAGTGAGAGCTTATCGGTCGATACTGTATAACCCCAAAGTTCCAGTTATTAGTTTTTGGGCCAAAAGTTTTCCAATACAATAGTGTGAACAATTATTGAAAGCAAAGATAAATGTGTACGGAATACCAGAGGATGTGTTAAAATGTGAACACTGGCCACCAATGCGGCTTTAGATTGTTGCATACGTAAATTTCAGCAGAAACAATCTAGTACCTTGACCTGACCAAACTTGCAATTCATCAAGAGCTGTTAAACTGAGGCATGCATCTCCTTGTTTCGGACACTGCGTAATGAGATAATAACTTTTCCCATCGGATAGGATTTTTAAGAAAGATTGTTCCTTACAATCATTTACTTCCATGTTTGACGCTCGAGAGAAATTCTCGGAAAACTGTTGTTTCCACAGGGGTTGTATCTTCTTCCGTGAGACCTATGCCCTTTAAACTGTCAAGGCACACGTTTATGATATACCAAATTTTTGTTTAAGGTTACCTAAGCACTATAGCTGGTTTGGTACATGCCGACATGTTATGATCTGCCCAGAGGCAAATATTTTGTTTTGCAATTTTTTTTGTTTGGGCATCCTATGGAAAGTGGGAGGCCACCTTATAAAGGTGAGCCACCTTACCTCTCTTTCGCGATTATCAAAACGAGGAAAGCGCGGAAGGTTTGCAACTTTGCATGGTAACAAGTAAAATGTCGAAATGTTAAATTTAATATAATTTATTAGCGCAAAGACATATTGCAATAGAAAGACCAGAATGAGTTACCTATAAACCATCATGGTTTTTCATAAATCTTGTTTGCTACTGCTGCTGCTGATTCATGTCATTCTATTTGGTAAAGTTGGCCTAGCTACAGGGCAAGCGGCAAGTGAGTGTAAATAAATTTATAAACAAGATTAGTTCGCCTAGTGGGAGAACTACTTCTGTGAATGAATTCGATTTCATGCAGTATTGATGCTTGACAACTAATTTCCTGTTGTTTTTAGCTTTAAAATTGCAGTGGGACTTCAAATCTGATCTTGTTTTTGAAGCGAACTGATATGATAAAATATAATATCCACTCTGAAATTTCAAAAAATCGTTCCGAGCCCGTGACACTCTATCCTGCAGAAGATTTCCAAGTAGTTCATCGTTCTTCCCCCTGATTTGTTTAATTTGCCAGTTTTCCAATCTAATAATATGCAATGATAAATCAGTGAACAAAAAAATTATAAGCTTTGTTGGAACAAATCATAGCAAGAACCCAGTTTGCGGAGTATGGCAGCTTTTGACAAGATCTTGGGGTGTGTAAACAGCCCTGCAACTGTGCAGGTGTCCAAAAGTTACGCGGAAATGCCAAGTGTGCCTGAACCATCAACTTTTCAAAAATTTAATTAAACAAAGCTAATTTTATGGTGCATCCTCAATGGTACCACCAGACTAGAAACTTTGTCGCATGACCACGATGTATTGCCCACACACTTAAATTTTTTATCCACGCACTTTTGCATTTTGGCTGCACAAAGTCCATATTTGAATACATTTCACATTAATAACAATACAAATTTGTTAAAAGTGCGCAATTTCAGGAGCGCAGTCACACAGTCAGGCACGTGAACTTGCCTGCACAAGAAACAGAGTTTTCAGTCTGGTGGTACCATGTCTGCATCCTGGGAAATAATGAGTTTTATATTGTACCCTGACTCGATAATTTGCGGTCCTCTTAAAAAATTGCAAAAATGTATTAATCAGAGGATTGAAGGAAAGATATATCTGGTTTAAATTGAAAAGTGCATTCCAATGTAAACCTCACACCAAAGGTTCACAAATGATGAGCCAGTTGAATTCCAGGGCTTATATGCCATAAAAACATATTTAATTAAAAAGGCAAATTTCTTTATGCAGTATATGTTACAAAAAGTTTTTAAAGATTCCACTTTGCAAAGTGAAAACAAAGTCTTTCCATACCTCAGTGGACTGATTAGATCAGGAATGAACACTGATACTAGACAACAGGGGTGGCTTACGGTGCTATTAGTGTTATTAGTCTAAAAAAAGTTTTTTCTAAAGCTATAGGCATAGCTGCCCTCACTGTTTGTTTTTGTAGACCCTGATTTGTATTCATGATCTAGGCTTTGCACATCAATAGTCTGTTATTGAAATTCTTTCACCTTCAGTCTTCCTTTGAAAATGTCACCAATAGCTCTTGCTAACATCTCCTTTATTAGAATGACATTTCTACTAACGCCTTTGTTTTTACTACAGTGAATGTGAGATGTATGTCATAGAAAACAGGGATTAATGCCTTTGTATTTTACTGGCATGTTATTAGCCTCCTCAATCTAATACGCATTTCCAGATATTGGCCACAGATTCTGTGAAACAAAATCATGAACAAATAACTACCGTGAATCAAATTGGTTCTGATCAATGGGTTGTTTCTCAAGTTTTTACTGTATTTTCAACCTGTGAAAGTCTAACACATAAGAACTTTTACACTTATAGAATGATGTAAGGTCGTGCCCCAAGACTTCTCTAAAAGATTGCTCCAGTGTTTATTAGACATTCACCATGATGGATTTGCGAGGAAGAAATAAAAGATACTTATTTTCCTTGGCCGTGTTTTGTGAGAGGAGGTTTTCAGAAAGTAAAATTATAGTCTTTTTAAAAGTATTGTTTAGAGCCTTCATAATAAACTCACTCCAGGATCATGTGTTCTGAGGTCTGTTCCTTTTATGGTTCTTCAATGGCCCTGTTATTAGAAACCCTTTAACGGATTATTGTAGCAGCTCCTTTCCTGTTGTTTGAAGCATACCTCAAATACCAGTGGTTGAAAATATGTGGGCCTGATAGCCATTAAGATGCAGTTTTTAGATTGGCCTGAAATGAATAGGGGATTAAGCCTTTGGTACCATCATTTCCAAGAATTAGTAATTGTAGTTTTGAAGTAATTTTTATGGCTATCAAAATCACCACTATACCTATGATCTAAGCTTGCCTTATTTTCCTTCTCTTAAAGCCCAAATTAGGCTAGTAGGTGGAGAGAGGGTGGAGCCCTCCATTCTGCTAGTGCTTGGCTCAACTAATCACAGTTTATTTCTGGTGCCAGCTGTCCCTGCTAGACAATATGAATATAGATAAATACCCTTAGATAAAATTGTTTTCTTTTCTGCTTAGCCTGTGCATGTGATCTGACTGAAAATGGATGTGATCCGAATTGCTGTTGTGATAATGACTGCACAGCTGCTGACAGATCTTCATTTACATTTTGCAAGAATGTTGACTTGAAGTAAGCCCATCAACTTTTTTATGTTCTGTTTGACCATCCCCTCTCATATCCTTTTGTATTGTAGATCTTACGATATCAGTATTGTGCCCCTTATATTGATTGCGCTTTACGAAACCATTCATTTTATGTAATCAAATAATTTAAAATGACAAATAGGACTTCAGATTTTTGTTGTTGTGTCTATGCACCTGCATCCTGGATTTCATATGGGCTCAATTGTCAATTGTCAATTGTTCTACAGTGAAGGTATGGTTTATTTTGTGCATGAGCTAGCAAGGAGAAGAATTGTATTTAATACACTAATTTAGTGTTCAAAAAATTCCAGTTTGCTGTTAGTGTGAGGATGGCTCAGTAGTTAAGGTCACAGGGTATAGACCCAAGGGTCTACAGTTTGATTCATTGCCATGACATGACCAAACTTTCACATAAATTTAGGAGAGTTCCCAACTCTCTGTAATTTCAGGCAAAGGAATCACAAGGTGTGGTCAAATCAAGAAAGATCAACAAGGAATTGCACCCTAAGCATAGCTTCTCGGTGTCCTTAAACTACCTTTAAGAAGTTATGAATGAAAATAAATTTTGCTGTGATACTTAGATGTTTCTAATTTGTATTGTGTTTTATTTTTAGTCAAGATGACAGAGTCTGTGTATCAAACCAGATTATTGAATTTGCTAATGCTAAGTACAGGACATCTGCTACGGGATCTGGATTGTTCTGTATCCATACTGATAACTGTGAGAATATTTATATTTTAATATGATATCATAATATGAAATAACAAAACATGCAACAAACACTATGTTAATATAAATATAGAAATATTACAAAACAAAGTCTCAAAATTATCCAGATTTTTCTAGATATGTGAGTTGCTCATCACTTGATGAGCTTTTATCACTTTCAGTATCACTACTGTTATGTTCAGCTCCACATATTGCTTCATCAAAACGCATGGCTTTAAGTCGAACATTAAACTTTGTTTCCCTTTTTATGCTATCCATTCTATAAGACACACTAGAACATCTACTACTCACGAAAGCAAATGAAAACTGAAAAGCATTGTGATAAATTGGGCAGAAATCTGATCTCTGATTTGCAAAAGGTGATTTTAAATTATTAAGAAAAAACAGAAAATGATACTTCAACAGAATATCAACGCTTGCTCGAAAATCGAATAAATCTGCTGGAGAATATGCTTGATGGCCTGGACTTTGGTGGTTATTAGAGGGTTATTAGATTAAAAAAGGTATCGAAAACCCAATGTTGAATTTGCTGAATTTTTCTTTAAGGTTAATCTTGCGCAAATAATTATATTGCGGTCGGTTGGGAAGATTGTTTATGCTTGATCAAGTTTATTCAACCAATTCCAAAAATTTAGTTTACTCCGTGATAATATTGTTTGTACATTTTGAGGGGCTCTATAAATCGCTCTCCAAGGCCTTTTTGGGTGTGCTCTAGGCGGGCGCACTTGATCAAGCTCCTTTTCGGGCAAGGCCAGAAATAACAAAATTTTTTGTGTCAGTCTTCTAGAAAAATTATTAAGATATTTTTCTTAAGGGAAAGCTAAGCCTATAAACATTTAAAGGGAAAGCTAAGCCTTTGAATTATTGTATGGTATTGTTCAGAATCATATCATCAAGTTGTTTGCTGAATTTTAATTGTATTTTGATAAAAGTTCTTATTTTTATTTATCCACCCCTTTGCTGCCTATCTTGGGGATTTGCTCCCTCACCTACAGGAGTCTTTGTTTCAATTTTCTTTTCTAAATCGGAAAATTTCCTTTCTTTTATAACTGAATATCAAAATTGAACTGTTTCCCAGATGCAGCAAGGAACTTCTACACAACTGTACAAACTGCAACAACTGTCTCTAGGTTTGATGAGCTGCTTAAAACATATGGAAAGACCAGTTTTGTACCATCACCTTTGCCTACAAGAAGTTATGTTTCTTCCTCAATATACAAGGTATGGCTTTGTATAAACACATATTTTATGCAAGTTTTTGTGCAGGAATGTTTGCTTCCATTATGGTGATTTGTGTACTTTGGCAGCAATTGGAAAGACAAAATGATGTATTAGAAAAGAATCTACTATGCCTGCCAAAATGACTTGATCACCCATAAGCTCAAGTCTTGTTTCTTTATTCCTATTTTCTTTTTTGTAATACAACTGCTTTCACTTCACTCCTCCAATGCAATTTTGATAGTAAGGCAGTCAGGAGATACTAAAGGGCTTAAGCCATCTGTCACTTTAAAGTGCGAAAATCAATAGAGGTAATACCATTCACACAGTTATTGATTGGCCAATAGAGAATCTCCCTCATTTCATTTAATATGTTCGGTATATCATTTTTGTTTAGTACCTTCGTAGTTTATTATTTTATAGCAACCTAATGATTGGGATAGGGTGGCTGATTTCGAAAAAAAGAACAAACATTACTGTTTCAAAACTTTTGGCAGTGATTGTATTCAGTGCTGCGGAGAGGATTTATTGGCCCCTTTTTCCATGGGCCCCTGGGTCAGTGACCCCTCTGACCACCCTCTCCTCTGCACTGATGTATTTATGCATAACAAACCTTAAACAAAAATAAAATCTATACAATCTTATTATTTGGTCATGTATCTCAATATCATATATCATATTATGTTCTGTTTATCCACAGTTCTGACAATACATCTACAGGATTATCACATCATAGTGATATGCTAACAACTCATTTTTCTCATCCAAAGCAAAACAAACCTTTAAAAAATTAATACTAAATGCAACTTGATGATAGAACCTTGATGATTTGCTTTCTTTCAGTATGGCGACCCGGTTATTCTCCTTTTTGAAAGCAATGTTCAAGGTTACCTTGCATTTCCAAAATCTAATGTTGGCAATTCAGAATGTGATGATGAAAACCCAGCTGGTAAGTGCAATAATGCGGTTTTTATGCAAATGGTTGTCAATTATTGTTAATTGGTGAATTGCTGTCAATTTTTGTTCTTTGGTTGCTACAATATCTTAGAATAATCTTTTGTTAAATAAGAAACTTTTTGAAAAATATCAAAGAAAATAAAACAATTGCTCTCTCTGTGTGGCGAAATTCACGAACTGTAAACTTGTAAGTCCCATATCCATTTCATAATAAACCTTTGGAGGTTGTCAGATCTCTGGTGTGGATAAAATCTTGTGGACAAACCTCTCTTAAAATGCTTGTTTTCCTACAAACAGCAACATCTCGTGATATTTGCAAACATAGGAGCTAAATTTTTGAAATGTGTAACATGCTCACGCAGAATGTATTTTCCGAAAATTTCCAATATTTTGTATAATTTTCTTAAATGTCCGTTCTTTCAGTAACAGTCAATAACAGGGAGAAAGGAGGAACTTTCTTCCTTAGAATATTGGATCTGGGCGCAGGCTACAGCCCCCTAGGATGATGGATGATATTTCCCACTTTCCGTTAATGACCCTTGCAGTATTTCCAATGCAGATAGTTTTCTACTTTTTATCAGCAAATTCACCCCCTGAATAATACCCAATGCCGCACCTACATTTGGATGTAGGCTTCACCAAACGGGTACTAGCCTTAGCTGGACCCATTACATCGTCGTTTGGCTTTGTCCACTCCTGCAGCAAATGGTTAGCCAATGGCAACATAATTAGGGCAAATGCAGCGTTGAAAGAAACTCGTCAACTCTATCTTACCTCCCATGTGACCCAAGATAAAGATTCCTCTCTAACAGGCAGCGACTCACCCAATTCTTCGTATATACCTAATTTTTATGTTTCAACCCAACTGTTTTTTATTTGTATTATGGCTTCTTTCAAGGGTTTATGAAAAACGAGGACTCAGCGTGCTCGAGATATATCAGAGATCTTGCTTCACAATGCATCAGCGACAGTAGCTTTAATGCGCTGAGCTATTACACGCAGTTCAAGTTCCTTCCGGTAAGTGCTTTTCTAAGAATTCTCATATTTTGCGACTAATGTTCCTAGAACTGACTGAGGCCCAAATTGCATTCCTCTTTCTTTGCAACTGACTTTGCAACTGTGTAAGAGATTAGCGGTTGCTGATTGGCCAAAAGCAAAGAACCAATCAAAATCGCTATTTTTCATCTCACTTTACTTTCGATCCACAACTGGATATAAATTTCTGCTGACAAAGATACATGTTTTTCAAGGCAATCTTTCCCATTATTGATTTAGCAATATTTCAATCAACTCTTCATACAAAAATAAAAATTCTAGCATATTCTTTTACAATAAATAAATTGTTGTTATGTTTCCTGATAAAGTTTTTTCCGTTCTGTTATCATTTAATTTTTCTCAAAATTTCCAGCTTTACCAGTGATCATGTTCAAATATTTTCATGTTTCTTCCTGTATACGATGTTCTTGTGACGAATTTTATTGCACTTTCGAAAAACATTTTTTCTTAGGCGTCTTATTACAATCGTTTTTAATGGAATAATGTCTTTCTTATCATTTTAGATAGCCACTGTTTAAATATAAATCTAAGGCTCGTCTTCGTTTTCCTAAGAAATTTTAGCCGTTCAAGTTTCTACATATTGAAAAGATCATAATTTATCAGATAGTGGACGTTGTTCACGCTATTGATTTGAGGAAACATTGTTTTTATCTCAACTGACTTCTAATGAGAAATTTAAAACAAATGTACAGGGACAACTCCATGTAAAACTGCAAAATGCGAGGCTCTTTCGCCTTTTTGCAGCACATTTAGGAGTTGTCTAGTTTTCATACTGCTCGACCTGATGACGTAATTAGTTTACCCTAAACCTAACCCTAACACTAAATCTAACACTAAACCTAACACTAACCCTAAGCCCAACCCTAACCCTAACCCTAACCCTAACCCTAACCCTAACCCTAACTCTAACCCTTTATGACTATCAGGTCGAGCAGTATGGAAACTAGACAATTCCGCACATTTATTGTTCAAATCTCGTTATTTTCCTTTATGCTTAGCTATGAAAGGTAGTTTGAAATTCTATTTTTGAAGACTGAGAGGCTTTTCCTATCCAGAAGTTTCAATGACCTTTCTGCTATTACGCCACATATCTTAATTTTTAACTTGTTGTTACAAAATGGACTGATCGCATTTATCTATGTGCATTTTAAAGTGGGTATTGAGTCCTAAATTTTAACATGATAACATGTTGATCAAATGAAATATGAAACGTTTCAACTGACATTTTTCTGGATACCAGTGTTACTATTTTTTTCTTAGATTCTTTCTACTTACCCAGACTATCCTCCTTTGAGTACTTCAGCTCTTTCTCACTAGGATGGAAATAATTAAATGTAACTCTCATTCGAAGTGTTTATTCTGCTGCAAGTTGCGTACATAAATTTTGACTAAAGTTAGGCCGGTTTCTCTCTTCTCTTGTCATTTATCACTAATAATTTGTCATAATCTTACATTCAATTTGTTTCCAATGATTCAATCACCCTTCGCTCCTTTACAGATTGGTCCAGTACTAAAACTTATTTCCAGATTTTATACTTCTGTTATTGTTAAGAATATCAATATACTCCTTTTTTCATTGCTGAAACAAAACCTTTAAACCTTTCAGGGACCGTCCTTCCTTGCAGAAAGGGTTTTGTATATACAAGAGAACGTAACTATCACAACAAGCATCATTCAACCGACACCGGTTGCAACCAATGCCGGTATTTCAGTAAACAGAACCGCATCATCAGTATTCCCGTCTCCCAGTCCTGTAGCAAACTCCACTGGAACAACCACAAAGGCCACAACGAGAACCATATATACCTTGGTATCATACAACGACCCTTTGCTTGTGTCAGCGTCATTGCAACAGCCTATTGTTTGCCAAACAACCTCTGGGGTGCAAGGAAATTGTTCATTTGTTGCTCCTTCGAAACCGTCTTACAACTTCACTAGTAATGTTTGCCAGAACGTCCTGTTGAAAGTGAGTGATTTTTCTGCAATTAATCAAAGAGTAAAGGATCCTTTGCATTTGGGGGTGGGGCTTGTAATCGTTGTAGCCCAAGGACCTCAATTCTCGTATATGACACGGCTCTTTCCCATAGTTAACTACACAGTGAATTTTCTTACTCAAAATGTCACATTTAATATTACTTGGCTTGATTTAGTAAAAAGTGCAGAGGTTTTTCTTTTTTTGAAGTCAAAAATGGAATGAAGAACAATAAGATATTTTGGATTTAAAGCAGTAAACGTATAATTTGCTTTAGTGTGCAGAACAGGACTCTCCTGGACCCTTACCAGGTTTCACATTTGATGTTTCTTGCCTTAAACATTTATACAAAACATTAATTTTTATCGTTATTATCCTTTTTGGCAGGCGTTTTTTTCTCATGTGACTTATCTCAAAAAACCATTTTCTGAATTTCTATCTACCATCTAATTTTTCCCCCTGGGATTTACTTTTTCCCATCACTAAGTGTCACACAAATCCAATTTTAATATGCTTGAAACTTTAAGAAAAAAAAATTTCTTGGTCGAATTGTTGAGTTTTAGGAAATATAATTATTTATAATCAGGTGACTATTTTTCTATACTTTAGGAGAGAACAGATATCCCAGATCTACAAAAAGATCTAGCTCTTATAAAGAGTTTTATTTGCTTTAATTTTAACGACCTATAATGTATAATTTGCGACTTCTTATTGCAGGCATCATACATCGTATTTTACGATACGAACTCAACAGCTCTAAACGTCTCTTCGGTCAGCGTCAATTTGGTTATGGGCGATATACCATCAACGATGACATCTTTTAAGCAAGAATTCTCAATCCGGTTCCAAAAGGTAATCTTATGGATAAAGTATTGAATGTTTTCAGTATATATTAATTTAGATTAGTTTGTGTAGTTCAGATTGGACTGGATTGTGTTAGGTTAGCTTTAGCTTCTATGTTGAGTTTGTTTTATTTTAATTTAGATTATTTCTTTAGTTCAGATTGGACTGGATTGTTTTAGGTTAGCTTAAGCTACTATGTTAAATTTGTTTTATTTTGGGTTACATTAGGTTATTTTTGATTAGGTTGGGTGATGTTGCCCGATTTCCTTTTTAATATTTGATCTCTCGACATGATAAAAACAATCTTGAAAAGTATCCAAATTTCGCCCAAAAAAAGTATTTTATTTACAATTACAATAGGAATTTTTAAATGTATGCTTATTTGATATTTATGTCTTCAGCAACTTTTCTGGAGTTTGGTAGTTGTAATCACAATGTTTCATTGATCCTGAGATATTGTGTATATATAAAATTTGTTTAAATGATATTAAACATTTAATTTTTTTATAATCTGTTTCCAGTTGGGTTGTTTTAAGATGCCCTCCCCTTTGTATATGATATACCTGGCCTTTACAAAGTTCCTCTCTGATATAGTCAACCGTCCGTTTTAAATAAGCAAGATTTAACCCAATAATCCAGATATTTCTATTGCCTTTCATTCTCATCTAACTTCACTGGTAATATCACTTCACTGGAAACCTCGAGAAATCTCGAGAACCCTTTAAACACCGCGAGAGTCCTCGAGACGGTTAAAAGTAACTATGTCTTCTTTTGATAGGTTGGATCACAATCTACATTTTCTCGAAGCGGCAATCCTGGTTACGTTCATGGACGTCCAATTTTGGCTGGCACGCTACAGACGAACACACAGCAGAAGAAGTATCCTTTTGCTTCAACTAAAATGAATATATGATGGGAATCCCCCCGGTTCCTAAACAAATCATTTACTGCTTGGATATTGCCCATTTGAGCAATCCGTTATTTAAGGACATAAGACAGGGGGGAATATCAAATAAAGGACACATCCTTGCGTTCGATGTGTTTTCATGATCAGTACTGCAAAAGTGCCATGAGCAGTATGCTCTAGAATTAAAAGGGGACAATCCTTGTCACTTAGGGTCCCATTTTTACCACCACCAGGTAACACAGTCCGCTCCGAATGTCACATTTTGGAAAAAGTTTCTTTCCTAAATTTAATTTCGAAACTTGCCACCGGTCAAATCCTTGTTTAGACCTGTTCCCTTTGAGAACGCCATCTCCTGCTTGGTTGTTTTTGTCGTTGTAGCTGAACAATATCTTGCTTTCATAGAAAGTCAAGTATCTGGTATGTGGTGCACCATTTAGTCCTTCCGTGTGGATTAGCTGTTACAAACCATTATTGGCTCGGTCTCTTCAGTAACGCTAGCAACAACAGTGATTGCATTTTTCTCCACGTTGCATATCTCAACCTCCGTTCTATTTGTAATTTATCTCCCTTTCTGATTATTGCTCTTGAATATGAGCTGTCTTTGTGTAGGTGCATTCTTTTTAAGTACTTGCAATCAAGCTAATGATGCCAAACCCAGTGTGGGCGGGAACGCCTGAGACAGGTGCTGAGCTACTTCGATGAGCTTGCCGTTTGCAAATGACAAACCTGCTTTCTGTATTTTTTTGGGCCTTCTTCATGATAATCAGTGCCGGTATCTCAAACAAGGCCAGCCATCTTTCCTTGCATCCTTGCCTTTAATTTTCCAAGCTTTTTGTCAGTTTTACTCAAGTTACAATCACAATTCTAGAAACATAAACTATTAGAGTTCTTATCTGCACCTGTTCTCACCACTGCTAGTTTAAAGCTGACTTTCATTCGAGCATGTTAAAAATAATCAGCAAATATATTTTCCTGATTATTTCTCGGCTTCAAATAGTTCTTTTGTGTCTTTATCAGGCTTGTGACTGTGTCCCTTTCTCGTTAGAACAGAAATCTAGCAAGTGACTGTCTCCTATCGCTCCACAAAATATTAAAAACCTTTTTATATCATCGGTTATCTTCTTTGGTTTTCCTTTTCTATTTCCAACGAGTAAAGAGCATGAATAAAATCCGAAATTAGTAAAGGACACACATGGTCACTTGGTGTCATTTAGAAACATATGCATCCTGTTATCTTCTTTTAATTGTGGTCGGCCTTCTTCATTGGAGAATCGTATTCTCAGCTCAGCTCTATCAACAACCTGCTACTAATCTTTTAGAGCAAGCATTACATAAAAACAAATGCTACACAGAGCATTTCAATGCTAAAGAAAGGACATGGTTTAGTTTGCTCTATTTCATGCCCCTATTTTGAGCTTTTTTCTTGTTTCATCTAAATTCCCAAAGACGTTCTTAACCGAGTACCTTCAAAAGTGCACAGGAGGATGAAAATTCCGATCGATTAGAAGGTAGTTCGTAACACATCAAGAACTGATGTTCAGTAAATTTTTCTGCCCATTTTTAAATTGTTGGGGGCTTGAAACAGCCCAAAATTTTAACTTCATTTTAATACTTAGCAAAATTTTCTTCAATTTTAATGTTGTCTGAACCCGTAGGATAAAATGTCAGTTGCTGTGAACGATGCCTCTGTGTAATATGAAAGTGCGTCGACGAGAGTCCTCTGCGGACTAGTGCAACCTCCAGGTTGATTTTTTTACGGAAAAGCGCCTCCTTTATAAAAACCACATATTATAAAATAGGAGCCATTACAAAATTAGTAGATTCTCTTATACGAATTTTACTTAAGTGTGATTTACACAAGCGACACTTTGCACGCAGCTGACTCATAACAAATGAATGGTACTTAAAAAATAGTACACATTGAAGAAAAGTAAATAAACTGTTTTAATGACTATGGTTTCCTTTAACTTATGCCAAAACAGAGAAGCTATAATCTTAAATAAAGATCCGAATAAATGGTTAACTGTCATCAAATCATCGTCCGATGCTTGTGGTGTGACCTCGCAAAGGATGTCGGTTAAATTTGGCATCAACATTAGGACAGGATGTTTTATCAGGTGAGTTCACGGTCATAAAATGTTTAATTATTCAGTTGTATTCATTTACTTATATTTTTCTCTGTGGTATGAACATCTGCGTCAATATAAGATGTAAATTTTTGATTATTTTTACGTATGTTTCGAGCAAGTTTGGTAAATTTTCTAGGCATCGTTTTTAGAAAACCATTCGGCATAAAGTGTTGATATTGCTTGAATATTTGGATTTGCCTCATGCCAGTACATTGATTTGATATTTTTCTCTGTGGTATGAGCATCTGCGTCAATATAAGATGTAAATTTTTTATTATTTTTACGTATGTTTGGAGCAAGTTTGGTAAATTTTCTAGGCATCGTTTGTAGAAAACCATTCGGCATAAAGTGTTGATATTGCTTGAATATTTGGATTTGCCTCATGCCAGTACATTGATTTGGAATTATTCGTGTTTTTAACAATGATATAGTCGAATGAGAGAAACCCCTATAAATTTGATGACAATCTCACCAGCAATCGAAATGTTATACAGAAAAACGTTCACCTCTTAAGATAGAAGACTGACCCGCTTGTTGAATCCATCCGAGGGAAATTCCACCATTGCCGTAACTGTGACATTGTTTTTATCAAATGAGTCATGCAACTCTTTTGAATGTAAAAAGAACAGACACGCTACCATCACGTTTCGACTGAATGGTTTTTAGGAAGGCTCCGATCATCATATATTCTTGGCTCTTTCGCATCACTAATTGAGGATTTACTGTTGGGCAAATTTTTTATCTTGTTGCTACCTACAATCCCGGACAAAATAGTTGCAACTTTTCAAGGAATGTTGTTATTTTTCTATCCTTCGAAAAATAACTTTCCCTCTCCCCCAATTCAATGTTGAATGCATCATTTTGAAGGAGAAATGATAGAACTACAGACCTAACACTGATTCGGGGGAAAAGGGTGGATTCGAATTTACAGGGCAACAATTGCATAAAGTAGGAAATTGCAAAAATTGCAAAAATTGCATCTTGTCTGAATAATTTTGTCCGGGATTGTAGCTTCTGAAGGTAGATTCTAGGACACTGAGAAGCTATGCTTATCCCTAGTTATTGAAAACCAGTTATCTAATAATTTATTTCACAGCCGAAACATGGTGGTACTTTAATTTTATCTCGAGATTCAGAGGTAGTTACTCGATCTAGAACAAAATACGAACTCAAGTCAGTAGCCTCGACCGTTAGTAAACATTCGGGACCATGTGTTTTTTCTTGTACCAGCATTGGATCTAATCCTAGGGGAAGGGGATAATTTCTCTGAATACCGCTGCTTTCCGTGTGGCCCTAGATTCTTTTCATATTTCAAGAGTGATGTATTATTCTTTGGATTTCAAGGTCATTTGATTTTTTGTTAAACGCCACGTTTCCAGCAAATGTCACACCCAAATGGCATCAGCCTCTTTAATAATATATCGTGACGTCATAAGATCTTTCACAGCATACTTTTCCCTAGGTCTCATGCTTCTTTGTATTTTTCAGCATCAAAAGAGTAATGACTAACCAAGAATGCAGCCTGCTTCAAAGCAACATCTACAATAGCCTGTTGGGCAGCTTCCCAACTCACGTTGCAATGTACGGTAATTCTGCTGTTACAAATACTGCTGACTGGGTGCCGATTATCAACAGCCAGCCGCAAACACCTGTAAGTACAAGACGTGTGCATTATCTTCCTACGCAAAAAAGTAGATGTGTTCATAGGGATTTTCAAAGTAGCGAATGGCCAAAGACTTTATCTTTTAAAAAAAACTTTACATCGTTCTTAGTTCCCACCAAGCTCTTTACATCGTTCTTTATTTACATATATAAGTAATTTGGCATCAGAGGGTGATATTTCGGTAATCATTTGTTGTTGTAGGTGAAATTTGTGGCATTTAAATCTTGCAACCTGAGAAGCAATTCTTTGTGACGTCAATTCAGTTTAATATTGATAGAAGCAATGTGATTAATTCAGACTTTTGTAACTGACAAATTTTAAATTAATTTTTCCAAAGGCCTATTTACCAAGTTTCTGACTACCCTAGGCCCTTTCGAGACAGTATTAGATCATTAAATCTTAATTAATATAGAATAGAAGTACAGTGGTATCTAGTATAAAAGTATGAACAGAAAGTCAAGGTCGTTGTGCATTTTTCGTGCAAAATTTCGAGGATATCGGCACCCCTTTTAAGTTATTGAATGTGTCTAGCTTATGGGCTGGAAGAAAAACTTTTTTGTCGCAAATCTATATTAAAGTGAAATAAATTTTGAACCAGTTGTCACTCCACTCCTGGTTAATTCGATTGGGGTTCGTCATCTTTGAGGAGAAGGAAAGTGTATTTGATATTGAATATTATAATAAAGTCGTAAAAAATATATTGTTGCATTTGACACTTTTTTCTAGCAGCATTTTAGTAGTTTGTTTGTAGAATATTTTGAATCAATGTGACTTTGACTGATATAATGAGCAATCTTACTAAAACATTAAATGTTCTCTGCATTCTCTCTTTTCAGCCATCTTCTGTAAACGGTGAGTGCACAAACATGATACTAGGTGTTCATTTTGAGATCCTCCATGGCAGCACTGGATATCTTGGAAACCCACAGTCAAGGGTACGCTAGTTAACTTCTAAAATTGCTATGTATTCTCTTTCAGAACCTCTTTGGCAATTAAGTTTAATCTTAGTTGTTGAGATGTTGTTTCAGATACAAAGGCAGGTTTTGAGAGCAAAGCTGCATTTTATACTGATTTGATGTTGTTAATGTTGTTGTAAAGGCTTTGAAGAGCCATGTTGCAGTAATTTCAGGCCTGGTTTTGTCAAAGAAAGCACAACTTTGCAATATATATATCTTTAGGTTGATCCTGAAAACATTCTTTAAAAAGGTATAAAATGAAGATGTTTGTTTGATTCATTCAAACCTATGCGTTAGAGCTTTTGTTTTCCCTATCTAGCATAGTTTTGATAGGCTGTTATCATCAATTGATAGGCTGTTATGTTGAGCCTAGATCAACAATTGCATTTTGCACAATTGCATTTTGAGGCCTGAAAAGTCCTACCTATGAGGCTTTGCTCATATTGTTGATTAAACTGAAAATACATTCTGTTCTTGCTAACCTTTCCTGTCAAGCAAGGAACGTTTTCTACACTTGTGACACCAGCCCAAAGACCAATATGAAATACATCCTATCAGACAGCTAACTGGAGAAAAGCTAGACAATTCCACAAGAAATGAGTCGTTAAAATTTTGTAAAGCTCTTTGTTGAGATTTATTTTTGCACTGCACTATTAGATTTGCATTAATGATCCAGTTCCAGACAACTTATGCTTCTATTGATATTACTTAAGGACAGGGCAACGAAGGAAAGTGGTTCCTTGAAAATACAAAGGAAACAGGCAATATTTGGTAAATGTTTTGTGCCTTATTCACTATCTTGCCCCTACCATTGATTGTGTGTCCTTCGTATTGCTCTCCCTTACTCAATAAACACACTGATGAATATGTTCTTCTGCAGGTCATTGGTTTCCGAGTGAAGTATGACTCTCCAAAGACGATCAGTTTTCTTGTACGTATATCTTTATTTTCTAATACGATTCAAATTCATTTCTATTTTACTTTCTGATTTACAATGTACATTGGTGTAGAGGAGCTTAATAGAATTTCAGACTTCCAATTTTCAATCCATCCCACCCCCCTCCCCCCACATGTATTGCCACTAACAGCCTAAGTACTGCCCTAGGTCGGCTCCAGTTCCTCATTCAGTCTAGCTGTACTGATCAGGGGTGTAGCTAGAGGAAGGCTGTAGGGGGGTGTAACACCCCCCCCCCATTCTTCATAAACTCGTCGGTAAATCTTCAGTTTGTCTACAAAACCCTTAGTTTGTCGGTAAAATCATCTATCAGTAGGTGAACTAGCACCTAAATTCTCCTCCATCTATGTCTTCGTCTGTAAATTTTCTATTGATGACCCTCCCCCCTTTCCTTGTCTTGAGGGTCCAGCGACGATACTTGTACTGATGGGCGACAATGGTCTTCAGCCGACTGTTTGAGTTGTCAGTGGTGCGGTGCGGTTCTAGGTCATGTTGGTTAGAAAGACTGTCGAGTGATTCTCCAAGACTCATGCTTACTTATTTTTCTTTCAATACAATGACACCAAACGTGCTGTCTAGTCTGATCTTTATATAGAAAGAACCATCAGCTTGAAGACTCTCAACTCTAAACAAGGTTTTCAGAATCCTCTGAAATATTGCCGGTGATAGTTTAATTGAGAACATATGGCGAAACATGTTTATAAAGCAGCTGACGTTGTCTTGTCTGCATCGATTAACCAATATAAGAGTCAGTGAAGTTTACAAACAGCAAACCAGCAAGGGCTGAATGCACAGTGGTGACTCGTATGCTTGAAAGCCACAATCAGCTTAAAATCTAATGTAAATGCTTGGTATTTTCAATGGCATTTCATTTTTATGACCTGCATATTCAAATATAAGTGGCAAACCTGCTTAAGAGATTAGTTTATGCATATATGCCATTTTGATATCTGTCCCATGTTGCATGCTAAACGATTTAATTATGGAAAAAATTGATTGTACCAACTTTCAGAATGCTGTTTTACCGCAAGCCAATTATCGTAACGTGGCATTGTATGTGTAAAAAGAATGGACATACACGTTTTTATTTATTTGTGAGAAACTGGTTTATGAGAATCTAGTACCAGGATGGCCAAAAATTTAAGAAACTCTCGTACTAGGCTCAAGATAAATTAAGAAACTGTAAAATTTCCATCAAAGGAGTCCAAAAGTTTTATTTTGTTGATTTTTCGTTGCAAAAAATAGCATTTTTCCTATATTTGCATTCCTACTTGCGTTTTTCATAGTGATCTGTGTTGCTCAACTTCAAAACAATAAAGGGGGGGGGGATAAGACAATTTTAGGTTCCGAAATAAGAAATCCACTAAGAAACTTTTAGTTCTAAAAGGACCAAATTTAGATGCCAAATTTAGGAAACTTTTAGTACTTAGGGCTTACTCAATTTCTTATAAGTAAATCTAGTCAGTGTACTATTCACTAGGTTATGCAACAGGTTTGAAATTGACAAACTCTTGGCTCTGATTGGTACATTGACAATAACCTATTGTATTACTCATCCACTGAGAATTTTGGTGATCATCGATTTGATATAATTAGGCAGAATGATATAAACCATCCCCTACCTAAAATATTTTGATGATGAAAAGAGTTATTTTGCCAAGTCCTTCGAAAAATTAAGCTAGTGAAGAACTTAAATGCCTGCCAAAAGAGTTAGTTCATTACACTAAATTTTATACCATTTTTACTGCTTCTCCCTCTCCCTCATTGGACAATGTTGTTTTATGCAAAGCTAGAAAGGCTCGGTATGGTCCAATGGATTCATTTCAGATTACAGTGATGTTGAAATCTAAAACCGATATTGTTTTGGAGGAGAGGCCTTAAGATGTTGGTCTTGCTACATGAAGTACTTAGTTTTTTAAAGAAAAAAACCAAAGCAACAGGACGTCCCCAGAAATTTTGGTAGGGATTGTGGAAACAAAGAAGAAAATTGTGTACAACTTAGAACTGAACAAGTGAAAAGTAAAAAAAGTTGTGATACCAACTACTTTCTGCTAACTTTATCCCAGCCAATCAATATATTGTGCTAGTGAAATTTTCACGAGTTTCGATAACCCATCTCATTATTTCTAGTGCATTGGTCCGTACTGTCAGCCAGGATCCTCTAATCTTCAAACCCAGCAAATTGAAGTGTCTCAGTCCGTCTCTTTCATCGATGTATCGACAAGTCCTGAAGCGCAAATGAAACCGAAGCCCAATTTCGAAGGAAAGGCACCCTATGACTTCTTCTACCCATTCGTTTGATCAAATGCTGTTTCCATCAAGAATTGATGGCCAAATACCAAGCTAGATGTTCATTGGTGCAAGTAAAAGCTCGGGTTCACGCAGCAAGTCGCAGGTGGCTTCAAGCCCGCGGGTAAATATGTTAAATAAGCGAAATTCGTTATTGCAGTTCATAGACTGTTTTTTGGAATTAAGATCATCGCGTTCAAAGTTCTGAAAAATAGGAAAATAAGGATATGAAACACTTTAAGTACGTTAAAGAACAAAGATTTTAAACTGGATAGCTTTAACTGGATAGCTTTAAAATTCAAACCGATATTTTAAAAGTATGTTAATTTATGCTCATGACGGTTTGCTAAATTTGCGTGCATTCTTCCTATTTATTTATTTTCATTTCAAAGCTTGCCTTTCGAATCTTGCAGAATGCAGCCGCAAAACTCTTTACTTTTATGCTCTAATAATCCCAGTGCAGAAAAAACCTTTCTGCCATGCAGCGCTTGAAAATACCAATCTGCCATGCAGCGCTTGAAAATACCTATCTGCCATGCAGCGCTTGAAAATACCTCTCTGCCATGCAGCGCTCGATACCATGAAGGCCAAGCACAGCATACTTTGGCGATCAATAGTTTCTTGCCAGTTTTTGTTTCTATACATCGTCGCTATTAAATATGACTTTTCATGGATTTCAATTATGATATTATTATATGAAATGAAACTAACTGTTTACCGGTCAGTCATAAAGTGCTCGATACAGTATGGGCGATACAGAACTGTGCACGCTATTTGATGTACAGAAGAAGAAAGTTCTAAGCTGCTATTCGAAGTTTCACGCTTGATGCGATTATCTATGGATTGAATCTATTTATTGTATATTGATGGCGTTAACATTGACAGAATATGTTATGGGGCAGATAACTTTATTTGCAAGTAAGAAGTTAAATCCTGGTTTATTTACTTAAAAATACTCAGGCCAAATGCTTCAAAGAAATGTCAAATGAAATGTGAATAAAATCGCTGACAAGCAGTAGCAAATAAAGATGTTTTAAGCTTGATTTGTTTCAATGTTATGAATTTTTTGTTGGAAACAGTTTCCTGTTTCATAGTTTTGGAGCTGCTGCATCGAAAGGGCTACCCCTTCGCGTTTTGATCGCTGTTTTCAAAACTATCAACGCTTAAGGCTCATTTTTTCTCAAGTTGTATTTTCCAGTTTCAATGTTCAACTTTTTTCAACTTATCGTGCACCTTTTGTGGCTGCCAATTTCCGCGCTTTCTGGAGGGTGAATTAGAGTTTTTTCAAGTCCAACACAATTGTTAGAATGTAATAGCCTAATTGGAAGCTTACATATACCTGAACAAGTATCTTTTTATAAAGGAATCCTTCTATGTAGTAAAAATCTTTTGATTTTCATCAATGGTTGCTGCAGTTTCTTTCTTTGGCTACAGTGATAAAAATCATTCTCCGTTTTGTCTTCTTACCCAAAGCTAATCCTCTTTTCGCACCATTCTCTCAAATTTCTTCAATCAATTTTTCCATCCTGACAAAACCCAACGAGATGATAATTAAAGTAAATTCTGAGAAACTGTTTTGTTAGAAAGCAGTCAATAGGTAAATTCCGGTGCGGGTCCTGCGTGTATCTCGCGTATCTCCGTAGCAATTTGCAGACACGCGTGCCGTGCGTGTGCGTCTCCAAGGCCTAGCAGAGAACACCAGTTGTAATAGCCATCCTTTTTTCTATTGTTACTTTGATAAACGGTTTACAAATTTTCAATAGGCTTCTTTGCTCAAAGCAAACCTATTCATTTGCTTCAGATAGTATCACCCAGATGCTGTTCACTTGTTTTCCATTCATCCGAACACGCGTTTCTATTATTGTATTATATCTAAGCCCGGTGTCTGGCGATCAAAGCAGGCATATGTCAGTCGAATTCAGTTTTGTTAATTAGATATTTCAGTAGGAGTCCCTGCTAAGAAATCTGCCACTTATATGCGTTTCTGATGTTCTGTTGTTGCTTAAAGGGATTTAAATCGGTTTAAATGTTCAAATAATAGTTCACTAATTGGCAACAAAAACTCTTTGAAGCTTTACACCTCGACTTTTTGTTAAAGAACATGTCCTAGCTGTTTGTTCATCAGCATAGTTCGTGAATCGAGAACTGTTTTCTCACGACTTAAGAAGTTTCATTTCCTTGCTGTTTTTGATGCATTCAAAGTCAAGAGAAAGTTACGGCTGAACGCGAACGACTCCGTGAAAGTTTCTTATAAACGAAATGATTTTTCCAACACCTAGAGCTCATCTTCTTTTTTCTCGGATTTTGTAAGTTCAGAGACGATGGCTAGTTAAATAAGGCGATATTAAAATTTAAAAGGAATAGGTGCGATCGAACGGGGGCATTTGTCAGGGGTAAATGTAAATGGGGTAAATTGATGGTCCTGCAACCATCAATTTAAACTTAAAGGGAATGAACGGATATAATATGAGTTCTGGTTGTCTAAAGATAACTTTGCCTCGATTGTCCAGTAGGAAAAGTTGTTTATAAGATGGTTGCCAATTTGCTTAGCTGCTTTACTGCCAATTTTGTTTTTATTGAAAGTAATTTTTTCTTTCAATCGATTGTGAATCAAACTTTTTTTCTGAAATGCAGTAACAATTCCAGCCAAATATCATTAGAGCACAGTGTTGCTAGAATAATATTTAGAAGAATCAAAATTTTCCACTCAGAGTAACAGATAGCAAAAGATCTCGATTTATGTTCTAACTATGTTGGCTTATTAGACCAGGCTTACATCACACTGAAATGATTTCATCGTGAAAATCTCTGTCTGTTGTTGGCTTACAATCTGGTTTCTCTATTCTTTCCGTCTGCATGTTATAAAAGGGACACCTTTCTTTCTTCCTACTGATACCTGTCTTTGAAATTCCTTAGTAAATATGTTTTACACGGCTTGTGTCGAAAGACAGATGAACCAAGGCCGCATGCTTTTAGCTGGTGACCCGTGTACGTTTAGCTGTCATCTTTCATCTACTGGTGATACACGTCCATCATCTCTCGTAATTCTTATACAATAGTTCGATATGCAAATAAAATGTAAAACAGTAAGAATTAGAGATAGATTTTACTGACATTGAGATGTAAAAGAAAAAGGACTTTCTCAGGGAGAAATGAGGATCCCGTCGAACCTTCAAAGGGTGCAAGAAACGGATCTGATTTAGTAAATGTCCGGGGTACGTTTTTTGACTTGAATAAGGTAGGAAAAGCCAATGGGAAAAGAATATCAGTTCAAATTAGTGAACAGCAATGTGAGGGGGTGGTACAATTATATATATGTCTTATATACATTCTTGTGACCATTTCAGGGTTGTAAAAGTTTACAAAAGTAAACCTCTTTGAATCGTTCAATGACAAATACGTCCCAGCCTGAATTACCTAAGATTTTAGCCTATTTTGTTTGCGAGCACTAAATATTTAGTTCTGCACTATAGTTGAAAATCGTAGCTAGGCTGCTTTTTAAGTGGTCTTTTTGTAGGATTAAGAGCCCCTGCTTGTTCCATGTTTCCTCCAATTTTCTCTTGAAATATTCTATTTTTAAGTATATAATCATTTATAATATTTGAATAAATGCCGCGATATATATTCTGGTAGCCAAAATCTTGTTTCACTACAGTGTATTGAACCTAAATTAGATGAGCTCTCTTCAGTACTAGGTCAGGCCTTAAAGATTGGTCAGGCAAACGTGGAATAGAAGTCTAGTTACTGACGAGTGCCTAAGCCTGATCTTTTGGTTGCTGCACTGGAAAAAGTAGCAACCAAAAGTAGCAAAAAAAGTATCGATAACATTGCTACAATAACATTGCTAACATTGCTTCTCCTGCACTGCCCCCAGTTTGACTCGATAAATGTGGACCTCTTCCGTCAACTCCCAAAAACCAAATGGTGACAAAAACCAAACTCTATTTTCGCTTGTACATCAGTCCACACTTGCGTGTATTTATCAGCTGAGTAGTCATGGATGCCACATTTCCATACATAAGAGCAATTAAATGCTTTTAAAGTAAGGGTTTTTTATGCATGTTGCGGCAGCTTCCCTTTTTCAGTCGCTGTATTCTATGTTTACTATAATGGTTAGTTTACTGTACGTAGAGGAAACACACAGCGATCCCTGTGTATTTCACTGTAAGGACGCCGTTTAGCTTATAAAACTGGAAGAATTCCTCTGACTAAAAACTGGTAGCCTTATCACATGGCAGGAGATTGGCCGAGATGGGTAATTTTTATGACTATGGTTTCTCAATATGAGAAATCTGTTTTGAGACAAATAGTAATTTGCTAAATATATCGGATGCAATTTCTAAATATTTCCAACCAGATCACCGTTTCAGGTAATAAAAGTGTTTTCTTCCTGGGATCCAGAAAATATCCCCTAGAATTTCGAGGGTAGATGTTGACAAAAAGTTCTCCTCAGACCTAACATGACTGATTACGCATTTGTAGCTAAAACAGCCCGAAGAAGCCAAGGATGAATATACGTTACTGTAAGATTTTTTATTATACTGTAGTATTTTAGACTACTTTTGCAATGATTTACATTACTATTGTAAAACTCTCAAATAACGAGCTCCACTTTGATTCCATTGAAAAAGAGACGTATTAGGAAAACTGCAATGTTTTCATTTTCCCAGCCTTACAATTCACAATGAGAAGAAGCAACGGCTTATTACCTAGTTATCAAAACTTCACAGCAAAAATTCGCTTCGACTTTTGTGGTATTTGTACAGTTGCGTTTGCGAATGGAAGACACCAGATGCGCCTTTCAAAACACAACTTTACTACAATGCTATTATGTTCGATCATTCTACATGTAATGTTCTCTGCACGTGTGATACATTCGAAAACGCATATCGTTCGTATTCGTGTATCCACGGTGATGGCTGCAGTCTTCGAAATATTCACTGCACTCTATGAGTATAGTTTCAGGGGCAATGAAGTCACGTTGCTTGCACCTTTATCAAATCTTGGCAGCGCCGGCTGGCAAAACGCGCGGCTAACTGGTACCAGGTCTCGATTGGTCAGCTGCGAGCATCTTGCGAATCTGATTGGCTGAAGCCGGCTGGTTGTGCGGGTTTTTTAAAATAATAATGGATTGAAAGTTTTTCTACCTCCGAAACACCTGTTTCGAAATTTACTTTAAAAGTGGAAAGGCCAAAGTCGCCTAATTTACACATTATTCCGACGAAATTGTTAACGATAGAAGTTCTCAAGGGTATCTCTCCTCTTGCCTTGCTTATTTCAAGGCTACAGTGAGCTGTTCACTAAGTATACTTACCTGAAAAGGGGGCCTAGCTTACAACACAGAGCAAGATTGCATATAAGCGTCAAAGCTTGTGTCAGGGAACAACACTGGACTTATAGAAGAAGCAAGGCACAGTTAGTTGGTTAGCAAGACATGGATTTATGTAGCAAGCCCACGAAAAGTGATTTATCAGAGCTGAATCATTTGATGAAAGATGCTGCCGAGTACCAACGGTTACGGACGTTGATTCCACAGCTAGCAGCCAAGCATACTGTATCAAAAGTAAGATTTCACGTTGCACTTATGACTTAATGTTTGATTGGCCTTCTTAAGAATATTTCATTATCCTATGTTTATCAAACATAGACCTTAGTGTCGACCATTTTCTCACAGCAATTTTTTATTATAACAAATTGATATTGGGTTGTTAGATGAGCTTAAATCACAAACAAAAATAAGTTTTCTCATTGTTTACACGTACTTAACTACTTGATAGAAAGTTTTCTTAAGCCTCTGTACGTCCTGCAATTTATACATAATTGCTCATGTCTTGGACCACCAATATTTGCTTACCCAACCTCAATTCTCTTATAAGGTAACTTGCTGGAACCTAAGGGCATTTTCTATCCCCTTTTTACTGTTTCTATGCAGAAGGTTTCTTGGTGCCCCAGCAACAGCATTCAGGAGTAACCCCAAATTGGAAAGTTCAGAACAGAATTATTTATACGCCTATGCTCATCCTTTGTTGGTTTCAGGCAGAATAAGCTGTTTCATGAAAATTTTTTCTGAAATCTTCATATTAGGAAAACCTGTCTAGGGCATTTCACTGTGGAGTCCTTAGCGCCAAATTTCACCTAAAATTTCACCAATGTTACGTCATCGTCTTATCAGATGATACTCATGAGCTGCAGTGACATTTTAAACTGGTTAATTGGTGATATCTTCTCTAGTTTCTAGTTTTAATGACAAGATTTGTTTACTTTCGTAGATCGAGGTCGTCGAAGAAGCAATAAACTACATAGCGCAGCTGCAGAGGACTCTTTCAAACTTACATCAAGGTAGGCCTTCTGTTTGTCGCGAATTTGAAGAGGACACATTAATTTTTAGTATGATATCAACTCCCCTTGGCTATTTTTGGCCATGTAAGCTGTATTAAACTATCAAATTTCCCTATATTTAAAACGATTCGCACGAACTGACCTTATTTTGGCAAACAAGTTTTTCCGCTGATCATAGCAGCTGTCGTCTTTTTACGCAAGAAAATTTCTTGCAAAACTTTATTTGTCTTTGTTTAACAGCAGGGACGCAAGATGTGCTTTGTTGACTTCCTTTCTACTTCTCTAGGGCTGTGTCACTAAGCAAGAGGATGTTTGAATCGTTTTTTATTTCTATATGTAGAAAGGACTCTTCGAGTTTCTGTTGTACAAATTTTGAAGGGAAGAATATTTGCTTTGAGAGAGTAGGGTTTCTGAGAATTAACTGAAATGCCTAGATTAGTAGTCGTATGTGTTATGAAAACCTTTCAGTTACGAATATTTTATACCGTTATTTGAAATTTCCAAATGCGGAATTCTATCAAAAATGCACCTGACCTTGTCGCATATAACCTTTTGCAGTTGCCTCGTTTTGAAGCTTTGCTAAAAACTTCAAGCTTCTTATTTGAACTCTTCAATCTGGCAAAATGATGAAGATAGTATTTAAAATGTTCTAAATCATCTTTATAAATTGGTAATTGTTCTATTCAAGTTAAACATGTCGTAATAACAGGTTTTTTAGCCTGAAAATAACCCATTAAATCGAGAATCATTTCTTATGCATTTCTTAAGTGACCCGTCGTGATTAAGTGATTACATTTTAATCGATTAGATGATTACGTTACTGATTAGTCAGCTATATTTATATAGATATTTTAATAACACCTTCCTTGAAAACTTTCGTATTTATTTGATTACCTGATTGGAGGTAATTGCCTTCTGATGCATACGATCAGTCAGGTTGTTATTCGTTGATTGCCTGATTCATATCATAAATGAATGATCCATTTCCATCCTAATGGAAATCGTAATCATTGATACTTAATCTTTCTTGCTTTCTAATAGTGATTCGGATTTTCTTTCGTTTAGTTCCTTCTGAAGAGCTACAACAGCAGTTTTTAGAAAGAGAGAAGAAAAGAAGGCGCCTGATAAGAGAAAGAACGAAAAAGGTCCCTTCGTATCAACAGCAGAAAAGAAGACGAAAAGCGACCACTTTGTCACTTCGAAGCAGTAAGTTTGCTTTTAATTGTCTTTTAACTTCCCAGCAATTTTTTTTCGTTTCAAAGCTTTGGAAGTTTTCAATTTAATTCTCAATTTATTCAACCAGGTTTTTTGTTCTCGAAGGCAATTATTGAGTCTATGAATGAGGATAGCTCAGACAAAATTCGTTACATAAACTTGACCTAGTTACAGTGGATGGCAGATTTATAAAGTATCTGTTCTGGGCGCTGTGGTGCGTTAATTAATGTTGAAGAAATTAATGTTGAAATATTTACATGCCAAGTCTTTGAAATCAGAAAGCTAAACCATCCAACTTCAACAACGGTCTTTACAGACCCCATTTATGGTGAATACAGCTAAAATTTGTTTCAAAATGGTGGCCAATACCAAGCACAGAGAGAAAGAGCTGGGAATTTTTGATGTCCAAGTGGTGTGCACCTCCGATTGAAAAGGCTACAACTTTTTAAGCCTAGCTGATAAAACTCGGACTCTCATTGTTGACGTTTTTATATAAACATCATGGAAAAGCACCCTTGTCTTAAAAATCTTTGCGTTTTGGAACAAGACAGGCATCTCCTTTACGTGAGCAGAACCATTCCGTTGGGCACAGTTGTAGCTTTTCTAATCATTAACTGCCCATTAAATGACTGAGGTGTAAAAATCACAACGATTTCTTATTTTAATAAAACGTATGGACTTTTACTGCGTGAAAATATTCATGAAATTGAAGAGGAAATTTCACAAGGCTTGTACAGCTGTCTCCCTGATGCGTCGCCCGTAGTTACTTTTGTCCCGTTGCATGCACCTGGTTTTATAACAATGATCTACAAGTGATCATACCGTTAACTGCATGTTGCATTGAGACTCCTGTTACTTCTTCATCAAAACTAACGAAACTTCTAAGAACTTAGCAACAAAAATTATCAGCTTAAAGTCTTTAGTTAGCTATCAGTGATATTCTGATATTCGATTTGGCCATAGACAAAAATAAAACTTTTACTATAACAAGCAAGAACTGCAAATACAGCAAGATAAAGATCCTATTAGATCGTCTAAATGTGCCCATTACTGCTTTGAAATTGTCCAATATTTGTTAGAAAGAATAGAAAACATCAAGTTATTTTATGAAAGTGTAGATTTATATGAAAATACGCCCAGTTAGGCGTCTTGTATGGGAAACTGGTCTCCCTTAATTGAATTCATATACTTTTTACAGTGTTAAACTTTGCTATAGGCAGTTAAGGGTTATGGGCTTGTTGAATTCCCGATTAGAGTGATTTTCCAAAGCAAATACGAGTAATTGCCGCTTTCTGAAAATCAAACCTCTTGATTTCGCCTCATTTTAGTTTTTTTTATTTTCCTCGCGAGGCTTTCGAGTGTGGCGACAAAGACTTGATAATATTGATTGATATAAGATACCAAGCGAAAACAAATACAGATTTTTCATCGGGCTGTTGTCTATTTGATCTAAACTTATAAACGCTTTATTTATTTATGAACTCTACAAGATGTAATTCATGATCTTCATTAGCATGTGCGCATCGCTATTGAAGCTTGGTTGTCAACAGCAGCTTTCTCAATCAACCCAAAAGCTTGTATAAATTGCTTGGTATCAACCTCACACCTGCCTTGGTTCTGTTTGATTACGACCTGTAAAGGCCCGCCCGTTTTTTTAAGAAAGCTAATCCAGAAATTCAAAACATATTTTCTTCTACCAAGATAATTCCTAATGCCTTTTCTCCAATTTCCCCTACTTTCCCACGGATCGAAAAAATTTATGATTGCTAATTTCCCTGGTCTTGTTGATGATTTTTGAGGAGTTTATATTAACATACTAATGCTGCCAATGGTTTTTCAAACTCCATTTTGTGGAATATATATTACAATGAAATGATAATAATTTAACATTGATTCACATCACCAAAATCTTAATCATGATTATTTTTTTTGATCCCCTTCGTCTACCACAATCGTCGATCGCCATTATCAATCACTATCGATCATCGTCGATCAATCGCCATCAATCATCATCGATCAATTATCGATCACTGTCATCGATCACCATCAGCCCACCCTATCAATCACCATTATCAACCACAATCATCTTCAATCACTTACAATCACCATCATCGATCACTATCAATGACTATCAGCATAAATCCTCATAGTGACCATCACCATAATCACGATGGATTAGTATTAAATTATTTGCTTAAAAATGCTTTTTTAATGTAACAATCCTATTCTTCCAGGAAAGAAAAAGCAGTAATCAATTTGGACACGGAAATGCATCATCAACATCGGTATATGGACACCACATTGCATAAATGACGTCATATGGTCGGGCGCGTATAGAGCTGTGCCATTATAGCGACTGCATTTTCACTGCTGGTGTTCTACAGATTGTGGAAAGACACTTTGCTAGCAGGCCCACTATCAAAAATGCACATTAAAGTCAATGATGTCTTTTGGTGAATACAATTCCCATTCTTCAAAGCTAAAGAACTTTGTCACCCTAAAAAGGGGTGCCTGTAGAGTAAATGTAAATGGGAAAGGGGCAAAAACACGCTAAGGAGACATTTTATCCAAAAATTACCCAATAGCTCAAAAAAGAGACCTTTCAATTCGACCACTGTTTAAGTCACATTATAAATGTAACATAATCAGATATTGTCCCTTTCCCCGCTTAGATGCAGGTGCTCTTTGCTCAAATCAGCGGCATATTCACAATATTTGAGTGCATAACTACAAAGAGAAAATCATATTTTGTTCCCTTGAAACTAAATTCATTCATTTACATAGATCAAAGTTCTTTCTTTTATGAAACATGAAAAATTCTCCTTGTTTCTTTCTCATTCTATTTCTTGTTAAAATCAATAACAAGAAGCGTCGCAGCAAGCCTTTTTGCCATATTATTTTGTCACAAAATTTAACCATTTAACGTTGCACCAGTTATAAAACGAGCAATAGGCAAATGTGTACAAAAATATCAATTTCATACTCTGTTATGCGTGCAAAATGTGCATGACATCTTTAGTAAACAGGCATTTGAAAGCTAGCAAACAAAGCCCATCTGCTGTGTTGCTCCAAGTTCGCTGTTTCACCAAACTCAATATCCTGAATATTATTTTATGAACGTATTCTCAGCATCTGGGTAAACAGAAGATAAGCTTTATGGAAACTTGCGCGGCTGGTCTTTTGCTGTGATGCTGCAAATAGAGCTACTGTATAATCCCGATAACTCGAAACCCCGATAACTCGCAACCCCGATAACTCGAAACCCCGATAACTCGAAACCCCGATAACTCGAAACCCCGATAACTCGAAACCCCGATAACTCGAAACCCCGATAACTCGAAACCCCGATAACTCGAAACCCCGATAACTGAACCATTTTCGCATTGCTTCCAAATTAACTGCGATTAGAATGTTTACACAATATTTTCAGAGAATGTTTAAATTCAATCAAAACTGATATGTCAGTCTTGTAATTATTAGTCTTTTAACTCTAAGTTAAGCTGCACGTTATTATAAATCACTGTTCTGATAGTTTGTAAATAAGATGCCTATAAAATGAAACACCGTATGAAAGTCTGAATCTTGCTCTATTTTTGACAAGGGTCACTCAACATATTACCTGATATATTTTATAATCTCAAATATCTGATGAGCTAAATAAGGAGGTTATAGGGGTTGGGGTGGGGGGTCAAAAGGAGAATAGCTTTATCTTTATTCATGAATTCTTTAATAGAAACAAGTTTTCCTATTCTTTTCTTAAGTAAATTTGCAGAAAGCCAGTATTTGCTTGGATATTTGTTTTCGCGTGTGAAAAAATAAAAAGCATTTTGTTCACCAAAAGATTGGCAATTCTAGGCCCCAACTGCATCTTCTATATAGAAAACTTGTTTTTAGCATAAAATGCTACCCTTGTTGTGTGAAGGGATACGTTAAATAAATGCACCTATTACAATATATAATTACACTCTTTTTTATAAGAGCCAGTAAATTTAAGTTCAGGCTGATTGTTCTTAATTTGTTCTTAAATTGATAGGGTGTAAACAGTGCGATTGCTAGCTTTTTATTGCAACATTGCTACACAACGACCTTTGACCGTCACAGGCACCGCCTCTACGAAGCAAAAATAGAGGCAACTGGATGGCGAAAAATTACTGAGCAACAAATATTTTATTTGTAATGGTTTTCAAGAAAAATGATGCAAATATGATACAAAATAACAGTTACAACTTCACGCCTTTAGTTCTTTAGAAACAGGGACGGATTTACCAGGAATTTCGGGGGGGGGGTGCGACACTGCCCCCTCCAATATATTTGTTTTGGTATTATAAATTATTGGTATTACAAAACAAACAAAACAATTTGGTATTATTGTTTTGGTAAAAACTGAAATTTGTGAATTTCCCCCGGGCCAAGCCTCTGGACACTCTTGACAATTTATGTAGCAGAACAGTACTGCTGCAGTAACCTGTGCTTATTCCAGCTGCCCGGGGTGAAAAGAAGTGTAGCTCTATCTTCATTTTGAGATACTCCTCCATTTCTTTTCTTTAGTAAATTTTGCCGAAAGCTATTATTTGCTTGAATATTTGTTTTGGCATGTGTAGAAGTAAAAACCTTCCATTCATCAAAAGGTTGGCAATTCTAGGCCCCAAAACTGCTTCTGTTATATTGTCACCTGAATTATTCCAAGCAGGGTTGCCGTTTCAACGGCCAAATTCCTCCAATCTGGGCGTTTTTTAAAGCTGTTGGCCGTCAAAAAATTATTTGGTCGAAAAAGCAAAAATTGGGCGAATTTTGGCCGCATGTTGAAAGCCACAAATATAGGAAGAAAACGACAACTTTGCACAGAAAATATCCAACGCTTTGTTAAATAATCTTAAAAATGCAAATGACGAAGCAAGAAACAAAGTCAAAGATAACAGAAAAATTTAAATTGGAAGCAAGTTGGAGCTTTTGTAACAAACAAAGCCAATTTTGATTACATTTTCACTCCAAAGAATTAGTCAAAATGTAGCATTTTGTATATTTTGTTTGGCTGGCCGATTTAGGCCTTCAAGCTCAAAAAAATTGGCCACTAACCATTCCAAGCATCTGGCAACCCTGATTCTAAGCTCTGAAAGTCTAATGATTAAATATTTAATGTCTATAGAGCTACATTAAATACAAACGATCTTGTAACCTCGTTTACAGGCGGCCTTGTCTAATACTGTTCCATTTCAACTCCCTGGGTTGAGTCCAGAACGAGTCCCTGGGTTCTTCCCTTTTCACCTCTTCAGTTGCACCATTTAATAATAGTCTTTTCTAATTTGCTGTATGTTTTAAGTACAGGTAGGAACCTTTTTTTGATAAAAATGATACCCTTGCGTGTGGAGGTATACGGGTTTTCGCTTTTGCGCTTGCGAAAACTGCATGGCGCACAATCTCTAGCTCACAGTAGTTTTGCATGCCAAATAGAAAGCAGAATTTCAAAATGTCAGATGAGAATACAAATATTCTGATTTTGCTTTTCTTGTTCAAGCGTAGGAAACAAAGAAATTTTCTTATTTCCTCATCCAACACGAAGCTGCTTTTGGACTCAGACATTTTGCTGTGCGTGAATAGGACGTCAAATTCGCCGGCGACAGAGAAAAAAAGTTCAAAAAGTTTTATTTTCAAGGCAAACGTCGCGCACATCACATGAATCCAAATACGCATGCTCGTAACCTTTCGCCAGCGAAAAAGCAAAAAATTTTCGCCCATTGGAGATTGGCCTTTAAATGTACCTTTCACAATATAAATATATATAATTATATGCGAAAGTGATACCCTTAGACAATTTCAGGTATGTTCTACAAAACTTGGTTCCATATGTGAATGTGTGTGTCGTTTAGACCACCATTTTTAATACAGATTGGTTTTGCCAATTACTCAGTGAGTTTTGCTTTACTGGCCATTTAAGTTATCAAACAAAGCAGCTGATCAGAAAAATAAATAAACAATACATGGTCAAATGCAAATTCATTAACAAGGCCCATCCAATAAATTACTTCAGAAACATAATTATAAACATATGCAATAACATGATTTATTCAATATACAAAATTCTATCATGCATTCCAAAAAAAAATTAAAAGGAACTGAGTCATGGTAAATAGGTGACATCTGCAGGGGATCGAATGCTAGGCCACTGATTATTGTAGTTGAGTGTTTCAGAATAGAAAAAAACAGATTACAAATAGTAGCAAATCTGTTCAAATTGGAGCTAAGAAGTTTTGAAAGAATGTTATAACTTGCTAGTTACATCCTGGATATTTTCAAACAAAAAACTCCTAATATAGTGCCATGCATGCTCTTGTGCTGCAGAATGTTCAATTATATTACCTCCCCATACAATCAAATGTCCAACAACAGAATGATAAGATGCAGAACAAACTGGCATGTAAGGAACTTCAATCAAATGTCCAGTGCCTGGGTAAATAAGAACAGTTGGAGGCTCTTTGCTATATTCTTTCAGCCTACTTTGCATCCTTCTGGCACATTTTGGTGCATTGGTGGACATGTCTTCTTCTCCTGCAACTATCATTATTTTCCCCTTAATCTTTTCAATTGGGATTTCTATGCTATGAAGTTCTTCAGCATATTTTTCAAATGAATCACGTGTTATAATCATTTGGTCTTCAGTAATAACAATGTCTTCTCTAGAAAATATTTTTGTAAAACCAAGAATTTTCCCTTTATACTTTACTGGAATTCCAATTGCATTATGCGAAGAAATGGCAACTACAGCCTTCACAAAAGGACATTCTGCACTGACATGCAATGCAATTTGTCCACCATATGACACACCAATGTACCCAATGCCAGATGAGTAAACTTTATCATGACTTGCAAGCCATTTGGCAGCCTCCATAAAATACTCCAGCTCAAGATTGAAGAAACCATTTGGAAGGTCTTTGTAGGAAAAAAATGCCAAAGCTAATGTGACAAAGCCATGTGATGCAAGAATTGCTGCTCTATACTCAAGCAAACCTCCATGGGTACCAAACATGTCAATAACTCCTGTAGAAAGACAGAAACCCAATTAATCACATGCACCAAGCAAGGCCATTGGAAGCACAGGGGTTGGAGGACTGGAGCAGGCCTGGCTTTTATATTTTGCAGGTGAGCTGTGAATTGCTCTCCTCAGTTTCTCAGGCGAGCTAAATCAACAACACATATCTTTAAATGGTATAAAAGTCAGGGGAAATGCTAGAAATTCATGGAGTATTGTTTAAAGTAACTTTTATTAAAGCCTTATAGGGGGTAAACAAAGCTCTGATATACATATACCACAGTGGGAGACACCTGGGCAAGTGAATTTGCCCCCTAATACTTTGGAGGACAATATTCTTTGTTCTATGGAAACATTTCATTTTCAATTCAACTTAAACTACAATTACAAATCTCACTATTACAAGGTAATTTGCAATTGGCTAGCCTGGTTTTACAAGAAAAAACTATAACAATCGTAAGGTAAAAGGAAAAACTGAGAAAAAAAAAACAAGCAAAATTAAAACGGATGTAATTCCGGATTTGTCCATGGTTTATTTTTGCAACAAAATATGTAGTACGTAGTACGAATGGCAATGTTGGAAAGTTTAGAGATGAGATACCGTTTTTGTTGTTGATCGATGGAGAGAGAGTTACACATTTTGAAGAAAGAGATGCAGGAATTGCCAAAGATGCCAAGAGAGCTCATAGAAAGATTCACAAAAGAGACACATTTGAACTTTCGCTGTAAGTCAGATAGGAGAGGAGCATACTTGCTGTGTTTTCTTGTTGCATTTGTGTCAAGATTGGATTCAAAACCAACAGTAAGCTCTAAGATGTATAGGTAATTGTTGTTAGTCTTCAAGAGAAGATCTGGGCGAAGGTTTTCTCCAGTTATGATTGATGGTGAAAGATAGCCAGGTATATCAGCGTAGATGGTAGATTCATTAACAGCTTTAAGAGACGTAGCTAGAAAGTTTAAGATAGAGTTATGACGCCAGGTGTATCGGCCTTGTTCCAAGTATGTTTTTCAGCCAGCAACAACGTGAAGGAGGGTTTCTGGCAGAAAACAGAAAGAACAATCAGAAGTCTGGCTCAAGTTCCACTTTTTCAAGTTTTTCTGTGTAGCAAGGGTATTGTTCAGGTACCTTATGGTGAAATTGAAAATATTCTGAGGCATGCTACTTTGCACCTTGGACCAAAGTTTGTTTATTTGTGAAAGATCCTGGTTAAAAAGATGTGACAATAAAGATCCTTGGGAAGTTAGAATGTTTTGCAGACGATCTTTATGTTCTTGCTGGACAGCCTTTAATGCTTCTTTCGTGTTCCTATATATATCATATTGTATATTTGTGCTACTGCTGGTATTTTTCCATAAAGAGCGAATGTTATCGTTTGGTGAAGATTTCAATGCGTTGCGTAAAATAGTTTGACACTGTAGGAATTTGGCGGATGGTAAAGTTAGGCTGAGTCCAAACTGGTTTTTAGAAAGAATAATGCTACTCAAGGTAGCACTTATTGGGAGGTCGAGCCACTGGCGGATGTATTTGGATACGAGGCTGTCAAGATTCTCGACAACCCACGTCTTTGAAAGATCTGCTACAGTAAGGTTCCAAGAGATTTTAGAAAGAACAAAGTTGTGATAAAGAAGCAACTTATTTTTTGCATGTAGAGGCTGGGAATCAATTTGCTTGAGCATGTTGGACAGTGATGATAAAAGATCAGATTTATGTTCTTGGTTTGTCATTTCAAAGTCAAAATGACGACCGAGGTACTTAAAAGAATTTCCATTCGAGACAGGTGGGATAGATTCGTTGTTTATGAAAAGCTTAGGTTGATACTGAAGAGAACGTGTGGAAAATTTCTTTATTCCAAAAGTGATGCATTTATCGACACGTATGATCATGTTAGCCCATTGGCACCAGCGAGTGAAACAATTCAGTAGAAGTTGGTTTTCTTTCTCATTGCTGGTGATAACGGCAGCATCGTCTGCGAATTGAAACCAATGGACTGGTTGAAACATACGGTCGTTCTGATCATGTGGGGAGAAATCTAACTGTTTGTATTTTTCAGCTTTTATGTACTGTATGAATGTGTTGAAGCATAGATTAAATAGTAGAGGACTGAGGCAGTCGCCTTGAAGAACACCGCGACGGACTGGAATAGCAGGAGTATTATAGTGGCTTGTGATGATAGAGGTTTTAAAATCGGTGTAAAGGCTAGAGATAAGAAGCTGTATGTTGTCAGGGATATGATGATAAGACAGTACAGTGGGTATCAAATTATGATGTACTTCTCCAAATGCATTTTTAAGATCGAGAAGAGTGACAACTAGTGAACGTTGCTTGATACGAGCTTTGTTTATGACCTGAGCCATCATGGCAGTATGCTCTAAGGTCCCTGAAATATTAGAGGTGAAGCCTTTTTGTATTTCGTGCTCAATGAGACCATTAACTTTAAGAAAATTAAATAGACTGTCACGCAGGCATGATGTGAAGATTTTCAAAGGCACTGGCTCAAGAGTGATTGGCCTGAAGTTTGCTGGATCGTCATTGCTACCCTTTTTGTGAATTAGGATAGTGCATGCCTTTTTCCACTCTAAAGGAACTTTTCCAGAGAGCCAGATATTATGAATGATATTTGTTATCAAAGAGCGTAAATATGGACATCGTTTAAAAACAATGATGGAAATTTTGTCACGGGGACATGGAGTGGCTGAAGATTTCATACGCCGAATTACTGATGTGATCTTTTCATAAGAAGGAGGCTCCAAAGGAAAAGGGTGGTCAGGCTCCCTAAGAGATGGAATCCATGAAGGAATAGAAAAGTTTTTGCATGGCAACAGAGAAGAAAACATTTTAAAGAAATACTGAGAGCATTGATCTTTGGAAAAGGATGGCAGCAGAGTCGAGCTTGTTTGGAGAACGCGTTTGACGTGTCCCCAAAAACTCTTTGAAATGAAGTTATCGTGATTTGAGATGTTTTTAACTACGGTAGAAGCAGATGAGTTAAGTCGTTGTCGTAAAAGCCGTGAAACGTATTTAATTTCAATGATAGGTGCGCCGTTTCTTTTCAATAACTGTAGTTCTTTTTTCAATTTTTTGGTAGCATGGTCTTGATATTTTGCAGCAAGTTCTTCATTTACTTCTTCTACAAATCCGCAAGTATCTCTGAAATAATTATAAATTACTTGATTCATTGACTGTATGGATTGATCAATTGAGGACAGGTCCATGGGGTTGATTGTAAAAAAGTATTTGAAGTATTCGTTAGCGACACTCTTCGTTTGACCTTGGAAGACAAATGTCAGGTTTCAGTTCAAAATATTCATTCAAAGAGATATCTGCCAGTACAATCTCATTGTCTAGGGTTTCCTCTGATACCTGTTCAAAAGTGTCGTCACTTTGGAAACCGCTAATGACTCGACATCTCCTTTGATGCATTTTCAATCCTTTCATCCCCTTGCATTCTTTACCACAGGAGCATTTGACAATTCTTTCGTTGATGACAGACGCGCTTTCATTTTCTATTTCAATAAATGGAATGTTAATTGATCCCGACGGGCCACTGTCATTGTTGTCCAACCGTCGCTTGCACCTCCATGTATGGCGGCCTAAGGCCTGAAATTCTTTACCGCAGAACGAACAAATTGCGAAAAACAGCAATATCCAAAGCACGAACGAACGAAACATATTCAAAAAAAGATACTTTGTTGACACAATAAAAAAATAAGTAGTATTTGAATCCGTTGATGTAAGTATCCAGGCAGTTAAATAGCTATAAAACGAGAGCCGTGCACGATGGCATCTGTGCGCCAAAGCTCAACGACCAATAATAATGATAATAATAATAATAACAATAATAAAAATAATAATAATAATAATAATGATTTCTTTATTTTAGGTTGGCTTCTCTAATAGCTAATTTATTTGCTAATTAATACTAACCAAAACTTAATTAGGCTATTTAAAAAGGCTATTTTTTAACTAAATTTCAAGAATAAATCTATCAACAAAGAGGATATAAATTACTATCATAAAAACCCTAAATTTTCAACAAATCGTTTGCAGGATCTACAGTTGCAATCAAACTGATGGTTTTTAATGTCTCTTTTGAAGCAATTCAAAGTCTGGGACTCTTTTAAAGATAATGGCAGTGTATACCATATCTTCGCTCCAAGAAAACATGCATTTTCAAGACCATACCCTGTCGTGTTTGGTTCTGGTGCCAAAATATTTCTGCTACTACGAAGGGTGTATGGAGTATCTTTCTTCATAAAGATTTTATTCATGAAACTTGGATTCAGATTCCTTTGAGTTTTAAAAATTTCAGTAGCAAGCAACTGCAAATTTTTTGGGGTGAATGGACACTGTGTCTGCTTTCATCAAAAATTCTTCTAAATTTGAACAGCTATCCTTGTATGCAATTCTCAAAGCTCTCTCACGAATTTGATTATTTTCTTATTAACGAACCTATCATGAAACACCCAAATAAGTGGACAGTAGATAAACTAAGAAACAATGAAGGTGTTCATCATAACCCTCTGTTTCTCAACATCCATATACACTACCAGGACAAAAGTATTGCAACACCTGCAAAGGCCATTAATGGCGGACCATGCAATAACTTTTATTGTTGTCTGATTAAGCTATTGTTTAATCAGCCAATGAGGCGCAAATAAAACTGCAAATTCAATGAAGCGTTAATTCGAATATTCCATTTTCATTTTCCAAAATTTTAAATCAGCAATTCAAGTAACTTTTAATTAAACAGACATTTTGTGGAGGTGCTTCTGGCTCTGATAAGTGCAGAAAATTGCTTTGAAACTGATGCACAAAATTTGTTGATGAAATGCACTGGGATTCTGTTTCATTCTCAATAAACTCTCTACACCAGTTCTTGTTTGGACCTTAGAAAACTTTGTGGACCTCAAATCCGATCATTTTCATTGGCATTCGCTTATTTTAAGGCTAGGTCTTTGTGATGGCAGAGGAAAGACATAGAGTTTGCAGACTTTCAGGTAAATTTGAGTAAAAACGGCCTTGTAAGGGGGATGTGTTGCTTTTTATGAAAAAGACAGCTTCCTTATTTTCCTAGCATTATTTTGATTCCACCAAAGAAACTGTTATGCATTATTTTGACATGTTTCACTGCATTAACTCGCACGACGCCTAAATGTACCCAAAAAATTATCCAAGTTGTATTGGAGAATTTCGAGGCTAAAAGAGTCAGAGCTAATAACTTCATTTGTTGTTTCCTAAACTTCCACTATTTTGCTATCATTTTCTATAAAAAGTTGCAAAATCTTTAGAGTCGAGAGACCAGTTACACGAAGTTTTATCACAACTATTCGCTCCTTATCTTGTCAATATCTTGAATTTACCACTGCAGATACTTTTTCTTATAACTGTAAAATATCTTATGTTTATATTGTAACTCTAAGTTTTTCAAAATCCTCAATAAATTTCGAAGAATTTGATTCCTGGTTTAGCATGATTATGCTTATTTTTGAAGGGAATATTCCAGCGTAGGGTTAAAAGTTTGCAAAACTTCTAACGCAAAAAAAGCAAAAAATTTTTGGATGCCATTTTGATTGTGTTGCAATACTTTTTTGCTGGTAGTGTAGTTTGAAATACATGCAAGTGCATGCCCGTTCTGTCCAGCTATTTCACAATATGTGTTTATGTGGTTCTTGAAATCTAGGTTAGTTTTTCTTCAAAAAATTCCCTTATTGTGGTTGCACCAATCTGTACTGATACGTCAGTGTTTTTCTCCCCAAAAATCAAAACATGACATTTTTCAGGATTCAGTTTCATACTGTTATCAAGAAACCACGTAGGGAGCTTCTGAGCATCTGTTTTAAGGCTACATTCAATATGTTCTAGTTCATGACCGCACCCGTAGATGGTTGTTTCATCAGCATAATTGCAAATTTCAGTCTCTTCCATCAAAAAGAAAAGGTCGTTTATAAATACATTAAAAAAGAGGGACCCCAAAACAGAGCCTTGTGGTACCCCTTAATTGATTCTTGCCAGGAACTGAATGAACCGTTGATCTTAACTCGCTGCTTCCTATTAGAAAGATAGTCATAAACCAGTTTTAGGGCAGATCTACTGAAACCGTAAGCTTCAAGCTTTGCAATGAGTAGTTCGCGATTCTCTACTGGAGGTCTTCAGAATGTTTACAACTTTTTCACCCTTGCAATAGTCATTATAACCTTACTATTCACAAACGAGGAAAAGATGAACTTGAAACAGTCAGATAAAACTTGAAAATTTAGAAGAGGAGCTCTGACGATTGAATACAATACAACGCAGTACAACACAATAAAATAAAATAGAATTATGTACTGTATTGATACAATACAACGTACAAAAAACAAATTTGTCATACCTGGAAATTTCCTGTTCCCTTTAGGAACAAACAAAGTTCCCCTTATCCTACCAACACTTATTTCCACGCGTTCCACATTTTCTGCCAGATAAGTTCGTAGAATTGCTGTTTTAGCTAGTGCTTTGGGAAGCTTTTCCAAAGCCTGCACCATGCTTTCTGCATTGCTCTGCGACATAACATGTCCATCGAACAAAAAGACTCTAAACTCCATCATTTTTGTTACATCTTTTGTAATAAACCTGGCCCCTTTTCTTTGACCGGGTGCTACTAACATGCTCCAAAATAAACCCATGTTGTCAATGCCTTTGTAGGTACCTCCAAAAGAAGAATCTCGTGACAAATTCAGCTCTCCATCTTTGTCTGCGATGTAATGCCCGTATGATTCAAAAAATACTGGCTTTTCTGAGTTGAGCTCGACTCGCAAAGTGACATGTTGAAAAGGCCTAAGATTTTTAACCTGAATCTCGATCCTTTGATCGACCAAAACTGGGCCACTGGGTGCAATAATCTCGGGCTGTTTCAACATTTTCTCCATCTTAGAACGCTACGGTCGTCTTTATGCAATGCATGCCCACAATTAGCAACAATTTTTTTGCAACATTGCGACACAACGACCTTTGACCGTCACAGGCACTGCCTCTGCGAAGCAAAAATAAGAGGCAACTGGATGATGGCGAAAAATCTTCTCACGCTGGGCACCTAATATTTTATTTTTCTAGTGGTTTTCAAAAAAACATGTTGCAAATATATTACAGAAAAACAGTTACAGCTTCACGCTTGTGACTCTTTAAAAACAGGGGTGGATTTACCAGGAATTTCGGGGGTGCGATACCCTTCCCCCAAAACTTTTTGTTTGGTGTAAAGCATCGTTTGGTAGTAGTCAGTAGTAACAACATAATGCAAAATATTTACTTTATCTTAAAGTAGAAACTTATATTTATGAATTTTCCCCGGGCCAAGCCTCTGGACTCTCTTGACAATTTATTGTACAACCACTGAATTTACGAGGGTTTTACAGGCTTGTGTTCGCAGATTCGGCAGTAAAAGGAAATACAAAATTCAATAAGCGTGTTCTGATTTCTTGGCTCGACGGTTCTTATAGTTTCATCTTATTCAACAACGACTAAATGGCTCAATTCGACAAAACTGGTATGCTTCAAACTTTTCGAAATAATAACTGCTATCCGAACATCTGAAATCACATCTAAACTCTAGCGACTAAATTAAACGACTGAATTACTTACAAAGCCAAAAAATTCGTTACTGAAAGGCAATTAGGCTAATTAGGATGATTAAACAAAACAGAACAAAGAAGCAGATCACAAGACAGGATGTTCAATGGAAATTGGCCAAGTGTGAACGAAAGTCAAGCACGCAAATGAAATTCAGACAGCAAACACGCAAAAGTTTCCTTCACGAAATTTTGTCCTTTTACATTATGTAGCAAAACAGTACTGCTGAAGTATTCCTCCATTTCTTTTCTTTAGTAAATTTATAGAAAGCCATTATATGCTTGAATATTTGTTTTGACCTGTGTAAAATGGGCATTATGCTAATCTTTTCCTATAAATTTGGAGCAGTGGTGTACTCAAGGGGGGAATAGGGGGTATGAACCCCCCACATTTCTAAAATATGGTCCTCCAGATTTGTCCAAAAGCGATGTAAAACTCATTGGGGGGGGGTGTGTAGTATACTGTATGCTTGTGTCAATAACAATTATAAAATACTTTGCTATTTACTGTAGCTAACATGAATCAAATAATGGGGGAAAATTTTGCAAAGAGGGCGTTTCCCCACATTTGCGAGTGCTTGAAGGGCGTGGTCCAAAAAGTTTTTCGCTTTTAGTTTTCTAGCTCGCTTTTCTCTAACAATGATAAATTGACTCAAAAACCTACAGAACTCGCAACATCCATCTTTGACGATAATTTATGTTAATCATATACCTATAAACCTTATTTAATATTTCCAGCTGAATTAATACATTGGAGGTTGTTTATGCCTTTCAGATTCCCGGGAGGATTGTCACAAGATTTTTCTCCAGTAGCCGCTTGCCTGCCTTTGTAGACCGAACATCCCAAAAGGCTAATGCGGCAGTGTCCTAGGACACTAGTGCCAGGACAAGAAGGCGTGTAATTATGGGGAATTTGAACCATGATCCTCTGGTTGTTCGGTCTTTGCTTCTTGGGCTTCGATAGAGAATGGATCCCCCTTGCCACGCTTTAAAGGTTCAAGCAAACCATGTATGTAAAATTCCGTATTTAGTTTATTCTGCTGTCTATTAGCGCTTTCAATAAGCAACTGTACTATTTTGTTCCATTCTTGCGACAAAGACATAAATTTATGAGCTCTGAAAATGTCTAAATATCTACAACTTTTGAAACAGATAGGCCAGTTTTTGTGGGCCTAAATAGCACGTGTTCCTATTTCTCTAAATGCAATTAAATATGAGATTCTAGTTAAAGGTGTAACCTTATTTTCTACATTTTCCTAATCGCGCATTTCTTTATACTATTAATTTGTCCAAATTTGTGGATTTTGGCAAACACCCAAGCTTATTAGAAACCGAGATTTTATTCAAACTTTATCTCAATTCAAATTAAATTTGTTCTTAGATATTTTAACCTTATCTTGAACAAAATATTCATGCTTTTGCCATTCTTTCAGATATCGATAATGGCAAACAACAGTTGACAAAGCTGCAGTGAAATTCACAAGCTTCTTGGCCTTGAATATAAAGCAGGTATTTACATTCTTATCACATATTTCAAAAAATTTATTATCAATTATGCTTTGAAGATTTGGATCGATTTAATAACATTCGTTTAACGAAATTCAACCAAGAAGAAGATATCATTGTTCAACTTCATTCAACTGCCTGGAAATTAGTTTTCGTTTTATTAAAAGTTTTATTAATCCAAAGTGATCAATTTATCAACCTATGAATTAATACATGATAGATGAATATAAAGGAATTTAAAATGTTCACCAAGATTTTTCTCAAAAGTATTGTTTTAAAGGGAAAACTTTTGTCCATTTTTTGAGAGAAATTCATGTCATTAATACTCGTAAAAACTTATTAACGTATTTACATATTTACGTATTAACAACAAAACAATATAAGAGCGCAAAAAATGATAATGATAATTAAGAAAATTGTAGCTTTTTAGGTGTGGCAAAACTTTTATTTACAGAGCTAGAACATTTCGGCAAAACAATTTCAATAGTAAGGTTTTTTTAAAAAAAGTATTTGAAGAGTTCTATTCACTTTTGCAACATATTTTTTCAGCAAACGTGTTATCTGAATTTTCCAACTGGCAGTTAGTTTCCAACTGATAGTTTCTCAAATCAGAAAAAATATTCAAAAGTTTGAAAAAATTTGAAGGCTTTCTAAAGAAATGTTTTAAAGAAATTTAGAGAATTTGTAAATATTAGCACCAGTTTTATTTATCAGTGCAAATTTTTTCATAAAAATGAAAAGAGGGGAAAACGACTGCATGGCATATCTCTTTGAGTCTGAAAATAATTATTTCATTCATTACTCGAGGCTTTATATTCTTAATGAATTAAAACTAAAAACTATAAACTACAGAAAACTGTGTTTTTATTTCACAAACCAAAACACAGTCTTTGAAAAATCGATTTATATCTTTCGAATACTATATTTTAATAACTGCTCTGTTAAAAAATGCTTATTTAAAAATGCTCTTGGATTCACTAGTTTTGTTTTCAGATATTGATATGATCCTTTGGTATTGTGTTTTGGTTTCCGTTGTTGGGGTTTGGCGAATGTATGTTTGTCAGGTTGTTTGCTGATGGTGATAAGAGGTATTTATTGTGGTGTGTGGTGGTGGCGGGTGGTAATGGCGTGTGGTAATGGCGGATGATGGTGGTGGGTGATGATGGTGGGTGTTGGTGGTGGTGGAAAGCAATCTAGTGATCCAAGAGATAAAAAAAATCCGAATCAAATTCTAATGCTGTCCAAAAACAATTTCTCAAAATATTTTTGTATGTATTGAATTGGCAGGAGAAAACAATTTTCATATTTATTGTTATTGCATTTCCATAAAACTAAAACAATATTTGATTGTTTATTCTTTAAAAAGTTACATTCTTCTAAAAAAAACCTGATAATGCAGCCATCAAAAACATCTTTTTATAGGTAAATATTTATAAGTTTTCAAATATCTATTAAGCAGTTTAGTTGAGCCTTTTTGTATACAAAACGTTTGGCTTTGAAAGAATAAAAATGCTCCGTTATGCTTTATTACATAAAAAACTACAGCTTCTATATTCTATTTTCTACAAAGCGATTTGACTTAAGAAATTAGAAAGATAATAATGACTGCAAATTCTATTGAACGATCTTTTTTCACTGCTATGACAGTGCCCTAGCATTGGGTTGCATAAAGGGAGAGAAAATTCCTTGCAGCGAGTGAAAATTGTCGCAAAAGGTATAATGTATTAATCGAACCTCCAATGTTTCTTACACTGTTTACATCTATACGATTCCGTGGAGGCTTTTTCAATATTTGCGTGAAATTTTCACCCCTTACCAACCAATATTGCAATGTATCTTAGCATTATACTGCTCATTATAATAAAGGTATTTTTTTATAGTAAATCTCAACGTAACTCAACCTACCATATCAAATTTCAACTTGAAACATTTTTTAGATTTTGTGTTAGAAGAAACGATGTCTAAAAAAATTCATTTCCTTTCAAGTCTTTAGATTTGTTTCCTTTCTGGAGTTTAGAATTTTTTGAGACAAGTATTTCAAACTTTACAACTACTCGTTAGCCATCCTATGCTGGTTACTAGCTTGTATACTTAAGAATTTGCACACTTTTGTATAGCTTGTATAAATGCACACTTTTGGATTATTTGTTATCTACCAAACTACCAATTTTAAGGCTTGGTTCTTTTCTTTTCTAGGCTTGGTTCTTGACATCACCATATTTTTGCCTCGTGGAGTTTTAGTAGCTTTTTCAAGTTTTTCTATCAGTCTAAGTATTTGAAGTCTTGTTTTTCTAACTAATTCATTTTTAGCTTTCCACCTCTAAAAGGAATGGTTCTTAGAATTCAAGACTGAAAATCTGGTGAGTTTCTCAACGTTTTATTCTACTTTTCTTCAGCTGCCCTATAAAATCATTCAATCTAAAAATTGGTTTTTTGAAGCCAATGAAGAAAACACGAAATTTATGACAGTTAAACTATGATTTTCTCAATCGACCAAAGCTGAAGTAATTTTGTTATACCTTAAATGTCCACAAGTTTTCAGACAAAAATGCCTTAAGATCATTTCCAATTCCTTCGTAGTTGCACAAACTAAAAAATCCGGATAGAGCTCATGGTTGTTTCACTGGTTTGTTGGTAAGTTATAACTCTATTATATCCAAGCCAGCCCATTCTGTGTTTTTTGAAATCATCACTTGGAACAGCTTGATTTTTCAGCTACCCAGAAAGAAAAATATGAAATTATATCGTGAAGATGCTAGGTTTTGTAAAGATCGTTTTTCATCCTTAGAGCAAAGAAAAATTCATCAAGTTATTTTGATGTAAATGCATGAAGTCTGTGAACCTTTGTTATGATATTTTGAATTGAATCTAGTCGGCACAATCAATTTGTTTCTTATAACTATGGTGTATTGTTTACTTGAATTTTTGACATAACAAAACAATTTAAAATGATTTTTAGTCCATCTGATAAATCTGCTCAAAATATATTTGGTCAGAATAAATTTGCTTAAAATATATAGGAATGGTTTAAAGATTGAAAGGTTTTGACAACGGAACTTCCACAAAGTGAGCCAGTTTTAAAGGTAAGTTCTAATAACCGTCTTGCTGATTTTTTTCCAAATGCTCGTTGCTTTGATTGTCTTTTTCTCCATAACTGATAGTCTTCTTTCTTTTTTCAGGGTTTGCGTTTTCATCTCAAAGATTTTTGGAAAGATTTTATTTGGAAATTTTTTTCAGTGTCTCAAGTTTTCAGAATCAATAATTTTTTTGCTTTCAAACAGATTGTGGAATGCCCCAGTTGCTACTGAAGAACGTCACTTTTAACTTGACAATCTAGTAAGTCTGGTTTTCCTTCTTATGTTTTCATACATTTTCTGATTAAATGCGTTATGTAAGCTTTGGATTATCGATGAATGCAAACATGCATATACATCAAGCATAGTTTTCAGTATAAGAGTATATTCATATTTTGTTTTCAAATCAGCCACGAAATTAACCTTTTTAAGTGGATCGACGAATTATCTAGTAGCCAGATAATTTTTCAAATGCTCTTGTCATTAATTTTCCAACCCTTTTTCTAATTTCTTAGAGATCTAAGAAATTTTTTCTTTGAACTTTGCAGTTGAATGTTACACACTTACACCTCATGTGGAACACTGATGACTAGCCTCAGGCGAAATATAGAGCGGTAAGTTCTGATAGCTTCCGGTGATACAATCGACATTGTTTGTTATTGGTCTTCTTCTTCATCCCTGTTACCAACGAACTAGATAAAGAGTTTCTTATGAAACAAACAAACAAACAAACAAACAAACAACAAAGCAACAAAAGAACAAAATAAAATAAAACATACATGTTCCTGTAAAAAGAAATGTCAGCTGTATTGTAAAAAATGTATAAATTCTTTAAATACTTATTTCTTACGAAACCTAAACATTTCATGATCCGTCTATGTTTGTCAGCAAATGTATAGTATTAATTATAGTCCAAGTTGTCCTTAATTTCCAATGTTATGCTTTATTTTCGTTCTGACGACGCTAATTCTTTATCAACTAAAACATGAAGTCTGTTATTGCATCTAGAAGAGTTATTGCTCAATTTTGTGAAGACATCATGCTTTTATTTTACATTTTCTGTTAATTATATTTTATATCAAAGAACGTCTTATTTAGAATGAGTATAAATTTTTCGAGTTTCCTTAAAATTACTTTTTTTCTTTCATATTTCTTTGCAGTTGCACAAGATAAACCGATCAAAGAGAGCACAACATCCCTACACTTATTGACGGGTGAGTTATTATTCTAGCAAAACGAGCTAGCCCGTCTTAGTAACTCGAACTCACGAATGTAAGCAGTTTAACCCTGCCTTACCTAGAATAGAAAATTACAAAATGATATTGCAAGGGTAATGTATTTCGTAAAACATTAAAGCAAGATTCTCCAAATAATTTTGATGTAAAAGAATGATTTCTGTTTTATTCGGTGAACTTTGGTATTTTTATTTGGAAAATTAATCTAATCAACATAGACGAATTTCATTTTTTTCTGACAGCTATAATAGCAGCTTTTGATTTAATTTTTCAAATTTTAGTACAATTTAAAATGATTTATATCCAAAGTTTTCTTATCAAGATAGTTTTTCTTACCTTGCCTTTGTGTCTGATAAACCTTCTAAAAATTCAAATATATTTTTAGGTGGGGCTCAAAACTTATAAATTTGTGACAAAGGAACATCGATCATGCATCAAAATTTTCTATGTGAGTTCTGGAAAAATTATTGCTAGGTGCTTTTCCTCGTGAATCTCGTTTCGTCTGTCCATTTTCTGTATAACTGATAGTCTTATTTTTATTTTTTAGGTTTGGTATTTTGAAGTTTTTTGAAGGAATTCTTTCTCCAAAAGAATTATTTTTCACTTCTAAGCTAATTTTTTTCTAAAAGATTTGTTAGGTTGTAGAATATCTAGGTTGTTACTGAAGAAGATTACTTGTAACTTCATTATCAAGTGAGTCTTATTTTTCTTTTTATACTTTCATTTTTTTTCTGATTGAATTTGTTATGCATATAATGCATAAACTGTAAGTTTTGGATTATGTATGAATACAAATAAGCATATAAATTAAGAATGATGATCGGTGTAGGCGTATTTATTTTTAGATAAGTTATTTTGCAAGGCATTTTTTTAAACCAACCTTGATATAAAAAAGTTTAAATAGATTAATGAATTACCTAGTAACTAAATCATATTTCTAATATTAAAACAATGAAATTAGATTTATACTTTTTTCATATGCTTTTTCCTATGTTTGAAGAAATCGTATGTATTTTTCTTTGAATTCCAGTTGAACTTAAACCACTGGCACCTTGCAAGAAATATTGATGACCAATTTCAGACGACAGAAAGGTGAGCTTTAGTCAATGTCATCCGCTGATTCATTTACAATGTTGTTTCTTCCCTATTATCCTTAGAACTGTGTAACACGTTATTCAAGAAACAAACTGCAATTGTAACAAGATAAAACAGAAGAACACGCATTTTCTTGTAAATTTTTTTCTAGTTACTTTGCTATCATGTAAATGTATAAGGTCTTTAAGATAATTCCTTTTAAAGAAAGCTAAATATTTCTTTATCCATGTTTGATCATCAGAAGTTTGATGCCTTTGTCTATTATTTCATAATATCTGAAAATTGTTTATTTTTAAGCTTTTATTCGTTCTAAATGTTTAATATTTTATTTTTTTTATTTTCAGGTTGGATAGTGTATTTTACTATCTGCAGTGTTTGGGCTTGATGTTTTCTTTTTATTACTTTTTTAGATTTAACTTTATTTAGTCTATTTTAGCATCTCTTGTAGAAAAGATACACGATGAAATGCAAGCATTTGAATTTTGTGAGTAAATTTTTTGTCAGTTTCATACGTTAGATTAAATGATTCTTTTAAAAATCTGTATCCCCTATTTTGAAGTTTATGTCATAAAAAAATTGCATCGTGTTTTGGATAACCTACTTTGGAAATCATATTTATTTGTTTATAATATCACCAGAATTGTGAACGATAATTTTATCTACTGATCCAAAGGCTGCAAAGATATATACCTGTAAAATATTGATTAGATTCTTTAAATTACTCATAGAAAATATTAGCCTTTTATTGCAAACGGTTATATCCTCGTCTGTCATATTTGGTGAGTTCCATAAGTGCCCTTTTGCATATTCTGTCAGCTCCTAATAATTTAGTGAGGAATTGTTTCTTCTTTTTGAATTCAGAAAATGATCAATTGAAGCTTCAAATTCATTTTGTTTCATACTACTTCAGGCCTATTCTCAAACGATGCTTACAGTTAATTGAAATTATTATTTTCTTTAACTGACCAACTAACCTAACGCTTTTCTTCAATGTATATCAAATGTTAACTGAAAACAGAACGATGTATAAGTAAAGTTATCATGCCATTTTATATAGATTGTGACATTATCTCACTATGAACTTCAATTTTGTGTACTGTCCAATTCAAAAACCATTTTTTCTTCTAGCCTCAAAACTGGATTGCAGTAACAACACTTGAATCTCAAATTTGGCACTAAATCTACGGTGAGCACATTTCATTTTGCATGTTTATCAAATTTCATATTTTGTATTATAATGATCATTGAAATGTTATGAGGTATTTTGAAATATGATGTTTAACTTAATTTGAGTCATCAACGAGGTACATTCTAGGCAAGTGCTGTAGGATAAATTCGTGTATGATAATTCAGCCAATAAGTTGTTTTAGTTTACGAATATTTGCCTGGTCTTTCATTCGATGATATGAATTTTCGTATTGAATCATACAATCCAATAATATTGGACGGTATTTCCTTAGAAATTGCGCCGACATTCTAGTAAGGTGTGGAGAAGACACAAGTCAGCCAGTATTCTCTAACCTCTGACTTATTCACATATTTAGAAAACTGGATCCAACCCAAACATATCTGAATTTTTATGTGTTATATTCTCGTATCAATGAAGCAAATTGGGTTAGGTCTAAGCTCCCAAAATCTGCTTTTTTAAAAATTTTCACACATTGATTTTGGAAAAGTTCGTTAACGTAGCAAGATTTGTGGCATTATACTGAAACGAATATTTCAAAGTTTTGAGTTTTTATCGATTGTAATTTTTCAGAAAATCTTTTTATCTGTTCATGTTTCAAAGAAATTATACAAACACTGAGATTTCTTAGGCACGAAAATTATTTTTTAAAAAAAGTTTTGTTTATTTTCAAAAGAAAAAATAAAAAACTCTGGATATTTTGAAGTAGATTTCTAAAGTGTACCAGATTTAATACAGGCATTTTCCATAGACAAGACAAAAAATTTTAAGTAGTCAACATCTTGCAGTTTATTAGCCTCTGCCTTTCTGCTAAAAAGATCAAGGCTTGCAGATTGCCCTTTGTTGCTGTTGGTTGTTTGACGATGTTGGTTGGTGTTGATTGAGTGGTTGGTTGATTGGGTGATCGAGTGATTCGTGATTGGGAAGATGCATGCCCTGCCTCTTTTTGGTAGTGAAAGCAAAGGTCGATTTTCTGCAAGAAAACACACGGGTTAATTTTTTAACAGAAAGAAATTCAGCAACTAACTCGAAAACTAGAATGAAAAAACTGAAAATGGTTTATGTTACTTTAACTTTCGACAATGCAATCTTGTGGGCATTCTACAACATTTTCGAATTCACAAAAATGCAAAATGAAGAACAAGAATACCATAGAATTGATAGCATTTCATTTAGAATTCAGGTACAAAATATTTCATAACAGATTGTAACATATAAGAGCTATTTATGCTTTTAAAGAAAACTATATTTTTACGCTTGTATTTTTAATTTAACATAGGGAAACGATATTTTTAAACGTTTTTACTTTGATTTTTTACTGCTGTGTTTCTCATAAGACTGCAAAGATCGTGAAGTCTAGAAAATTCCCAAGAGAATTACCCACGCACGTGAAGCTCTGGAAAGGCATGCCCGAGGATGCCTAGATTGTTACTGGGTCCCCAATGGTACCAAAGCATGCCTGTGAATGTTGTCTCTGAGTAAACAATAAGACTCTTGCGTTAGGCCACAAAGTTTTTTTCTGTGATTAGGCCACATCTTTGCAAATTATCTGTTCACTATCTTTTTAAAAGAATATCACCAAAACACTTCGCATTTTAAGTTTCCCAGCAAACCAAAACACCAAAAACTCGCGACATGAAGTCAAACTTCTAGTTTTCCTGGCATCTCAAAGCACGAGGGTAGAATTTGACTTGCCTGGAGACCAAGGGTCTCTTGAGCCTTAAAGAAGCAAAGTGACACGAGATTCCATGCGTTTTCTTTCACTGCAGTTTTAGGGCAACCTGTATTGTGTTAAGCTTGATTTCTTTCATCGCTCGATCATTCTTGAAGTAAACAAGTCAACTTTAGAAAGTTTTTTTGACAAAATAAAGGACCGTTGATGAGAAACTTTGCGTAGATTTTGTCACACTGAATTGTTTTCTTGGTGGATCATTTGCTTCGATATTGCTGGTATTTCAATCCTTCTTTCAGGCAATCGACATTGGAAGAGTGAACCACGTGTGCTAAAGACGAATTTGAAGTCAAAGAGATTATGAAGATTTATGAACAATTTATAGAAATTGGACTTGAAATTGCATATTATTATGATAGAATACAAGTAGTTATTTGCCGGTATTTTCTCGCAAGACTGAAATTTATCGATAGGAGTTGAGATCCCCTTTACAAGAATATGGAAACAAGGATCGACAGGTTTGTTCTGTAGAAAGGAATTTTTTATTCGAAATTTACGATCCTCATAAAAGACTTTACCTTGCTTGTGTACCCAATAATGTCCTCCATTAAACCAACCACCCCCCCCCCCCCCCCCCACAAGACGTTTTAACAGTTTTCGATAAGGCTCATTAGTTCATCTTTGATTTTATCGAATTTAAGACAGTTTGACATGATTATTAATTTCAGTTTTACTTATTATATACCCCCTTGTTAACCGACGGAACCCTCCTTTTTTTACCTTTTCTATCCTTATTTTGTACCCCTTGTTAACCCATGCACCCCTTCCCTTTATTTGCCTAGGGCCTCTGTCAATAGATTGTTTGATAGGCACCTCAATAAGTAAGTAGCGTTCTCTAAGACGTTATCAATATACTTTACCCGTTGAGTGAAACCCGGTTTTGCGAGAAAGTAACTTAGTTATTCCGTCTATTTATTTGTAAACTAGGTTTGGGCTTATCTTCTAAATGGATGTGAGCAAGGCGCCTGTTCTCGTCTGTTTTTAGGATAAGCCCTTTCGTTTCTACTTAGATTTGTTTGTAATTGTAGTTTAATTTTTTGTATTTAGTTTGTAGTATGCTTAGGAGACTGTTTTCCGTGTTGCGTTAGGGGTTATGGCACGGCGTTTTAATCGGGGAGTTACCAAGAGGGCCTTGTCCTTCTTGTTAACCCTTTGCTTAAAACGCCATGTTTACATAACCCCTAACTCAACATTGATAGGGTTTTCTTAGCACGGTGTTTTAATCAGAGGGTTAACAAGGGGAACTTCTTTTTCCTCTTGTTAACCCTTTGCTTAAAACACCATGCTAAGAAAAATCCCTACTGAAAACAGTCTCCTCAGCACGTAGAGTAGACATTAAATTGTACGTAGAGTAAGATCGCTTGAATGAAGTAGAGAAAATCAAACTGAATTGTTTTCAACCCCCGTCTTTCTACTGCTGCAAACGAGGCTACTGAACCCCCGTCTTTTTGTAAAATGAAAACGAGGCCATGCGGGCAAAATAGAGGCACTTGATTGGCTACTAAACAAAAGAAAAACAATAGAGAAATAGCATGCTCTGATTGGTCAACTAACAATAGAATAATTGAAATAGCGAGTTCTGATTGGTTGAAAATACAATAGAGCGGGGCCAAAATAGCGTAATCTGATTGGTTAATAAACAATGGTGGCCCTCCGCGGCCAAGGGCTAGCTCAAAATTGGTATATTTGTAGGTGACGGCTCCTGCCCGCAGCCACCAAAAGGGCTGAAATGGAGCAATCTGATTGGTTAAAGACAATGAGCTGTCAATCATTTGCGGCTCCAAGCCGCCTTTTGTTCAGCCACTGGTCGCGGCCAACTTTCTTGCCTGAAGACAATGAAAAGCCGGGGGACTTTGCTCATGGAATCCCTGAAATTCTGATTCCAATTTGAATAGAGATTTCAATAGAAATCCGGGGGAATGTCTTTTGAATTTCTATTGTAATTATTGGAGACTTCAATAGAAATATCGACTAAGTTCCCAGTAGAGTACAAAAGAAACAAGATGAAAATACAATACAACCTTGTCATTGATATAAAAGAAATTTTACAAAGTCGGGGGTAAATTCAATAGAATCTAAGACAAATTACAATGGAAAACGGGGGGAAATTCAAAAGAATTTAAGGCGAAATACAATAGAAAACGGGGGAAATTCAAAAGGAATTTTGGCGAAATACAATAGAAAACGGGGGGAAATTCAAAAGAAATTTAGGCGAAATACAATGGAAAATCAGGGGGCAATTCAAAAGAAATCAAGACGAGATACAATAGATAACGGGGGGAAATTCAAAAGAAATTTAGGCGAAAAACAAAGGAAAACGGGGGGAAATTCAAAAGAAATTTGGGCGAAATACAATGGAAAATCAGGGGGCAATTCAAAAGAAATTAAGACGAAATACAATAGATAACGGGGGGAAATTCAAAGAAATTTAGGCGAAATACAAAGGAAAACGGGGGGAAATTCAAAAGAAATTTAGGCGAAATACAAAGGAAAACGGGGGGAAATTCAAAAGAAATTTAGGCGAAATACAATGGAAAATCAGGGGGCAATTCAAAAGAAATTAAGACGAAATACAATAGATAACGGGGGGAAATTCAAAAGAAATTTTAGCGAAATACAATAGAAATTCGGGGGGAAATTCAAAGGAATATGACAAAAAAAAATCTGGAGAAATTCAAGGGGAAACGGCGGTGTCCAGTGAACAAGAAGATCGAAACGTTTCGCAACTTTTATAACTAGCAAAATGTAGCTGAAATACTTGTCAAATGCGGCTGAGGGCAGCAAAGATTTGCGTGCTCGTGGACAGTTTTAAGAAGGGAATATAAAAACAAACCGATTTAAAGCATCTCGCTTAATGCAACAGGAATTATCAAGTTTACAAAATAAACGGCGATGAATATTCTAAGGGAACATTCGGGGTTGTAGAATACTGAATTATTGAATTAAATAAAAATGAATACATTAAATTACATTGAAACTGTATGTCCTCAGTTCTTGAAGATATGTATAAAGTTCACAAGTTCACAAAATGCTTCGTTTCACTCCAACTGCTCGAGGGTTAAAGGATAGGACGCCCTTCGTAAATCTGAAATGCGAGCGGCCATTCTGTCTTCCATAACTGACAAAGAAAAATTAAACATATTTTTAATATATTGATCCTTAAATACCAGTGGGTACTTTGACTTAAATGCATTTTATCTTTTTTGTGGGCCCTCTCGTTACAATGCTGCAATTTTAGGTTGATATTTACAAAACGGTAGAGTCGCTCGAGAGCGTAATCCGACGGCAAACTGAATAAGTAGTTACACTTTATTGCTATAATAAAAAAAGCTGCCCAAAGAAGGAACTTCGTCCTAATATCAAGCGACAAAAACCGCTGAAGGAGACTAGGTAGGGGAAACGAAAACTTCAGATCGACACGTGGCTCCACAAGGGGTGTGGTAAATCGGGGCTGCAAGGTGCTAAACAAATAAAATTTCTACCCCAAATAAAGGGTTTCACAGAAGGGTATCATTTAAGAAGAATAAATTCATACCTTTACTTCAAAAGATATCGAAATTCCGTAAAAATCCACTCGCAAAGTCAGATGTTTACAACCCAACGCAATTTGTTCAGAAAATCGAACCACGCTAGTTGGTGTGAACTCCTTTTGTTGAAATTCAAAGGTATTGTTTAACATTGAAAAGAGAACGTTCAGGAAAAACTGACTGCAAAACAAAAGGCAAAATCTTCTGCAATAAGGGCTCGCAAATGTTTATAATCTTATTTTATAATTGAATCACCGAAACCCCGAAACTGTTGGGGCATTTTCCATTTTCATTTGCACAGGCTGCTCAGGCATATCTATGAATGCTTCCAATTGGGGGCTGCTTTTCAGCCCCAGCGAGTATTATGGACGACACAAACATGACACTCACCCATGCTCGTGACTATAAAAAACTATCCCGCTTTCTCAGACATTCTTCAATCAAACTTGCATATCTATGAACATCAAACAGATATTTAACCCTATTATTTTAATGCCCACCACGAATAAATTTGGTATACAAGAAGTCTAAAATCCTTTTGAACATACTCCGCAATTTTTTTATTATGCTGATAAACCTCTTACTCGGATCAAAACCAATGCTGGCCTGTTGAGTGGCCCCGTTTTTTCGTCCTTCTGATTTATTTTTTCAAAAGTTTCAATAATTCATGTCCCAGATTTGGTAAAAACCATACAAATGTCAGAAATTATCTATATGGGCGAGGGTAGAAATTTTTGTTACTTGCTCCCTCGGACGTTCAGGAAGGACAGACAGAGCTTTTCCACTAAAAGAGATACGAGAGAGACCGAAAAGCTGTTTGTTACAAATTAGGTAATGCCTCTAACGAGAACCAAATCAGACTAAATGAAAGTAGGACACGAAGTGGCAATGGAGATCTTCAATTAAAATTTTTAATAGTGGAAAACTTGAGTCATAAAAGAATACTGTTAATGATATTTTGCACATCAGAAAACTTCAATGTTTAGTGCTTTTAGTGTTTTGTGTTTTTCTGATTTGTTTAGTGTTTTTTTCACAAGAAAGAGCACCGGCTTTCGAATGCATAATAAATTAATTTCTAAAGTTTGCAGGACAACATCTTTAAATATTATGCAGAAAAATTCTTAAGCGGAAAAAATTCTAGGTCACAACTGCTTCAAATTGCAGACTTCAGTCAAAATCAAACTTGACAGGGTCTCTTCTCTTATCCTTCAGCAAAGCAGGAACGAAATCGTTTTTGTATTCACTTGGACTAATTTTTGGAAATGGGGGGCTTCAAGGAAAATTGTGGACTAGCATGTCATATTTTTTGTTTTGAATTTTATCTATTATGCACAAAAATACACCCAAACTGGTGATAATTGCGTTTCTCGAATATAGAAATTTTGATAATTCTGAGCGTCAATTGTGTGTGAAGTCTAGGGGATTGCAATCAATTAATATCTCCTTCGTTTTCAGTGTATTTAAAAATAACAGAACACGAGGGAAGGAATATTATCTCTACAAGTATGCTCTTTACTAAGTCAGATATCACTTAAGCAGCCTTAAAGTCATTACAACAATTTCATTTCATTATTTTTGACTTCCTTTCTAGGAAAACAAAACTTTATTCGTGAAAATAGCCAGAATTCAAGAAGACTGTCGATAAAAAATACATTACATTTTTATTGGTACCTTATATTAATTATAAGTTATTGGTACCTTATATTTTTCCTGATCTCCGCATCGTCATGGAATTCATGAACTTAAAAGACCTGAAATAAAATCAAATGTAAAATAAATATACGAACCAAATACTTTTGAAAGCAGCGATTTAGAGTCGAACCTTTTTAAAAATAACACAGAAACATAAAATATAATGATTTCCAATCCATAATATTTAAAGGGGATAGATCATGAATACTATATATCCTTGAATAAGCCCCCGGGGGCTCATTTCACAAAATATTTTGGGTTGGGGGCTTATTCGAAGGAGGCTGATTCGAAGGTAGGGGCTTCTTCAAGGAATTACAGTAATAAAATCACTGAGAAACAATTTGAATCAGCTATTTCAAGAGAAATTCTAATGTAGCTAGATATAAATTAAGTATCATATAAGTATCATAAAATGGCTCTATAAGAGCGTGGCGTTTCTGGGTTGGATCCCAAAAATTTACGATATTGGGTTGGAGGCTTCTTTAAGGCCCTTGGCAAATTTTTAATAACTGCACCAATAACTCCACAAAACAGAATTCATTTTTTCTAGATAACCCGAAACTCAGTATATCTATAGAAAATAAAGAATACGGGGTTTGTTCAAATAAATTTACAAATAAAGGAATTGCAGAGTCAAAATCACATTAGACCAGGGGTCTCCAAATTGGCTGTTATAGAGCCTTGGGGGCTTGTGAGAGGGGAAAAGGGTTCAATCTTAAATTGCACATCTACTTAGTTACTGATAATGTATTTTTGTACATGCCTGTGGGGAAGGAGGCAATGGTCTGAAACGTTGGAGACTCCTATGCTAGATCAAAAAATACGTTTAATTGGAGAGGGTTTTAGTCCGAAAATCTGCCCTAAGAACTTCATCAAGGGGGCTAAAACCCCAAGCCTACATCATCTGTTTTGAAACAATATAATCAACATGGAAGAGCTATTCATATTGGAATGCGGGAAGTAACTTTCAAGATTTTAAATGGGCTTAGCAAAGGCGGCACCTTAAAGAGAAAATAATTTTAGCAGCTAAGAAGAAAATAAAGCATATACTAGAGTACAACACAAACGTGACACGAGGCATTTATTTGATTTTTTCCATAAACTATAATGCTTATAACTTGCTGCATTCCTGTTGGCGTATAAAAAATGGACTTGAGAGAAAAAGTATTTTGATATCTTTAAGGTCAGCAATGAAAGTATAGTAGTGCCGGAAAGAAAATTCTATGAAAAACACAATTGTAACCGAATTCAAAGAGATATGAACATCACGATGAAGCTACAAGGCCCAGGGGTACTCGTTTATACTCAAGATAGGGGTACTCATGAGTATTAACCCAGAAAAGTATATTATAAAACGAAAATAGCCAAAAAACATTTTTTCGTAACGCAACCAAAAAGCTGTTTGATTTCTTCCTGTTTTTTTCTGTCTGCGAATAAGCTTATATCGATATTCGGCAGAATTTCAGGCAAAAAGAATATGCAAGCATCTATGAACCGAAAAAAGTATGTTCACCTAGTTGCTTACCTAATAAATATTTTTTAACCAAATTTTAAACCCAAAATATAGTCTAAGCATTCTTTATCTCAACTGTACCAGAGAATTACTTGCTTGGCAGCAAGAAACTGGCATTTTCAGAAGGTACTGACTGGAATTTTAGAGACATTGTGACTTGAAGTCTTGAAATATACAAAAAGGTAGTAAACGGAAATGAAATAATAAGAAATGAAAAGATAAGCTGCACAAAGTAGCTTATCTTAAATAGGGAAAATATATAGAGGTATTGAAATAGAGCAATAATAAATTTCTAGAATGACAAAACGATGATAAAGTGAATGTCAACAATAGATTAACCCAAACTGTCAAAGCTAAAGAAAATCATGGAACAGTGCTTAGTCCAAAAATTAATGACATCGGGGTAAGAGGCATGGATTTAATTTTTTACACTTAACATTTGGTGATTAAATTCTACCTGATTTTTATACATTTTATGATATCATAATATGATGATTTTATGACTATGATTTCTTGATCGTGAGAACTATTTCTCAGGGAAGACAAAGCTTAGTGCTCATAAAATAGCAGAATATCTACTCATAAAAACTTTTAAAAATTTGAGGCAAGCGTGAGAGATTGAGGCAAAGTTTACTTGAAGGAAGCAGGGCTTGAAATCATAACATTTTCTTTGAGTAACAGATACGTGTTGATAAGAGGCTGAAACAACATAACATTTTGATTCACTACACATTGCATTAGAGTTATATAAAGAAAGAAGTAAAGGGGGTTTTAAAGCAAGAATATGGCTTGAAATTCCGTAATGGGGAAAATATATGGATGAATAAAAATAGGAGAAAAAGGATCCACGACATTGTTGCACAGCAGGTAGGTAACTAGTGGCATGTCTCATTTCTAGAGGCCTTGAAAAAGTAAAAGAAAAATCTTTGAAGTGTTTGATTTCAGCAAAGGAAATGTAGATGAATTTATTTATAAAAAGATCAGCAACAATTTTTGTTAAAAAAACAAAAATACGTATCGTTTCTAGAAAGGAAGAGGAAGGAGCGATCAGCCAGTTCGAGTATGACTACAGAGAAGAAAGGTCACAGCTTTAAGAAAAGAGAAAAAACTCATATTAGTAACAAATTAGGGATCCAAGGAAAAATTTTACTCCAAGGATAGTTTATGGTGCGGGCAAGTATATGCCAGTGGTCTTGACATATAACTAACATAAATACAAGGGTATAGCGTAAGAGGAAAATGTGTTAAAATAAAATGTCTACAGACTTGAATAAACAGACTTGATCTTCATTTCATGTTGAATTACTTTAAAATTTATTGTGATGCTAGTGTCGTTTGGTTAAAGGGCAAGCCTGGCCTACTGAGAAGAAAATTCAACAGTCTGTGAAAATATAGATGAAATGATGATGATATAGATCCCATTCTAAAAGAAACAGTGACATGAAAATTAACTTAAAGGGTTGTTTTTGCTTGGTTTCTTGTGAGTAGCTGAAGGGGACATTGGGAACACAACAAAAAATCCCCCTGGTTAAAAAACCCTTAGCTTCCTACTGTAAAAATGAGCCTGTATAGAAAAGCACATCCTTATACGCTTTTTATTATATCGTTTTAGCCCTAGCCTAAACTTGAAACAAGAACTTTAAGAAGTTGCAACAAAAGGCCTTTATCAGTAAAAGTATCTTAGCTAAAAGCATCTGAATAGATATATTTCATAAAGATCTTCGACCTTCATGTTATTTAAACAGGGAATAGCAATTCATGTTTTTATGAATTCACAAATGGGGGTTTAGCATTTATCTATTTCGCTGTCGACTGAGTGAAAGGAGCTTGGAGTAAAGAAAGAGATAACTGTGTCCATATCCTATTCTGAGGTCGGATAAGAACAGAGGCTGAGAGTTGAATGGAAAAGTGCTGAATACGATGAATAAAGCTTAGCTTCACTATAATTAAAACAGGTCAACTCTGTGTTTTAAGTTTAAAAAAGTGAACTGATTAAGATAGGGCTGACTATCTGAAAATAGAATAGAGCTAAATACGATGAAAAAAGCTCAATTTTACTTTTAGTTGAAAAGATTAGTGAGGTTTATGAGAGTAATGAACTAGAGATACCCATATCTTAAGCAAAATCATGAATTACATTATAAATATGGTTACATCGGTTGTATCTTAATACTGCTATTCGAGATGACGTTGAGTTTTAGAGCATGTGTAACTAGAGACCTATCTTGGCAGAATTTATCTTGAGAGAGGGAAGAATTAAAAGACAAAAGAAATAGTGGAAGGTTTGGGATCAAGCAAAACCATAAATTACATACATAAATCTGGTGTCTTTGATTGTGAAAATTGAGGCAACAATTTCACATTTACAAAAGGCAACTCAGAAGATGTTCAAAGAAAGAAAAATTAGTGAAGTGATTAGAATAGATCGAACTAAGTGAGCATGGAATAGAACTGAATACTACTTAAGATAACTAAACTAAAGTAACCTACAATTTTAAAATAAATCTAGCGAGTTGGAGAAATTAAAAGGCAAACGATATCAAGAGAAACGTGTTAGAATTAATGGGATCGAGCAAACTCATATAATACATACATAAATCTGGTGACTTTGGTTTTATCTAAATAATGGTACTGGATTTGATTTTGAGTTTACGATGGAACCAAAAGTTTCATCTTTAAAAAAAGGCAACCTCAAAGTGTTTAAAGACAAAAAAATTAGTGATGTGATTAAGATAGGTCTAACTAGCTGAAAAATGGGATAGAGATGAATTTGGTGAATATATTTAAGCCTTACTTTGAATAAAAAGATTAATAAAGTTTATGAGAGTATAAAAATATAAATACCTATCTATGCAGGACATATCTTGAAAGTTGCAGAAGTTCAAAGTCAAGCGAAATCGAGAGAAATATGTAAGGATTATTAGGGTAGAAAATCGTAAACTTTATACATAAATTTTGTGTCTTTGGTTTTATTCAAATAAGATTTAACTTTCAGTTTTACGATGGAAGAAAAATTTCACTTTTAAAAAAGGCAACCCTAACGTGTATAACGACAGAAAGATTTATTCAAAATTGTTTGAGAAAGTTCCAAGGAAGTAAGAATGGAATAGGAGCAATAATTAAGCTTGCGAGAGTGCAAAAGTAGAGCCATTAATATTTGCAGAATAAATCAAAGTTATGGATAAATCTTAAAGGCAAAGGGAAAGATATCGTTGTATAGTTTCATCGTGTCGATATCGCAGATTGTTGTATCTTTCGGTGTCTGAGCATCTATCTTAAAAAAAATTCTTACATTTTTGGGAAGCAATTTGGAAAAGAAAATTAGAAATGAGCTGATGAACAAAGTCAATGAAAATATACATAGCGACAAAAGTCTAACTTTGTCATGTACCAAGCATCAATAACTTTGAGAAATAGCTTTACTAGTGACATGACTGACTAATTTACACAGATATTTAGAGGACAATGTATAAAGGGATGAGCAAAGTATATTCAATAACTTACCTTTCAGAGAGAATTGAGTGCCTTAAATTACAGATTTGTCACTTACAATATGGTCATAGACAGTATCTGACTGGAATATTCACTGGCCCTGGGTCTTGGAGCATTATGTCCTGGTCTATCATAGATGCTTTATAAGCTATGTCCACTCTCTGCAAAAACAAGAAAAAATAGCATAGAAATATTTGTGTAGTAATATTGAGCTCAATAATATTCTGCAGTTTTAAGAGTTTTGCAACCCTGATCTCAATCATGTAGCAGGAAGAAGCATCAATAACTCACAAGGAAGAGTCGATTTTGAGAGAGGTGGGGGCTGGGCTTTGGGTTCCCATTGGTTTCCACCTTCCAATATTCACCAGTCGACAATGACAACTTGTACTTTCTCTAACTACAATCTTGGCAAAAAATGCTGAGACACTTGCAAAAAAGAAGCTACTTACAAATCACCCACCCCCTTTCCCCCGAATCAATGTTGTGACTGGATTGGTAGCTAATGTTGTAATCCCCACTTATTCTGCAACCATCCTAAACAACATTGACCACAAGAGGAAGGGGGTTTAGGTCACCAGCGCACATTATATGAAGATAAAGCACGCAAATTCCCCTTTCGATCATATGTCTCAGCTATTTTTTGCCAAGATTATAGCAACATAAAATTAATTCATAGGAGGGGGGGGGGGAGAGGTGAAGTAAACCCAGTTTTAGAAGGGTTAGAAATTACATGGGCTGTTACTTAAATTCAATCTCAAGAAAAGATGATAGCTCTTCTTAGGCAACAGACAACCTATAGTTTATCATAAATTGCCTTAAGTAGATGGGTCTTAGATAAGAGATATAAAAAATCTTAGTCATTTAGATTCTAGGGACTATTAGCAAGAATAAACGAACATATATTACCAAAAACTCCATTGCTTATACCAAAAGCAACCCTTTACTACTTCATACTTTTGTTTGCTACGGCTACATCTTACCTTTCATATGTCAAATAGGGACTGAGGACAAGACCACTCTTCAGAAAATTATCCATGGTCTGCAAGAAAATAAAATATAATGACATACAAGACCTGAGAAAGAAAATAATATTCTCTTGAAAAAATTTGACGGCAAACAGATAGATACACCATTATCACTGAAAATTCAAAAGCAAAGACAGTATGTTAGAAGGAAGAGACACTCTATAATAGACCGTATTTCCTCTAAAGAACGCCACCATGTTTATTACAAGATCCACCTGATGGGGCGTTTGATAGAAGGTTGCATTTAATAGAGGGTGGCATTTATCAGAGAGCAGCGTTTAGCACAATAAAAAGTGCTTATCAAATAAAAAAACAAAAAAGGAGCAATGAAAACAATAAAAACATATTCACAAAAGATATGTTCACATTATGGAAATGTCAAGGAATGTCAATACCACTGTCTCTGTCTGTGTCATTGTTCCAATGACAAAAAGGCTTTCAAAGCTTTTGGTATAAACTTTTTGTTACTTCTTGTTTGGTCTGTTTCTATTGAATGCCGCTTCCAAGATGTAGCATTTAAAAGAGGGTGGCATTTATGAGAGAGGGGTGTTTATTACATATGGTTGGATGAAAGTGTGGCGTTCAATTGAGGGGGCCGTTATCAGAGGGCCGCGTTTATCAGTAGGCTGTCTTCATGTGGTGCAGAGTAGGTCTGGAGCAATTTTTCAAGAGTATTATTAAACAAATTACATTGTAGAAAATAATACATGCACCAATAATAAAATCTCATCTTGTTTGTTCATTTTTTTGTGTTATTGGTATATTTTGTGTTATATTTTGTTATTGTGCTTTATTTATGTTTCCTTTTTGAAAAGGTATGCTTACTTTGTAGAATAAAACAGTATTTCCAAAGGGACATTAGAAAGGTTTTGACATTAGAAACAAAAGTTTCCCCTAAAGAAGACTGTTAAGATTTTTACAGGTGTTTGGGCCATCACGCGCCTCGAAGCAATATTTTTATCGAGACACATGATTCATAACTTTTGGTTAAAATGATATGGAAAACAGTACTTTTGATGTTACAGCTTTTCGGTTCAATTTGAAAGCTTTGTGGTACCAAAGAATTATATAACCTTATAACTTTGATGTTTTATAGACACCCCCAACAGAAACTTTACATATTATTTGATTTTGAACAAGCGTAGCTAGACTGTTGTGGCGATTCCGATTCAGAGTGGTTATTTAATCACACTTGACCGGCACAAATGGTTTTCCATTATTTAACAAGCATATCGCATAAATGATGAATGTGGAACTTTAAAAATGATTCTTGGAGCAACAAGACAATGTTTCTGATAAAAAAGTATTCTTAAATGCAAATGGCGAGGTGCCTGACATCACTACGTTTTGAGAAGCAGGTGCATGACATAATATGCACCTTGTCTTGTCTGGGCAGGTGTCAAGGTGTGGGCACACAATCACATGCCTCAAACTGAGAGGCCTGCCAAAGAGAACAGTCCCCTTGGCTTTCCAGATAAAAAACAACAACTAAAACATGTGATTCTGTTATTAGGAGGTTTGTGAACAATGCTTGAGAAGGTTGCACATGATTCTATCATTGAGAATCTCGTCGTCATTTCACCTATCAGTTTTAGAATCTACAGTAAAATTCCGAATATAGTCCTCCCTGAATTTATTTTCCAAAATATAAGGCCTCAACTCCTGGGACATAAACTTGCTTCTAAATGTAGTCCTCCAAAGTATTAGCCTAGCACTTCTATAATTTGAATTAAACATAAAAACACCATTTTCTTGCAACAACATGACCATTTGTTTACTTAATTTCAATTACAGCCCTTCCTTAATATAGTCTCCCCCAAAAATTATGAGCCCTCCAAAAATGGCCTTTGAACTGTTATTAGCTAAAGGCCTATATTCGGGATTTTATGGAATTTTCATAAAATGGAAAAAGCGCTTGTGTAGAAAGAAGAAGTTTGATTTCACTCTTCGATTCCATTTGTGACATTTCCTTTAAGCAAGCGCCACTGATTGGGCAACTTCAACAGTCATTTGCTTGAGTTTTTGATTGGCCTTTTTTTATTAACAAGTGGGTATATATATATTTCCTAGCTAGAAAATAGAATTAGCTTAGAATTTTTATACACTGAAGAGTGTCAGACAAAAAGGTTACTTATTTTATTTATATTATTTATATTTAAAGTATATTTCAAAAAATTTCTGCTTGTTTCCAAGCCATTTCAAATTGTTGTTCCCCAAAAATCACATGTATATGATCAAAACGATTTCCTTCATGACAAAATTGTTTATTAGTGCTTTTAAGAGTTAACAAAAAAGGTTATCAAAATTAAAAAAAATATTTTGAAGAAATTTCTCGTGATAATTGCATTCATTGGCTGTATGCCCACCACAAAAGTTTTACAGGAAATGTTTATATATATTCTAAAACTAATTCCTGCTTTGGTCAAAGTTCCTGGTAGGTATTATAGGTTTTTAGACAGAAGCTTGGCTTAATATGAAGACGTAAATGATCCTTATTTGCATTATGATCTCTAATAGCTCTTCGGATATTCAAAAAATGTAAAAGGGGTCTGCTAAATTCGAAAAATTTAGTTGCTTTTATCACAACCATTTAAAACTAAAACAAAAGGCACTTCACTTAATGTAGATGATGGCAAACAATGTCACCACAAATACAAAGAAACATCTTCAATCTTCAATCGTTAACTCCTAAGGGCTATACAACCAATCTGGAGCATTTACTCAAGGAGCATTAAAAAAAGAAAAATTAACTCAGGAATAGGATTAATACCATTTCCACCCAGCGCTCCAGTTGAAGTGATAAGGCAGTACATTGAAATGATAAGGCAGTATTCAAAAAAATTTGCAACAAACCCTTGTATCAGTACGATGTAATCCAACGTCGAGTACAGGTTAATAAAACTTTACTGGTTACTCTTCTTGTTATCATTATTCTGGCCATTTTGAATTTGACCGGCAAGAAATCGAATCGAGGCTATAGACACCCTCGCAGAAATACATGCGGCTCTATTCTCTTTGTCTAAAAGATATGCCAAAAAACTTTAAACTTCGCTTCAATTTATTCAAAAGTCTGCGTTATTTTTCATAAGATTTTTTAAGCATCTTCCCTTAAAAAATGAATTATGACACAATTAATTAGTTTAGTGATAGGACCAATTAATTATTAATAACGCATGGAGACCCATTTTCGTTCAAACTAAGTATGAGAGAAATACTTTCCTTCTTAAATAATTTGCTCATTTTAGGGTTGAAAGGTTTCTTAAAAACAAACCACTAAATTAACTTCCCTTTGCATGTTAAGAAAAATGTATTTTGATCTTTATAATTGCTCTGTGGAGTTTTTGTCAAAAGGCAAAGCAATGATCTTCCAAAAACAAGTTTGTCACTAAAGTTCCAGATATAATTTTCAGCATCCCTAAGCAGTTAGAAAATAACTGGAACACAGCCACGATGGCTGGGTATCCCTATTCTTGCGAATCTTATTCGAAGGGACTTTAAAGCTGGATAGACCGGTGTCATGTGCCCCCAGAGAAAATCCCCCTTTTCACAGAAGTACCCAGCTTCTGGAAAAGTAATCCTTTTCTGAGACAAAGTGTCCCTTTTTCCTTTTGCCCTCTAACTTTTGACACGCTTCCCTTGTCTGGTCAGGATTCTGATTTCACACGTTGCGAAGTGGGGTGACATCGAGAGTAATGACCAAGACATCCCAGATAAGGCTGGAATTCTCATAGGTACGGGGGCAGAAAAGTGAAGTGTCAATAGAGAAAACATCTTTCACGAAAAACGAGTTATTGACAAGTCTACTAGATAGTGAATGCGATGACGACCTGTTTACTTGAGTCTTCTCAAACTACGACATCTACACACAACAGCGAACCTAATGGCAATACACAACGGTTAAAAATAAAAAACGTTTAAAACACAAGTAAAGACGATGGAGAGCAACTTGACATGATACACCAACCTTGTATATCGGGAGAGTATAAGTTAGTAAGCAAAAAAGGCTCTTCCCTTATAACGATCGCCGCTATCTTGATAAGGGTACTATGCTTTAAACTATCCTTTAACTCGATGAAGGTCTCACGATTCAACCCATTAATTAAAAATGTTGTAAATTTGACAGTTATATCACAGTAACAGTAGAACAATAATTTGCTAATAAGGAGAAATTGCTGCTATTTTAAATCGATAAACAAATAAAAATAAATCATTAATACGCAATAAAAAGGTGTAACGATTTGCTTCTGAGGCCAACACCTAAATGGAGCAGGGGGTGGCAAATTTGATTTAAATTCAGCAGAAAGGTTTCCGTTGTGCCTGAAAGGGAAATGGCCAAGTCCAGCCCTGGAAGAATCGTTTACCTTGCGTTGCTCTCTGTCTTAGGCCCCTTTGTTTTAGAGTTTCCGACTCTCCAGAAAGCTGCAATATAGTTTCTATAAAAACCGTCATTACAATAGATTACTTTATCAAATAATAACATATAGGTGAACAGAGACATCCTTTCTTATTTAACAAAATCTCACTTTGGCAAAAGTTAGGAGGATAGCTCTCTACGTACCACTGGGAAACAAACACAAACATTGTGCGAGCTTGTAGATTTTAAAATAAAGTAAAATGTGCAGGGTAATAAAAAATTATTTCGTTTAATTTTCTTTCAATTTTCATTTGATTCAACCCTTTACTTTCTGCAGTTGCATATTAAGAACGCTTTATATATGGCAGGGTTTAAACAGCAATCTACGCCATTTCAAGTGTCGATTTAGAACAAAAGTAGAAGCTTTAAATCTACTTTATAAACACAAACAATTTCAAAACACAGAGAAGACGCAGCCGATGATTCTGGTGGGGAGACGTTTGAAAACCTTAACAAATAACTATGTTTTTAATACACCTTTAGGAATCAATTCTAAAAACAAGTTGGAATATTAGGAAAAACATGAAAATGAGACCGTCAACGTTGTATAGGGTTTTAAGCGCTAGGTAAATTGTTGGGTTAATATATTAACACAAAATCTTAGTAAACATTCCACCGTATCAACGAGCTTTGGCATGGGTTATTGCAATACATGCAGCGTGCACTTCGGCTTATGTATGAAAGCGATATGCATATATGCTTCTCTTCGTACGGAAAGATGGGTCTAATAATGTTACTTGAATAGGTTTACGTTTTATCAATGGCAAGCAGTGTATATAATGTTTTCTACTCAATAGGTCCTTAATGTTCACATTTAAGAAAATTCGTATAAGATTTATTGACAGTCACTCTCCAACAATTGGCAAGTACCCAGAGATAAAATTCCCCAGTCGAAGTTCCAATCACTCGAAATTTACCTTCCCTCTTCAGAATTTTACGGATGTCACAGATAATGCCTCCTGTTGTGTTCCAATTTTCAAAATTTCATGCTTTGAAATTCCATCTAAGCTCTATGTTCTACTATAAAGTAAATTTATTTTTGGCTGTGGATCCAGTTTTGCCAGCTGTATCTAGATGAGACTAGAAAGAAAATAAACGTGATATCAATTATATTTATTCAAAAGCTTAGATTGCCAAAATCTGTCACAAACTTTAGAAATAAAGTTCTGTTGTATAGATATTCTCTACATTACGCATACTAGATTCAATCTTTCACCAGCAATGCGTAAATACAATGTACAAACCCCGCTAACTACGAAGTCGATATAGCAAACTTTTGAGAGAAATGGTATTCTTCTGGCCCCGTTGGCGCATTTGCTAGTGAAACCGAGAAGCTAAGGGCTTATATCTGCCTATAGGTAATAGATCCCTAACTTACGGTGGCCCACAGGTGCCACGGCAAAACTTACTTTCTCACGGCAAAACTTTCTTTTTCACGGCAAAACTTTCTTTTTTCACGGCAAAACTTTCTTTCTCACGGCAAAACTTTCTTTCTCACGGCAAAACTTACTTTCTCACGGCAAAACTTTCTTTCTCACGGCAAAACTTACTTTCTCACGGCAAAACTTTATTTTTTCACGGCAAAACTTTATTTCTCACGGCAAAACTTTACGTCTCACGGCAAAAATTTCTTTGAATTTAATTTATTACTTAAATTTAATATATTTTGAAAATTTTATCTCGTGACATTGGATTCTCGTCGTCGTATTTTTTTCTCCCCTTATATTATGCCCATGCTTATTATTTCATTTCTTTATTCATTGTTATTACTATTATTCGAAAAATTAAGTACCTAGCCATCAACCCACCCTGTGAGTAATACGATATGATATGATATTAAACACAATACCCAATTTATAGGTTTTTTACAAGCCACAATCGAGCGTGCCAAGTGCACGTACGAGATCTTTTTGCACGAATTTTATGTGCACACCAATTTTCAACGAATTGATCTTTTTCACTGCTTTCAAAACAAAGGAATCAAAGACCTTTAATGCGGTACTGTTTCGTTGAGATAGGCATATAGGCCTAGCCTAGCCTAGCCCAACCTAGATAAATTTTAGACCATTTCTGGGCTGTCTTTCTGCAAGAATTATCAAGAGAAGATGTAGGTATTCACAAATCTGCGAAGTTTAAAACGTCTAAAGCATTGATTAGATCTAAGTGTCACGTACACAACATCATGTAAAGAAAGTTTTGCCGTGAGAAAGAAAGTTTTGCCGTTAGAAAGAAAGTTTTGTCCTGAGAAAGAAAGTTTTGCCGTGAGAAAGAAAGTTTTGCCGTGAGAAAGTAAGTTTTGTCGTGAGAAAGTAAGTTTTGTCGTGAGAAAGTAAGTTTTGACGTGAGAAAGAAAGTTTTGCCGTGAGAAAGAAAGTTTTGCCGTGAAAAAAGAAAGTTTTGCCGTGAAAAAAGAAAGTTTTGCCGTGAGAAAGTAAGTTTTGCCGTGGCACCTGTGGGCCACCGTACTAACTGGTTTAGATATCAATTGATTACAAACATTGATGGCCTTGGGTGCAAACAATTTTGTCGATGCAAACACATTGTAAATCTAGTTCCATTTAAAAATCAGTAACCAGCTAGTTAATTTTCTTACTGTAATAGCTTCTTCTAGAGGGAAGCTCTGAACACGATATTTATCTAGGATCGTACATCATCATTCACGAATTAAACCAACAAATAGTTTACATGAACAAAATGATAATAAAATCTCAATAAAAAGTACAATATGGGAACAACTGTCCACACTAGCAATGTCTTGACTTTAAATCTTAAGAATAGCCTACCTGGTATCCTATGGAGTTTTTACCTGTCAAAGACAGTCTTTCCTTCACAAATTTCCTACAGCAAACAATAAATTCATGAGACATAGGACTCAAAGCAAATTGGAGAGAAATAGTTAACTGATTCGGCAGGCTGAAAGTTCTGCTAGTAACGTGAATGCTTCTTAAATATGTGCTTATCATCAAATTCATTTCCTTGAATTTTACATTATACTTATTTCAGATACAAAAACAAAACAGCTGTACAGAAGACTACAACAACAAAAATTTGATATTGACATCCAACACAAAAACTGACTAAAAAGAATAGCAAATTGAAAAAAGGGAAAAAACGACGGAAGTTCAAAGAAAAATTCCAACTGTTGACTGTATATATAAGTGGGAAAAACAGCCCAAAAGGGGTGATAGAGAAACTAAATGGAATAGAGACGCAGTCAAAAAAGGCTTCATCATATTTGGTGACACAAATATGCAGTGTATGACGCGAACTTTTAGAGAATGGAAAATTTGTAAGCCTATTAACGTACCCTATCCTTAAGATAGAATCTTGCTCGTCTGATTTGCAAGTCCATAGGCCAATTTTGTCTCCTTTATTTCTTTTCTGCACAACAGCACCAGTAACGGAATCATGATCATCACCAAATGCTTCTCCAACAAGGATCAGCAGCTGTAATTAAGAGAATTAAGGGTAAAATCCTTTTGATCCACAACAAGAATTGTATAGCTATGACACTTTAAAACTCGATTTTAAGAGTAGCTTTTCTGAGTAACCAAAAGGAGTGTGTTGCTAAGACAACAGTTCAGAGAGGGTCTAGCTGTCTATATAAAAATCTCGCTTGGTACAAAACAAAGGCTTTTCTGTTGACATGATAACTGCTGTTATTGTTTCTTAAACCCTAGATTTTCTAGTTTTCTGAAAAATTCTTATAGAAACATTGCTACAAAACCTTTCAAATATTGTTGAATCTTGATATGCTTTTATACAGAATTGATTTAATGTACCTAACTAAGATTGGAGATCACAGCCTATATAAGCTTGCACTGTCTGTAATAAATATACATTGTAATTGCCAATTTATACTTTCAATGCTTTATTCTACATTGACATGTTATCTTTGCTTAGAATATCAAACCAAAAGACAGGCATGATAATCTGATGAATAACAGCAAATACATACCAATTCTAACCATAGTCTATCTAGTTCTGCATTACGGTTACCCTTGTTTACATTTATCAGCCATCTGCCACCAAGTCTGTTTCTTTCATCTTCCCACATTGGTTCTATTCCTTCCTACAAAACAATAAAGAACAACCGTTTCCTAGTCAAATAGTTAAATAGATGCCACTAACCAAACAGTGATTAACAAAACACACTCCTCTAAATTTCCATAACATTTTTCTGCCAAAGATTTCCCAGACCTTCTAGTTATGAGATAAACCATGTCACACATTCACACCAATTAATGACTATAGGAAAAAGTTTTAGGAAACTATGCCTAAATACACAAGAAACTATATATGGACCCAAAGATCTTTGGTGTGAAGGGTGAGAATGTAGAGGGCATCACATAAGACAAAAACAAGCAGGTGTGTGCTCATTGTATTGAACCACAAAACATATATAATCTTTATAGAAAACGTTCGGACAAAGCTAGAAAGTGAGGTTTAATGGTTCTAAATTTATGTTTAGTGATGAATAATGCAGTATTTCAATTTTGGTGTTGAATAATAGGTAAATCATAAAAAAGTAATAAAGAAAAAATTAGTAGGAACTGTAACAACCTAGAACTGTCCTGTTTTATACACCAACATCACAGAAATAAACAAAAACAGTCATTGATTAACAGAGATTTCACATAGAAAATGTATGAACAAAAAAACATCCTGCAATAATGAACACTGTATTTTACTAAAACTGACAATTTGAAACAAACCTTAAAGACAGAGTAGTCACAACCTGACTGCAGTTTACTTGCTAACAGCACATGATTATAGACCCTTTGGGAAGTGGAAAGCAAAGAAATGTAACACACGCAGATAGACTATAAACTAGAGCAGAAGTAGGAATTTGCTATAATGTGCAGATCTGTTGTTTATAAAATTCTGCTTCACTTCTCACTAGAAATGTGGTTTTAAGAGGATTAATTACAAAAGGATTATTCTAATAAACAACCCAAATTTTGAAATTTTCATGGTAGTTATATCTCTTGGTCTGCTTGTTTCACATACCAGAATTGACAATATCTTATCTAACGTTGCTACTTCTAATGACAGAGGTAAATTCCTGAATATATGCATTGCCAGGGGTTCCTAAAATTCCTGCATTCATAAAATATGCACCATGCTTCATCCTTTTGCAATAAAATAAAAAAAATCTTGTAATGTTCTAAAGGCTAAGAGGAAAACCAGGAAAGAGAATTTTAAAGCTTCTATGAATACAGGAAAGTTTGCTAAAAAGATCATTGTTATCTCCCATTCTCAGCCATGAGTACAATTTGAGAGTATATAAAATATTCACTTACCCCCAAAAATCTTCAACCTGTAAATATTTATTGAGTTAGGGAAAGATACATCAATACTGTCAAATAAATCAAAACACAAAATTTGGAAGAAAAGACATTTCTAGATACTTGGGCATTCATGAACAAGGAAGACTTAGGATCAACTTGGCTTTTCTGAAAAGACATCTCCATAAATGTGATAATTGCCTAATATAATAGACATATCAGGGCAATTGCTCATCCAACAAAGTTAACCTTTTGAGAAATTAGGGTGATTTAAGGGAATGGATCAGAAAACAATGTAAAAATAAGCATGCTCCTGTTAATGATCAACCATTTTATTTCATGCGGTTGTTGCTTGGGCAAGACTTTGCAAATAGTTGCGGGTGAACAAAACAGCTTGCAGCAATTGACCAACAAGTCAGAGAAATTCTGAATTTAAGTATTAATATAAAAATACAATCTGTTTCAGACCAACTGAAAAATCAAAAGAGGATACAGTATTGAAAGTGATGACTTTTCTCAAGTTTTCTGCCCATGATTTGCTTTTATCAGATCTGTAGAACCATAAGCTCCAACTATTTTGAAGTGGGTGCTTTGTCACAATTTCTTGTGTAAGTTCTGTGGTGGTTTCTTTTTGCTGCAAGAGAAAATTATATTTTGAGTAACCTAAAAAGTGATGTGTCTTGAAAATTCACAAAAGCAATATAATGAATAATAAAATTATCATACTTTGAATTAGATGTTCACAATAATGTTAGATGTTCGAAAATGATGCATATTTCATTTTCCCATCCTTTTCAACGTTGACGAATTGTGTCAGCTTTTACTCATTAGTCGTAGCAATGAACATCAGTGGATGTGAGATTCTCAAGTCTTTAAAATGAATATACAAAGAACCTGAGCGCAAAAGAAATTATACAATTGTAGTTGTTTTAAGAGATGGGTGGACTGCATTTTTTCTCAGGGGAATTTAGCGATTTATTTTGTCATTAACATAAACATCAATGCCGACAAGAAAAGATTTTAACAGTGACTTGTAAAGGTAAGTTCAAATTTGTATTTTACATGGATAAAACAACTTTTTAAATTTAAAAACTAAAACAACTATTAAAGGGATTTAAAAGGGACAGTTTCAAGCCTTCATAACTGACCATCGCGGAACAATTTTTACTGAGTACAAGGGCAGATTTTGCATAAATTTGTCAAAGATTCAATTTTTGAAAGAAAATTCAGGTTATTTTCAGCGCATCTTACATGTTTATTTTTGTGGACAGTGGTAAAAACATCCAAAATAAGCCTAAATCTAGCTGCGAGGCACGTTTGTTGTCATATTCTTAAATTCTGATTGGCTAACAGGGTATGCAGAATTTTGGTCGCTCAGCCAATCAAAGATTTGGAACCTATGCTGCCCTTAACACAATTGTGCACCACAAGTCAATGAGGCAAATTTTCCATGGTCAAGGTCAACCCCCTATTGAGATCCAAGGGGAATTACATTCAGGGTTTCGAAGATTTCGCTTTTATCAATATAAGATTCTTTGTAATTCTTCATCTTGCCCTGGTTGACCAAGTTTCCTAGTTATACACCGATTTCATCTGATGATGGAATTTCAAAAGCAATTGAAAAAGCAAGCTAACTTTGCTGAAGCTAATAATTTACTTACAAACTAATATAAACAGGTGGTCAAAAAACATAAATATAGGCATAAAGATTATTTCTGCTTCCCTATATTTATTTCTTGCTTTATATTGTCATTATCCATCATGTTGAATAATTTAGGGCATTAATTTTCTGTGAAAATTCACATTGCATGGATCACTTCACACTTCAATGCAAAACTACCTTGTTTTTCACTGAACGCCTGTCAGGCTGAAGACAGATTTACATTTTTCTGCACAAAGTAAAAGTTGAATAATACGTGAGCTTTTTCAAACAATGTATCTTTGAAGTAGATATTACGAAACAACTCCAATAAGATGTCGTGGGGAGAGAACTAATTTCAAACCTTCAGCTCCAACTGTTTGCGCGAGTAATTTCCCTCTAAAGTAGCTAAAAATGCTCCTATACTAAAAGTTTCATATATAAATTTACGTTTTTGATTTCCGAAGAAAAGCAACATTTGAGTAGCTGAGTCATCGAAAGCGTGGGTCGAAAAAGCAACGTGCGCTCAATTAAAGAAATTGGTTGACATAAGATCCTTCAAAGGATTGGAGAAATGTAAATTTTTGACACAAAAGCTGATAAAATATAATATTTTTGCCACTTCTTGCTTCAATGATAATTTTTTGAATAAATAATAATGGATAAATGGAAACGGGAGCACTTGGCCTGATCAGACAATATGGACCATGATGTAATTTGTCATATTCCCAAAGGTGCATAAAGGCTGAGTCAGCCATTTGCAGTGTCTCTTGAAATCCACACTTTCGTTCAAACAAAATTTTAATAAAGGAAAGAAAACGACTTCGAAATTTTCTGCATACTAAAACTGCACAATATAAATTTCTATTGCACCGAATTGGTCAAATTGATGATTTCTTTGAAAACGCCATTTAACACCTAGCAGATCTCATTTCTCTTCCTTCACTGTGCAGCTGGAATTGGCAGCTGACCAGAGAAATTCTCATAGAAAATATATTTCCGTTTCTTCGCATTAAATTATAGCTAACAGTTCTTAAGGTTATAAACTGAACTCAGCTGAAGAATTTCCTCCCCGATTCCAGCCCCTAAAATATCCTTTTGAAAGATGACTTCCAAAAGCTTAGCCATTCGACTGCTTCTCCCAGCCTATCGTTTTGAAACACCAGCACTTAAACTTCCCAAAATGCTTACTTGGATATTCGATGTTACTTCATTAGTTTCATCTATCTCTCCTGAGGCTGCCATGCCTTTTCAATAATTCCTTGATCTTCAAAAAACTAACTTGATCAGTAGGAAATGGCTGGTACTCCGCGAAATTCTGATTCACAGAAGTCTCCTGTCTCGTTTGAGCGCTGGAAGTCTGGAATCTAATTTACAAGGAATGCAGTCGTTCTGTGGAGCCAAGGGGGACGTGCCTCTCGTCTGGTGCTGATAAGGGGCCATAACGTTTGAGACATTAAAATTTCGATCAGGTCAATGAAAATAACATTCTTTTTTAGTATCTCGACATAACTCTATCAAAAGTTTATCTCTAGAACTATGCTAGAACTAGCTCAATAAATGCAATGCCAGCACCCAAAACAGTTATGTGATCACATCTACATATAATAACCACAAACATTCATTATCAAATTTCCTTAGGACAAAAGTTTTATGATTTAACCAAAGGTTATGCTATAAATAGACATTGGCTAATTCTCTTAGGTGACACTCTAGCAATGTCGATACCAAGGCTAAATAAATTAGAGGAGAATTCAGCTCAATAGCTCAATGGTATATCAGGAAAATTATATTTCAAACCAATTTTTTCATTTTAAACATAAACTGCATATAAATGCCGTTAAAAGTACTATAGAATACAGAAAAATTACTTCTTATCACACACTTATGCTACAGCAAAGAAGACCAACTTTTTCAAGAGTTAGACTATTTTGGTTCTAATTTCAAACGGGGCATATTTTCAATTCAGGGTCAAAACTTCGTAATCAAAAGGGTATACTCTTACATTTGGAAGCGAAACCAGCTAAGTTATCTTTTAGAAAATTAGATACAATTTAAAATACTAAACTTAAAACCTTCGTCAACATGTAAAAAGGCTCTCAAATACAAGGTGCTGAATCAAAGAAATGAGCCTATGGGTTTTTAATTTTTAAGCTATTTATTTGGTGAGAATCACAGTACTACATCAAAATAACAATTAGCAACGTGGAAATGCCAGCCATCAAAATAGGGTCAAACAAACAATACAGATTTTGAGCAAGTTTTACATTTTCAAAAAGGCCATTATAAAAAAACGTCAGGACATAATTAATTGTTACATTTGAAGCATTCTTACAATCACTTATCCCATTGTCTTTTCCTCTATTTTTACAACACAATAGCAGCTTTTTAGAAGAATTTTTATGCAAGGAATTTCTTAAAATAGGACTTTTCTCAATAGTTGAGCTTACTAAGAAGAAAATATCATATTTCTCAATCATTTTGAGTCTCTTCAAGAACATCTCTATAAGTAAAATAAGCTATCATTTGGTGATAAAGGATCAATATTTAATCGGCATATTATAATGTCACCAGTATAATAATCATACTTAACAAGCTCTAAATAATACTCTAATTATAGGTGATATTTTTCGGAATGCTTCAAGCCTCACAACTGAGTTCATTTTTCTTCAACATAGAGAGATACATATAATTTGATACATACATAATCTGCGATATTCTCAGGCCACTCAATAATGCAAAATTGCTTTAAGAGGTATTTAGAATGAACTGATGTCTTAAAGTTAATTCATATAATTTCTAATTTATTATGCTTTCATAAATTTATGAAGCTTTGTAGAAAATATTCACTAACAGTAATCAAAATTACGTCATGACTTTACAACAGAACAAACCACTGTGGCATCACTCCACAAGAAGATCAAACGAAAAAAGCCCTTTATTTAAAACTAACTCAGACTTCAAGGATTTATCCATACTAGGGCCTAAAACTTGGTACAACTTGCCAGCAGATACGAAATTTGTAAGCACTGTAGCTGGCTGGGGACTGTAGCCCTATCAAACCCCTCTAGCTTCCAATACAAGCACACTGAAAAATCATGGAACGCTAAATCTCAGATATGAAAATTTCTTTATAACTCAACTAATTGTAAATTACGCAAAGACTTCCTTGACTCGAAATTTGCATGCCACTCTGGCACTGACTGTTTTACCTTTTTTTAATCAAAATAAATAAAAATGTGTATGGCGGTAACGAGTTTAATCAAGTTTCTGGTATTATCCTGATAGAGCGAATGAAAGTCGTAAATTGTAGATAAACACATTATAGAGTTGAAACAATATCGCTAACTGAGGAAGTTTATTTGAATGAGCGCCTGTCTGAAAATGTCTTATTTATATAGGGAATAAAAGAAAGTCCATCAGCTGTGAAAATTTCTTTGTTCAGGCGACGGCCGTACAAATAGTTGACCAACCTCACGAACAAGTGAAACTTCAAGACCAAAATATAGTGAAGATAAATCTACTTCAGCTGGCGTCACTTGGACGATTCTATTTAGAACTGAAACGAAGGAACATCAGGCCTGTGTGGTATCATCAGTAGAAAAAGACTGAAAGATTGCAGTGAAAGAAAACTTCGAGGGCTTGTCAAATCATGCTTACAAATTTATTATCTGTCTCGCTGAAGGAAAGAGGTAAATTATTATTCAAATACTGTACTTGATGGTACAGAAGACACGCAGGTCAAATGTCGTTCAAGAAAATCCAAACAAAACAAGCATCAATTCTTAACGATGATTTGAATTCAGCCTACATTTACTAAATTTTAAGTATTTTGAGAATGAGACATAATGTTTATCGTTATATCGGCATTGATCAATGAGGATAATGAAAATTTTCATTGGCACTTCAGGCAAACTACATTAAAATATACTGATTCTCCTCTGATTTTCAACATAAGAAATAATTTTGCAAAAACCTCTATTTTTCCTCTATTCTAAAATTCTATTTTTCTAAATTTCAGTGTTCTTAAAAATTGTGTTCTTATGAAAAAAATAGTGTAGCTGACTAGGTAAACTGAAAGTAAATGTCTTCAAAAATATCAAATTTGGCGATGATGATGATTATGATGATGATGGCAATAATAATGATGATGATGCTGACTACAAGTAGGAGGCGGTTGATGATTGTTGATAACTGATGATGGCGAATATGATGATTGATTATGTCGACAATTTGCATTCCTTTTAAGAAAACATAAGTAGCCATGCCATTTCGACATTTTCTGTTCCATTCCGTAAAGAATGTAAATAGGGACAGCCCGACTTTGAAAAGAGCAAGGCGACAATCAAATGCCCCACCTGTGTGCCCAAGGATTCTATTCAATCGGCAGACTTTCCTTTTGTCAAAAGGCCATTTACTGCCATGCCGTCCCGGATGCTCGACACCTTTGTTCAATTTTACCTTTTTCGGCATCAAAGGACGAACACCTGTTGTCGCTGGTGTTCCAATAATAAAGGAATGGAATTAATCAAATAACTGGTACACACGCCTGTGATCTAATACTGAAAAACCAGAGTGATATCAAAATATTTCAATCAATGTATTTCAAAAGTCTGATCTATGTGCGCCGGAGCTCGGGGGAATGCTGGCTTGATATTTTGATATTTTCTCCGAAAAAATCAGTTTTGCAATATTTTATCCTGAGTTTTTTTTGACATACCCACTCATTACCGCCATTGCTCTAAATAGCTTCCGTCATTTCTTGAAAAAGCTGCCAAAATCTTGAAATTTTTATATCATCCATGAATGCAATTATCTGTTTGTTACAGGCATGAGGAGAAAAACTGTTCTTTTTGGCTTAGAAATCGTTCAAATGAAAAGAAGATCAGTGTCTTTAAAAAATATTCCATGTGCCAAAATAAAGGATGACAGTTAAAACATTGGATAATAACATAATATGGGGTGGTTTCTTACGTTTAATGGAAGCAGAAAAGTTTGTAGGCAAGGATGATGCCAATCTTTAATAAGGCTGCATCGTAGTGATACTGATCAGCATGGGTTACTGCATAAAAAAAGGCGTTTGAGCTCCGCATTTCTCGACACATGCATCATTTTCAAACGAATATTTTCATATTTCATAAAATAGGAGGTACATTTAACGAAGAGAAACGTCTCCGGATGGTCACTGTTACAGTTAAATTTCAAAATTGTCAACCCCATACACTCATGGATTTAGAGATTCAATTCAGCTTTAAATACGCCAAAGAGGGACGCGGGCAGATTTCCCTGAACCCCGAGACAAGAGTAAACAGAACGAGTTTAATATATATCTAATTTAACAGTCAATATTTGACAGAAATATCAGGCCATAATCACTTGAATTGCTATGAAGTTTGAATAAACTTGTCTTAGTAAGCTGCACGAGCTGAGAAAAAACAGTCCTAAAAATTATGGAAAAAATAATCGAAGAAAATGTGAGCCATGGATTCGAGCAGTGGACGGGCATGAGGGGGCCTACATGCCTGAAGCTGTGTAAACTGTCGTGTTAGATCACTAGCACAGGGACGAAAGCAGTTCTAATAAGAAGGACATTCAAATTTTAGGTGTTTCAAAGTTTCCAAAATCAAGTTGAATGTAAACAGTCTTTTAACCCTTTAATTCCTTATCCAGATGTACATCTGGATAAGACCACGTGACCGATACCCTAGCCGAAAATATTTTATTTTGGAGCTCCAAGGCAACATACCCTCCTTAACTTATGCTAAAATTGCTCAAATATGATTGGACAGTTAGAAAATTATACTTATTTGATTAATTTATGCGCTTCTTTCGTATAAATATCCCAGACAACGTGGGCCTGTAACCGCCATCTTGACCGATCTTGTTGCGTATGTCGTGAATGAGGCGTGTTTTTCAAAATTGATTTTAAAATGGATAATGAGAACGGACTTGACTCAGAAGATGAATTTGAGATCGACTGTGCCTTATTAAGTGGTAGAGAGGTAGAAATTCGGTTTGTAGCACCGCTGACGGAAAGAGTGGACGAACCAAGACGAAGGAAGCCCCGCAGGAAGCGACAAAGAGAAGAAAATCCTGAAACTTCGAATGAGAGTGGATCGTAAGTTTACATATTGTTTCCTTCAAACTTTTGGATACATTAGCGATAAAGAAGAACCATTTCTGAAGCTGTAGTGAAAATCTTAGAATAATGGCTAACTAAGTACGGCCAAAAATTTTTGTTTTTTTTGGGAGTGGTTTTCAAGAAATTTTAGGCCCGTGATAAACAAATCAGCTGATTTTGTATATGGTGGCTCTGAACAGATTCACTTAGATTTCTTTACTATTTGTTGCACTGCTGCAGAAATTACCAAATTATAAATCATCTTGTCTTTGCTTATTTTCTATATCTTTGTTTTAGGCAGAGTCTGGCTGGTTCAGGACATCCAGTTGAGTTGGACGATGAGCTGGACGGAGCTGTAGTAGTCGATGAGATCCATGACGAGTCAGAAGTTAGTGAAGAGGAGTATCAGGATAGTGATTGTAGTTTGGCAGAGTCTCTAGGCTACACAGGTGATAGGGAACAGAAGTGGCTTCCACCACATAATGTAAGCAGTGTTGGCCCAAAAGTAGTTTGGGCGAGAGGCAGTGCCCCTTGTAGAGCCTTAGACTTTTTCTTGCTTTTTTTTTCTTTTGATCTGATGGGAACCATAATTGAAAACTCAAACATTTATGCTGTGTATGGTCAAGGAATAGGTCAAAGCTACATGTCCCAGGACCATGGTTGCCATGTGTGGAGACCCATTGATTTGATGGAATTTAGGAGATTTCTTGCCTGTCTATTTTATATGGGTATTGTTAAGGCCCCTGCTAGGCGTAACTACTGGCAGAATGATAAGCTTTTTTCTGGTCTTCTTGGGTCAATGTTTATTCCAACATTTTCTAGGTATTGTGGAATACTTGCTGCCCTTCATTGTGTAAACCCTGAGACAGAGGACAAAAGTGATCCATTAGGAAAAATAAGGCATTTCTATGACCATATGCGAAGTCGCTGTAAGGAACTTTTTACTCCTGGTAAATGTGTGTCTATAGATGAACGTATGGTTAAGTCTAAGGGTAGGTTCTTCTTCAAACAATATATAATGAATAAGCCCACTAAATGGGGTTTCAAACTTTGGGTTCTAGCTGATTCTGCTACAGGCTACAATTGGGATATGGTGGTTTATACTGGTAAAAGCAGAAAGGATGATTGGGATGATTTCAGTGTTGTTGATAATAGTTTTGAAGGGATAGAAAGAGGACTTGGTAGAGCTAAGGCTTTTAATGAAAACCCCAATCCAGAAAATGCAGGAAATCTCATCAACCAATTAGCTGCCAGAGTTGTTATTAATTTAACAAAACCTCTGGTAAACAGGGGGTATGTTCTTTTTGCTGATAACTTTTATTGCAGTGTCCCATTGTTCCAATATTTGACTTCAGTTGGTATAAATGCTGTTGGTACTGTAAGGGAAAATTCCTCATCCTTTCCTGAGGTAATGAAAAATAGGCAGTCTTGGGGGAAGAAACTTGATCGAGGAACAATAAGGTATATTAGAAATGGGGAAAAGCCGAATGATGTGTTGCTTGTACAGTGGGTTGATAGGAATGTTGTCTCTGTTCTCTCCACCTACCATTCTGCCAATGATTATGATTATTGTACAAGGAATACAAAGGTTGATGGAAGTCATAAAAAGGTTAAGGTTTTGAGGCCTAAATGCATTTCAGATTATAACAAAGATATGAATGGTGTAGATTTGTCTGATCAGATGTACCATATGTATTCTGTTCAATATAGGACTAAAAAGTTTTGGAAAACATTATTCTTTCATTTTGTTGATATTTGTGCTTGGGATGCATATGTGTTTTGGAGAGAGCTTAGAAACCCAACCCCTGAGCAGAAAATGCCTAACAACTATTCTTTTCTTGATTTTAAAAAGGATTTAGCCCTTCAGCTTGCTTTTGTTGAGCAGAAAGCCATTAGAGCCGAACCAGAGGTCAGATCGTTTGCAGATTTAGGTACTAAAGTTAGTAATGTAGAGGACTTCATCTGTAAGGCAACAGCTCATGCAGTAAATAGTGCAAAGCAAAGATCAGCAACTTTGAAGAAGGCAGTTAGTAAAAAGGAATTGTGGCAGAATAGATTAGAGAAAGGGCATTTGCCGGTGAAGCTTGAGAAACACCAAGTTTGCAAAGTTTGCTCAGTTATGAAGTCAGTGCATAGCATAGATCAAAGTTATAGAGCAAAAACCTCATCATTTTGCTGTGTTGTATGTGATATCCCTTTGTGTATTGGAGAAAGAAACTGCTTCTTGCTTTTCCATTCCCCAGAGTTTGAGCAGTACAAGGAAGCTTTCCTAAGTTACAGTCGTGATCGCTAGATTAGTTGTTGTTTTTGGTAAATTCATGTAGATTAGATAGAGAAAAAGCAAAAAAAAGTAAAAAATAAAAAAGCATAAAAAGTAAAAAAGAACATTTGGTCAAAATTACAATCTTTTCTCTCCAAGATTTTGTGTTTTTTACTTGTTTTCTTTCTCTTAATAGTCGAAATCGAAATTGCACTTGCCAAATTGAATTGAATTGTTTTAGAACCATTGTTGCATATTAATTAATTAAAAAAAGACTGTTCAAGAAAAATGATTGATATTTCAACTCAGTGTGCTAAGACTATGACAAAATACATTATTGAAAGAAAAAAGTAGTTAAGTGTTTTATTATTGAAGATAATTGACCTTAATTAATAAAGTTCTTTTCTGTTATATTCAATTATGCAAATTGGATGCTAATTAATGTCCAATTATAATATAATTTTGGCATAATAAGATCATTTGCATAAAACACAGCTATTGATGATTACTTGGGCAAAAGATCATCCAGTTATCTTGAAAAATCAATTTTTGCCGAATTTTTAGATAAAGTAGGCAAAAATCCTAAAATTTTGTCAATAACGAAAGGGTTAAGAGGATGGTGCCCAACAGTTTTTAACTTGCTGTTTCGATAATATTGGGCTAAGTGCAAAACTGATGAGAATTGCACCCAGCTCAGCATATGGGCAGCAAAGACGACACTGCCTGATCAAATACGGTACAAAAATGTTTGATGGGCTGTGGTATTAGTATATCTGTTTATAACGAACTGCGTTAGAGCTTCACAAATATAGTGTTTAACCAGCTGTTTGATGTAAAATTGCTTGTCTTTTCTATTACACAGAAATGGCTTACCCGCACACGTGTTTACATCAATGTGATATGAAACAATAGAACAATAGGCAAAGATCAGCGCACCAGATCTCCTTGTTAATATAAAACTGTAATGTGTTTTCCATGGATGAAGATGATGGGAGGAATCGCTTTTAAAACACAGATTCCACGAGGATGCGAAGTGCATTAAGGAGTGCTGTGAACATTTGTAAAAATTCACCGTTGGAAAAAGAGCTCTGCCTGGAAGAATTAACTGTTCTACATTAATTCCTACAAGCGGAGACAGAAGGTTTTAAAGTGAAAGAACTTAGATTAGAATTTAGAACTGGCGTGAGGATTCGGAGTATAGAGGGGTACAAACAGGAGACTTGAAGGAAACTATCGGCAGCCTAAAATGGCAGCAAGACTTGATTTTGTTCCAGCAACTTCACTGGAAACGAAATTACACTGGGGTATTTGGTTACCTTGCGTAGCTGTGCCATTTTGGTACACATACGAGATTTCAAATAGGTATCTGTACCAACTTCACGAGGGCTTTTTCGACGCCGATACATCTCTTTTTAATGGCAGACTCAAAGATATAGCAGATGGTGAGTGGACATTTTGGAGACAATTTTTCAGCTTTTACACAATCGTCTGCATTATAAGTTCAACTCTTAGTAACACTATGTCAAAATTATCGACAATGGCTCGTAAAATAGCGCTTATTACAGTCTCTTTCATCGCATTATCGATGCTTCTTAGTGTAACGGGACTCGCGATACTTTTGTGCCATGCACTTACTGTTTACATCACAGCAAAGACCAAATCAGTTTGTGCTATATGGATTCATCTTTTAGCTGCCACTTACGCCGTCAATTTCGATCCATTCCTAAGCTACATAATTTCGCCACTCGCAAACGATGATACAATACGAAGCCTGGTTATTTTCGCTTTGATGATGTGCAACTTACGATTGCTGAGTTTCGCCTTGGAGGCTGCAAGAATTGGCCGACCAACTTCCGAATCAAGCAGATCTAAGGCATCTGAAAATGCGCCTAACATTATAGATTTTCTATCATTTGTATTCTATTTTCCATTATTCTTGAATGGGCCACTTCTGACTTTTGACAAATTCCATTCTCAGATGAAAACACGTGTTCAAAAACCGTCTGTAGCGTCGCTTGCTGTCGAAATCTGTTCCTGTATCGCGTACTTCGCCTTGATCGAAATATCCTTCCATTTTCTGTATTCCACATGCATTTCTAAACACATGCACATTCTTGTTGAACTCAATTGCTGGGAGACTCTAGGCGTGATCTGGTCGCTTCTCCAGTTCTTTTACTTGAAATATGTCGTGTTTTATCGTTTCGCTGGAGTATTCGCCAAAATCGATGGTATGGAGCCCCCAGGACAGCCCGGCTGTATCTCGAACCTTTATACTTATGTCGATATGTGGCGATATTTCGACAAGGGATTATATGCATTTCTGCGTCGTTACATTTACATTCCAATTGGAGGATCTCGTTATGGAATAGTGCGGCAAATTTTGGCCTCGTTTTCCAGCTTTGCATTCGTTGGATTCTGGCACGGAGGTACAGAAAAATACATCGCATGGGCGCTGACAAATTGGTTGGGCATATCTATGGAAGCTATTGCTGCTAGCATCATGAAGCTCGAGGTATCAAAACGGTTTGTTGCTAAAATAACCCCGCAGACATATCGCAGAATATGCGCAGCAGGTGGCGCGGTAACAGTCGGCTTTCTGATATTATCGAACGTAATTTTCTTGACTAGCACTGAAGCAACAATGATTTTTGTACGGAGATTATTTATTCACGGTTGGCCTACATGCCCTGTATTTTTGTATATAGCTCTATATTGTGCAGTTAACTGTATAATAGACGCCAGAACATGATGCATAGCCAAAGTAAGGGAAATTAATCCTTCTGCAATCTTTTGCAATTGAGATCTCTAACAAACGGATATTTATAAATAGGGCTTTATTAACAAGTTATTATACATTTAAGAGAAACTTTAAAAGTTTCTCTCAGAAATAACATTAAAACTTTAAGTATGATCTTTTCTTTACGAAGAAAATCTTGTGTTTAGTGACTTATAACCCTTTGAAGATTTCTCCCCGTAAATTGCATCTCAGGCTACACCCGTCTTTGTCCCTTCCTTGTATTTATGTCTCTTCGATGTCCCTTCCATGTTTTAAATGTGGGAAGTTTTTATTTAACAAGTAAAAAACACAGATTTCACTCAAAGGGGTAACATTAGATGTAAAGAAACATTTGAGTTGCAGAGTTGCATTCTAGTCCTGGCTTTTACGGAGGTAAAATTTTGTAGAAATTAATTAGAAGATTAAGCGGAAACATTATATTTTAAGTAAGAAAATCTGTACTAAGATTTCATTTAATGGAACGGGAAACAATTGTTACGTAGAAATATTGAAATCAAACGGAAAAACAAACGTTGAAATGAAATAAATGAAATATCGAGAGAAAGAAAACTGTTATTTACAATTCTTTTGGTTTGTATATTTAAAAAATATATATTTTATGAGAGATTTACACGTAACGTGAAGCTGTTTAACTTGTCATTTATATCTTTTGAAAATAAAAAGATAAGCAAATTGTGGTCTCCTTATTTTAAGAATTCTATTTTGGCAATCAGTATCCGTAAAAATAAAATAAAAAAAAGGATTAAAAGTAAACCTTTTGGTATTTTTGGAAAAAAAGACGTTAAAGAGAATGGATAATTAAGCTCATTGCAAGTAAGCTTGTCAATTTTCAACAGTTAAATGCAAAGAAACAAGGTAAAATTTCCCTTCCATAATACAAAGAGCCAAACTAGATTTTGTAGCAAGATGAAAGACACACGGCGAAGGTATTTCAAATAGTGAGGATTCAAAGCAATAGTTGTCTCCAAAACATGACATTTTAAACATTTAAACATTTAAACAAGCTAAAAGGCCCAAGTCAAAGATTCTTATATAACTTTGCTAATCAATTTATGCAAGAACTGAGATACTTTCCTTGCATTTTTAATAAACGTGTTCAGGGGGATGTTACATCATCTGCAATTACTTTGCGATTTGCAATTTGGTACTTAAAATTGAGAGCATGTAAAAAATAACCAGATGTGCATTCCAATACATACGAAAAAGTTCTGCTTGAAATGATAACAAAATTATAATCAATTATTGAATATTATTTACAGGTAATTTTATTATCTATCTAAATATTGTGAGTAATTTCAGGAGCCTTCGATACATGAAGACAAAAAATAATCCCTCATTTTTGCCGGCCTCTAAACATAAAAGAACTTTCTGGTTCATTCAAACTATGTTTTTAATATGTTTCTATATTCAAAATTTTTACACTACCAGTAAAATGAGGATTTTTACACTAATGTGGAACATCTATTCTTAGTCTATAGCACAGGGCGAATTACTTCGAAATTTTGAGACATGAAATATTTGTACGAAACTCAGACCATTGGCTACTATAGCCCTGGCTTCAGTAACAGCACTTTTGTGAAATCCCTTTTCAAACTAACAAAAATGCCAGTAATTACATTAAGGACAAAAATAATCCCTTCTTTTTCAGTCCTGGGAATATTAACAAATTCTAGACAGGAATTTTCTATTACGAAACTTAACATTAATCTGCCCTGTTGCCACTTTACATGGCAAAAACTAATTACCATAACTCCAATCAGGTATTGAATGATTGATTTATTTATTACCTCGTAACAATAACTCGCTTTGAAAAGTTTGTTCCAGTTACCGGACATACGTTTTTGTCGTCAATGCAGTGCACGTGACATTGAGTCCCATTTGGGTATTGCGCGATGTTTGGCTCTTGAAATGGTTTGCGACAAACAGCACACGTCCTAAAACAAAGTAAGATCTTTAATAAATAACTAAAACATAATAATATAGTAAAAAATACATAGTATATCTATAATATACATAGATAAACACGCTATTTGGTGTGTAAAAAAGAAGTTTCCAAGTTGCTATTCCGAGTCTCCTGCTGAATACGATCATCACGAAAAGCTAGTAGAGCTTTGACTATACAGCATCGGGCACTTTTTGACAAACTGACAAACAATAATTCCAATAAATTAATAGTATAATTTTGAGCAAATAAGCTTTCTAGCATCAGCTTTTCCTACAACAAAATTTTTAAGCATTGATCTAGATATACAGCCCTAAGGTAATAGGGCAATCTAAAAAAGTTAGAAAATTTTAGAAAAGAATAAATGAATCCATAGCAAAACGACCACCCCTTTAACACAGGATATAACCTATGTACAAGAAACAAGGTGCTTTGTAAGAGAATTGGCAAAGACGGGGGCTCTGCGGGCTAAATATCGCACGTGGTATAAAAGCATTTTAACTGTTAAGCCAACGTAAGATTTCTGAACTTGCCTCTCGTCAGTAACGTTTATTGCTCCATTTTGACAGCCAATGTAAAGACCTCGATTCTATAAATAAACGGCAAACATTTCAAATTTGTGCGTACTTAGCAGAAATGAAGAAAGAGCATAAGGAAAAGTAATGCGTAATTAAGTAAAGGAATCAAGAACTATCTGCTAGAAAATATAATGCTGAAACTTGCAACCAAAACATGATCTATTAGCAAGAGTTCTTTTCGAAGGAGATTTAAAAAAGATAGTTATAAGAAGAAGGAGCTACAAAAATTTGTATGGTTTATTGATAAATGTATATTCAAAAAGTCTTTATGAAATTGTTTAATCAGATTATTACTCAAACTCCGAAATTACTACTCAAAATTTCGTAGATTAGACACAATGCAAAATATGAATTATGCCATAAATCTTTCAATATTCTGGTACTGCACCATAACGAAATCAAACTTCAATTTGTTTGATGTATAGCAGCATTGGCTATGGCAGCTTCAACGTAAACGGTGTCTGAAATATGTTTTAAAGAGCATCGTTTAATGTTGTGAATCATAATAAAACGAATCTAGCATTTTCACATGGAAGAAATTTAAACGAGTATATGTGAAAAGAAGCTGGAAAAAACAGAGATCAATCCACAAGCTGGGAGAAAGTCTCAAAGATGTAAAAATCTTTTTCAAATATTTCTTATAAATTTATTGGATTTTCGGTTTTACAATATTTTAGTTCTTTCGGATATTAAATGTCTTTCAACATCCTCGCAAATGCTATCTTGAATTTCCTGTAACTTTAAAACTCTTTCAAAAATAAATGAATCAGAAAATGGTTATGAAAACAGCGAGAGCACAAGCAAAACATTTAATTTTCACTGATTAAGCTAACTAAACAAAAGTAGGTGATTTGCAAGACATAAAAAAGTCAATTTCTTTAGAGATGACCTAAGAGAACTAAGTAGAGCTGATATAATCAGTTGAAGGAAACAGCTGTTCTAAAAACTATAAGTACAATCATACTTTAATGCATTGGCGAATGAACAAACTGGGTTTTACGGATTGAACTGATAAGGGCCTAAAAACTTTACGAAAACAAGTGAAAGATAAGAATACAACTTCAGACCAACAGTCGACATGTTAATGCAATAAACGAAATTTGATTTCAAAGACACATGGATAGAAACATATAATTTTCTAAGCAAATTAGATTAAACAAAAAACAATTGACAGTCTGTGATTACTAATTTATCTACTTCAGGTGAAGATATTTTCCTCCTTCTTGAAACAAACCTTAGCAGAAGTGTCTGCTTGGCTTAGATAGGAGCAGATTGAACTCCTATCTACCTTTGAAAGAAACGAGGAAAGAAGATTCTAAAATTACAACTGAAACCTGCGATTCTGCTATCGGGCAGCATTTACTGGAAAACCCAGATTGTGCAAACAACTATAATGGCGACATGATTCGGATTATTGGTAAAGCCAGATTGTCGTTCCTATAGCTGTTTTGTAATCTATCTACATAAGCACGAAAAACCGCTACTGTGTGGACAAAAGGAGTTCGTTTTTACCTTAGGACTCCATTGGTAACATTCTCAATAGGCAAGCGGCACTGATTGGTCAACCTCAACAGGCATGTGCTCGTGTTTCTGATTGGCCTATTTCGATCCACAACTGGGTATATATATTTCCTAGCGTAGAGTTTTCGATCTATGTTCTGACGTTTTAAACTCTGAAGAGTGTCAGATGAAAAGCTTTAGTTTATTAAAAGAAGATTAGAGTTGAATATGGAGCTTTTGAAGAGCCCTGTTTTTATCTTTTAAAAAATGTTGTAATGATCCTTAGGTGAAGGGAAAGACAAAACAAATGGAAATCTAATCTATGGATGGAAAGGTGAAAAGAGAGGTTTATTGATCTTGTTTCGTACCTTTACGTAGACAGATCTAGATAAACTGGCCTCTAATTTCTTATCCCTTGAAGTGTGTAAGCTCTTTCTAACTGCGCCTGAGAGAAAACCTGATATTTCACCAACCGTCCAGCCATCAGGAATAATTTGCATTACCTAAAAAATCAACTTTGGCTTAGAATATAATTATTACATCACATCACATCACATCACATCACATCACATCACATCACATCACATCACATCACATCACATCACATCACATCACATCACATCATCAATGGTATAAAGTAAAATTGATCAAATCATAAAACATGTGTCCAATCGTAAAGTAAAAGTTTCAGAAAAGGGGAATCACAGCATGTAGAATATCTAACTCGTAAGAACTTAATTGAATAGGAAAAACATTATGGTTTAATAAGAGACTTTTCCACAACTTTTGAGGGATTGCAATTATTTTGACAGTATTAAAAAATGGCCAATGCGGCAATAAAGCGGTGAAATATTATTAAAACAGTACTTAAACAAAGAATTAAATTCAGCAAATATTTTGGGCAAAATATGCTGTTGAAGAACTACTGAAGACGGTCTTTGCCTGGGAAATTAAGTAATTTTTATGACTGCAATAGTTTGACCTAGACTCAATGTTTGTAAAACCAACTCTCCTGTCTAATGCAGTTTCAGTTGTAAGGCTTAAAAGCCTAGTCCTACATTATCAAGATGTTAGTCCTACCAATCTCATTAAGCCACCCATCCCAGCAGAGAGCAAACTGTAATTCTGTGTCCCGTTCAGAATTACTCACTGATTGCATGACGACAATATTATCCTCGCACGGACCTCAAAGCTCTAGACTATATCAAGATGATATGATAAGAATAATTGTCTCCATACTAAAATAGTTATCAATGATAAACACCCTCAAGACATTATCTGGTTGAATCTTAAGATCCATTAATATAATGCAAAAGATTAGTTACTGTATATTTCAATGGTTGCATGGGCTAAGCAAGGCCGAAGGGTCATACCTCTAAAGGATCAAAATCAGCCTGGTACGTGTTGAGAAGCTGCATAGCTGGTTTTCTGTCTATTTCTGCGTCGCCGCTTTGAAATGAATGGCATTTATAGTAGAGACAAGCGATCAAATAATTTGGGAATCAATGAAATCAAAAACAGTGTTCAATCGGGGTAGCTTGGGTTTACCGACTTGCTTAAAAAAGAACTATGAAACGGGACCTGGTACAAGAATAATAATTAAAAAGGATAGGATGAAGTAATGACGCGTACATAAGACTTTTAATGAGGGGGTCTCAGAAAATGATGAAAGTGACCTTGACATGGGCGAATCCATTGGAAAGGTTGGGACTAAACATACCTCACTGTATCAAAAAGTCATGACGTTTAACCAAAACAACTTTCTAAAAGTGCTATTTTTGTTATCTTGTCAAATTAAGACACATTTGCTGTAACCTTTGAAAATAGTCGTGTGAAATCATGTAGAATTTGCCAACATGCCCCTCCCAACTTCATCTCATGGCACTTCTCTCAAGTGCTGCCTATTAACATGAAAAAAGAAAACGTGAAATCTCTTCTTTCTCTCTTTATTCTCAACCCGAGTTACTTAATTGTATCTCCTAAACTTAACTTCACTTCTAAAAGAGCTTCCTCTCTGTTTCTTGCTCTAAATCACAGCAGGGCCTCTGACGAAAGAGGACCGGGGGCATTAGCCGTTGTCGAGCTTTCTTCAAAAATTTTTGTAATCGGTGGTAAGTTCTCCCTTGCCCCTCCTAACATATCACTACAATTTCCCTAAGCATAATCATTAAAGCGACTGAGTTATTTCGTTATCAAAAAGGATTTCTTCAAATTATTCAATAAGCCAACATACCTGCCGGGTGATTGGAGGTAGACAGCTAAAAGTGCATGAAAGAGTTTCTTTCGAAGCCCTGGGTCCTTTCCCTGAAAACAAGTTTTATATTAATTTTGTATCGGATTAATTTTGTTCAGTACTCAAAATGGCCAACGTAGAAGTAGAATCCATTTTTTCTCTTAGAAACTTGAAGAAAATGCTTCCTGGAAAAGTACCCCCTTATGTCATTAAATGTCACTTTAATTTTCGCGATTTGGGCACTTTCCATGTCATTTTTTATACAGCTCGAGTGGCCATGTTTCGTATTAGATGTTGGAAAACAGTATCCTCCAAGCCCATTAACAATCAGCAGAGCAAAAGAGGAAATATTTGAGGTAAATAAAGAACTCGTGTTTATTGAAAGGTCTATTGAATCTGCAAAAAGAGGTTTAAAAACCCAAAGCTTCATACCTCAGAAGTGACGATACAATATCTTTCAGCTGCTGACGGGTCCTCGACCTTATGAACCAAAATCTCTAATGCCTTCTCATGATTGTCTAGCTAGATTATAAAACATATTGATACAGATAAGTATCATATGTTAGAGATTAACAAACAATTTAACTACATTTCCAAATGCTAGACAAATTAGAATAACTAATTAAGGTTTTGCTGAAGCTTTAGGTGCAAAGAAATGGTTGTTTCTCGAGCCAGTATAATTAAATCAGACTCTTTGTGGAAACAATACAAGTAATGGGGGTGGTCAGTACTATGTTATCATACCATGCCCACCTACAAAATAGACAGATTGGTCTTGTCCGTTCTCTGAGCATTTCTATTTCAAACAAAACGAACTGAACTTGGTACCCTGGGTTCCAGAGCGTCCAGTGTAGCAAGTGGGGCGTCGAGGAAATAGGTCGTTGAGGATCCAGAGTACAATTTTGGCAAAAAAATTTTTAATTACTCTCACAGTGATTTTACAAAATGTGCAGCACGTGAAAGTTTAAAAGCCTCTTTATTAAAATTACCATGTGAAAGTTTAAAAAAAGTAGCACGTGCAGACTCATAGGGGATGATTGGGGGTGTGGGGGTAGGGAGAGGGTAGTGGGCGAGCACTTTTGCTAAAGTGCAGTTTTTAGATCCTTGTCGGTAAATTTTGTCATTTTTCGGAAAATTTGCTTGTTTTTGTGGGTCACCCCTCCGGAAAAAGTGAATACCTGCGCCTGGAGTGTTTGTAGAGAAAATGTCTATTTTTGTCACAATAAAGTATGCTTATTTTGCCCGTGCTACAAAAAATCTCTATTCGTGTTGGTGAGCTATTTGACAAAACTTAGATAATCAACAAATGTGTCAAAATGACACACAAGAAACTCTGAAACACATGGCACATATTTTCCGAAAACCTACGAAGGGGAATCTCCCTTGTTGTCATGACGCCTGAACATTCCTTGCTGGATCTCTTCATGAAGGCCTAACAGTGAGGTGGGCAGGGCATTGAAGTGTAATCGGTCAAAATACATTGTAATCAGATAATTAGGATGGCAGAGCAAGAAGAGAAATGGTTTCGATGTCTGTACCAGTTTCATCCCGGGTACACTAGTGAGTCTACAGATCAAATTATGCCATGGTTGAAGGAGGAAGTGATGCCCCTTGCCGCCAAGAAACTCTGCCATTCAGTTGATTACAAAATATTGGCTGTAGGCTCTGGCACTGGGATGGTCGATAAGCGTTTGCTGCATTTGATCGAAGAAGAGCTAAGGGTTTGCAAGTGGCCTAAAATTACGTATACTGTTGTCGAGGTTGATCCAGAAGCAGTCGAGATGTGCAAGAAAAACCTGAGCACCATGGGCCTAGACATCGAATTCAAATGGGAAGTTATGACTGTGAATCAATATTTTAGCAAACCACCAGAACAATTTGACATGATCCATTTCATGTATTCTCTCTTTGTTATGGATAAACCTCTTGATGGCGTTGTTGATTTGCTTAAAAGAAACTACCTTGCCAAAGATGGTGTTTTTTTCACCATGTATAATGACAGTAAAGAAGAATTTTTTGGAGATATAATGTTTGAGAACATGAATTCAATAATGAAGGTTTTTGAAGGAGGGGATGCCTTTGATGCCAGCCAGTCTGTAGGTGGAACAGAAGGTGAGAATTTAAAGGGAAGTGTCACCAAGATATGATTGTTACTTTCCAGAAATTTAATTGGTGCACGATTGAGGAATGTGTTCCAAGTTTCTCCGGCTGTGGACAAATTCCCCATGTGCCTGAAATTATTGTGCATGCACAAGATCTTGTAAAAAACGGTCACACTTGCAAGTTCCATGTCTACAAGATTAACATTTTGGACAATCTCTTGATATTTAGAGAGATTTTTCAATAAATGAATTTCGATTTCATCATAAATTGTTAGCAAGGCCATTACTCTGGATTTTGTGGGGTGTGACACCCCCTGGAAAAATTTAATTCAAAAACTAGGGGTTTTGCCATGTGGGGTTGCTTCGTTGGCAAAATTTTCAGATTTGTTAGCAAATAAATGATGGCTCATCCACTTTTTTGCAAATGGGATGGGAGCCCCCCTTATGTACAATTGCTAGTAGCCGCCCTGATTACTAGCCATAAGGGAAGAGCATGGATTTCTATCAACCCCCCATGGCTGCATACATTTTGTAAAAAGTAAGAATATTCAGACTTTGTGTCATAGCCTATCGGTACATCAAGGATCATTTTAGAAAAAATTTCAAATCCTCTTGCTACTTTTTGTTAGTAATCATTTTCTGGTCACCTAATACAAAACAAGTTCATGAATATATTTCCATTTTTAGGGGAGCCATGCCAAACCTTGGATAATAATGCATTGTCACAACAAGTTGTAGAGCTAGGATGGGGTTGCAAAGTTTTTAGCAAATACAACAAAGAATATGTGACAGATATTTTGGATAGAACTGACGCAGGTATAGAAAAACTTGGATACATTCTTGGTTGCAGTGCCTTAAAAAGGAAGATGCCTGCAGAAGATTTAGAAAAAATATTACAACAAATTGACAAAAAAGCAAACAAAGAAGTGGTTGATGGAAAAGAAATTAGATTTGGGGAATCACTTCACCATATGATTATGATTTACCATGCTTAAAGAAACAAACAATGCACAAGACAGAATGCACAGACAGAATTTCATGATGCACTTCCAACAGACAGAGAATCCTCTGTAGACAGATATTTTTTTAAGCTTTCTTGACATAGTGTGGGCCCTTTAACTAGCAACAATGCAAGTCAATGTGGTGCAAATGAAGCCCACCTCTTGTTTAACTGCAAAATGTAACAAGAACCAAGTGCGCAGGTGCAAATTGCAGAAAAATTAGATTTGGCACAGACCCTAAGATAACCCAATACTGCCAGGAACAGGTCAATATGTGTTAATACGCAAGATTTATAGTGGCATAGGTAGGAATTTCAAACAAAGGGGGTTTAGAAATTTATGAGAAGGGGCTCGACATGCAAAAGTTTGAGGGAGCTAACCATGCAAAAGGCCAAAGGTAACATTATTTTTGTATTGTTTTAAGAATAATTGTTTTGAAGAATTATTTTAAAGAATAATTAAGTACAGCTTTTGCAGGATAATTTCTGCTCATGCAGTTAAATATTTCAACACTTCCACGCAGTCTAAGAAAATACTTTAGTTGTACGAGTAGGAAAGTATGGAAGACAATCAAAGGAAAACAGGGGCTTGTCCATATATAATCCATGATGTTTTATGAAAATTAAAATTAACAGGACATTTTTTTAGAGTATCAAAGTAAAAAGTTGATCATACCAAGAACTTTGAGGGATGCTTCCCTGGGAAACCCCCTGGTGTGCATTGCAATTAAAAGAACTTTAATTCTCTCTTACCTTGCCATATAATATTGCAATTTCATTGAACAACTCAAGGTTACCAATTTTGCTGAGCAAAACATTCACTCTATACAAAGAGGAGCGTTCTAGCAAGTTTTGTAACTTCTGCCTGAAAAAAGATAATGAATTTATGATATAAATATGATTTTAATGGGAATTTGAAAATTTAAAAAAATTAATCAAAGTTTATCAAATTAATGCATTCTGTGTTTTACCAATATATTCTGCAACTTTTTGGGAAAAAAGTGGAACTTTCCTGCCTGCCACCTGAACACTTACTGACTGAGCAGGAGTGTCAAGAGAGGGGTTAGGAAGGGTAAAAGGTGAAACTATCAGATTGTTACAAGAACTATTTACAACATAGGAAACTTATTCCTTTAGCTTATTCCTAAAAAAAATTGTCTTTTTACATTTTACCATCTGAGACCTATCATCCTTGGCAGATTTAGTAGTCTTTAAAACTCTGTAGCCCTGTAACTAAAGAATTTATTTATTCAAAATTTCCTTGGATTTCCATCCCTTTATCTTTGTGATAAATTTACCTGGTTGTTGAGCCAAGAGAATAGTCTACAATCAATAGCTAATTTTATACTGCTGGCTTTTGAATCAT